>BSBK01003289.1:0-562500 GCA_027943335.1 Chamaecyparis obtusa | reverse complement strand
TGTATAGTACTTGACTTGTGAAGGTCGACAATCTTATCTTCATTATGTCCATTTCAATCTCTTAAGCCATCTTAGGCATGGACTATGGATGAATGTTCCCAATTTCCTCTACAACATGTTAAATTAAATGGTAGAGAAGATGCAAAAAGGTAGTGTACAATTTAATTCCCATCACTATTTAATTTAGCTATTAATAGAGAAAACCCTAGAGGAAACTCATTCGAATATGGCTTGGGATGATTTTATAAAAGTTAAAGGTGTTTATGATTTCTTAGAAGAATGATATATGTAGGACTCAATGTTATGACACTCATGCACAAGGAAAAGAAATAGAGATATGTCTAACAAATGCAAGTAGAAAATTTGAGATAAATATGCGAACATTCATCAAATTCATGCAACATGAATCTAATTAAAACATGTATAAAATATAACTGCACATGAAACCTAATGAATAACACATCTAACCATTAAATCAAAAGTGAAAATGTTATATGTTGAGTTCACAAGAATGTACAATAAGAAAAATGAAAAGGAGATGAAATGATAATGGGGTAAGATGGGTGGGGGATCAATTCTATTTCCTAGTGTATATTAGGAAGGAGAGATAACCTAGTAGGCTTAAAATGATCCAAGTGTTGAATAGGTATCAATATTCCTTCACTAATATAGATAGTTGATAGGTGTATATGCGATTTCAGATGAAAATGTGGGAAAATTATTAACGTTCTATGCACATAGACTAATAGAAAATAGACAACTCAGTATGAGTACCAGAAATGGAAACAAGAGAACATCATTGACCTATTATTCCAACTTGATGATATTTTGTAGAGAAGATGGCACATGGGGCGTCTTGTTCCCGGAAAGAGGGTTCTTGGAGCATCTCGTTCCCAATGGTTTTGACTAAACTTAGTTGTAGACTATTCGTCAAGTCCTGTACTTTCTGGGTCCAAAGTGGCGTGAACGCCACATTTTGCCACATACAAAAAAATGGGGAAAATATTGTGTAGAAAGGCCTTTGCCTTAGTCAAACCCTGATTGAGGAATTAAACTTGAAATATAAATAAAATTGCATGAAATGAAAGCTTGTATATGTAAAGTAAATATTATATCTACTTTGTAAATGCATATACCTTCATAAATCGATATTGAGATCATGATGTCTATGAAGATGCTTGAATGCATTTTTATGTAGTCTTTGAATGCAAAAAACAATCAAGGATGCCTTTCACAAATGCATAGATATGTGAATACTCCTCAAACATCTTCAATGTTGTTATGCTTGATTGAATCTTGCCTTGAAGAATGGATGGATGAATGGAAATGGATGCACAAAAGGTCTTCTTGCTTGATTGAGGTCTCCTCTACTTGACCATCACGGGAGAGAATCTTGCTACAATGAAGAAGATTGTCTTAGAAGATACTTTGGATGCTAGACAAATGCTTGAAATCTTGATCTTGAATGCAAAATTGTAGGAGATCTCTTGAAATCTTGATCATGGTTACTAGAATGAGGAGAGATAGGTTTCTTTTATACCTCTCAAAACATTTCGGAGCTCAAAACTTGAAGGAGGTTGATGAGAATTCAGAAATCCTGCTAAATCAATGAGATGAGCCCTTGATTCAAATTTTGGGGAAAAAATGAGGGAAGAGGTCACCTAGGGTGTCCTCTTCCTGCCAACAGAGGATAAAATTTGGTTTGGGAGTTGGGAAGATGGAAATAGAGCAAAAAATGTAGGTAGTGTGGGGCTAGATCAAGTATAATAGACATGCAATCTTGAGAACACCAAAATGGGGCCTAATTGAGCATCTAATTATAGGTGCTTGCAATTTAGGATGATACACATACAAATGCATACACATGACATAATGGTCAAATCATATGTGAGATGCTTCAATTTCCAAATGAGTCATACTAAATAAATAAATACAAGTAAAATCATAAATTCGAACATTAGAACTTGTGAGGTGTATAATGAACCTAATCCCAACAATATTTATGTGTCTCTCTACACACACACATAAATTAAATAAATACGAATTACAAAGAATGAAAGCTACCATAAGGTAGGTGGAGGAAATAAAATATTGCCTAATTATGAGTACAAAGTAGTCACTAGATGGTTTAGAGAGACATTTATTTCATACATTGAACCACATTGACAAACATTATTAGAGTGAAATTGTAACACTTGTACTTTAATTTGCTGAAGATGATATGTAGCTTTCACATTCTTCTTACATAAAATTTGGAGCAATGAAAATAAAAAAAAGCCACCTAGAAAAACTATTAGAATAAAGCCTTAAAGTGCGAGTTGTCTCATGAAAACTTTTAGAAAACACTGCAAAGTATGTAGCCTTTCAAATATGTTTGAAAATAACTTGTATAATAGAGTTAATAATCATATTATTATGCATTCTAAAACCAAAGATAGATTCTTTCCAATTTAGCTCATGATATAAAATTAAATAAAATTTTTAAACACAAAATTGTCCATTGCTTCTTCACAAGTATGTAGTCCCAATGTATATAAAAATGGACAATTGACTGGATGAACCATTATACATTTCAATTTGTCCCTAATAGGTAGCTTGCAACATAAAATTTTCTAGGCCAACACTTGCATATGAAAATCAATTTTTGAATCCCATATTTGAGCACTCATTTTGATCCAATTTTTGGAGCTGAATTTGTATTTCCAATTATGATTAAGATGAGGAGTAACAATCCAACAAGGGAAGATCTGAAAATAAACCTTCTTCAAGGGAAAATAGTTGAATAAACTAAATGAGAACTATTTCCAATCTTTGAAAGATTTACATTCTTTGGAAGTACACAGCTCCATAGAGAGGTCAAGAGGGACTAAGGACTACATACAGATTAAAAAAAATAGTTATATTTCTTACTCAATGTATACTTCTCTTTGATATATTACAAATAATCCTAATTAAACATGTTATAATCCCAAATATCTTTAAATTTGTGAACTCCTTTTTCAAAAAGATAGTAAGCATGTCTTGGGAAACTAATAGCAAGTGGTTAGTTATAATAATTGATTAGTCTATTCTACCAAATTAAGGCTAAGACAACTAAAATCGTGCTGCAATGAAGAGTTATTCCATTCTAAAAAATAACAAACTTGTTGCCAAGCCTTCCAAATAGGCCAAAGAGGAAAAGATGCTCTAATCTTAAAGAAGGGAGACATTAATTTTTTCTTATCTAACCTATTAACTGCTTTCCACTTCTTTTCGATAGAAGCTTCCATGATTTGATGACAGACTAAAATTTCCATGGTTCATCTCCTCTAGTAGCCTAGATAATCCATTTTGCCACAAGGCAAAGTCCTTGAGCTTTGGGGTCTATGAGCCCAAGGCCAAATTTAGTTATTGGTTGAATGCAATGAGACCAAGAAGATGAAATGGAACTAGCATTACCATCCCATTTAGACCAAATAATTTTTTGTATTATTTTATTTAATTCTTCATATCCTTGCCTGGAAGACATTTAACAAGATGAATAATTATCATGAGAAGCAATGAGGATCCGAGTCTTGCCTACTAAAAATAACAATCTTGGCTTTCCTCTCTTTACACATTACAACTTAATTAATTCCAAACTAAAATCACACACAGTCCAACCAATCCACTATGGCAACCATCCTTTGAAACTAACATTCCACCTCAAATGGAACCTTTTTCATACTTCATCCCTAGTCTAGACACAAATTGGAAAATTCTTATTGTGAAATGGAGACTTCTAATTAATACTTATAATTATAAATGCCATATTCAAACATTTCAAATAAAGTTCCCTTGTAATCTTGAGGAGGTTTCTAATATAAATATTTCTTTAGATCAAACCATGATGATTATAAATGACTAAATATATAAGTCGACTCTTGATCAACTCCCATATTTGTAAGATTTGTTGTAGAGTTGAGATGACATTTAAAATGTAGAAAACTCATAAACTCAAATTTATCCTTTAACTTCTACACACCTATCAAGGCTCAACCTTTGATAATCACTTGAGAACCGCCTTCTACTATTAAATGTTTTCAATTTTGCAAAAGAGTAGTACTTGACCCAAATAGCGATACTTCTTGCTCAACTTTGTTATTCATTTTTATACCAAATAAACGAGAACTCCCATAGACCAAATTGTCAATAAAGTCCCTAAATTACTTATAGAACCTCCATCTAAATAGTTGTTAAAAATGTTTTTAATAAGCCTTCGACTCTTCATCAAAATTGTTACAAACTCTTAATCTAAAATTATTAGATTATTAATACAACTTATGTAAAAAAATGTGTTGTTGGTTGAGAACATGATTCAAAACCGATTCATAATATCGAATGTATACCAAATCTATAATAACTAGATAAGAAACTGCGACATTGCTATCAGGATTCAATTGTGTCGTTCACAAGAGCCAACCTCTCATGAGAATGAATGAAGCACTTAACACTCATTACGGTCTAGGTGATGCTCATTAAGGTGAAGCACTAGACTTCTTCGGAGGTCACCCATCCTTATACTACTTTAAGTCAAATGTGCTTAACAACGCAGTTTCCTCTAAGATTAAACCCACATTGATCAAGATAGCAAATTTATCAATATATTAAAAACTGTTAATAAAAAAATCAAAATATATTGCTGAAAAAATGGTTATCGAGTAAATAAATCATGTCACTTTGGACTATCGTAGCATTCTACAATATAAACTTCTAGGGATTATGACATCACACTGAATTCCCATTTAGCTTTTTACTTCAACGGCTGTAATTGCAAATCTTTAGGATGCTCTGCTTGTAAGATCATTCGGTGAGTGTATCAGATCTCTCTACCTGGATTCTCTTTGTTTTGGTCCCTCGTTTAATTTACCTTTTTCTGCTTTCGTACTTTTCTCTGTTCATATCTCATTAAGATCTGGGTTCCAGATATAGGTATTGTCGGATATGTTTGTGGGAGTTTTGACTGTGGGTTTTTAGTTGTCTGGAAATGATTAGATGGTATGAGGAAAAACTGTGGCAAGTGGTTGGAGGGTGAATTAATAAGAATGGATATCAATACTGGGTGTCTTTTGTGGTCGGGTCAGTGGATTAATCATGAATTTTGATAGATACCGATTTTGGTCAGACTGATGTGGGTGCAATGTCAAATGTCTGGTTGAATTATCTCAACTGTTGTGATGTAATGGTGATGAAGATAAAACACAGGGGTTGTTGATTTGTGGTCACTGGCAAGCTAAATGTTAATTTAAACATATGAGACACTCCTTGATTTATTCAAGGGGATTTGTTTCCATTGATATAATATATTGATCAAATTTTGTACCCTTGGGGTTTTGTCTCTCATAATCAATACCAAAGTAAATCGTAGTGATCCAGGTTGAGATTCCCTTCCTTCAATGAGGTAGGGCAATGAATCTGACAGATAGTTGTGGTGTTGCAATAATGTGTTTACATTCAAGCTGAACCATGCTGGCAACTCTTAAGACTGTTTAATTATCATATCCAAGTAGAAGATATACATGTAGTTTAATTATCATACGGGAACGCCAGAGGAATGGGAACTGTATCTGTTTTATATTTTCCTTTTAGGTCACTTTTTAGTTGCGCATAATTGCATATATATAACATGTAAATGGGATCTGCATTTGCAGATTCTGAGGAGAGACAGTTGCTTAAGTGATGCGCAGACAGGCAGTGCCAAAGTCTGAATCACTGCTCACAAGAGCAGTGAACAAGGTCTTCGAATTTGTTCGCTTTGCAGAATTTGAAATACTTTTTGTGCTCTTCCTGCTGATTGCGTTCCTTATTTTCAAAGACATCGTGAGTTTTTAATAAGCTTCATTCCTTTTGGACCCATTAGCATATGATTTTTTTGTTTATGAAACATATTTATTCTCTTTCAGGCAATACAAGGCATATGTATTTTTGAGAGGGTAATATTGTAAAGGGGCATTTTGATGTGTTTTTCCAATTTATATATCAATGTAACTAACCCGTGGAGTATGAGATAAGTTTTGACATTTATTTATTTTTGTTGTTTCAAACTTTCAGCAGTGCATCCTTATACAATACCATTTTTTTAGCAATCAGCAGTGCATTAATGTCTACTCATGTTTCATTAGGACCCATGTTTTATTAGTTATTGATTACTAAAGATGGCTCTTGAAGATGGTCTCCATGTTAAAGAGAACTGATTCTGGAAAAATGATATTATTTTTTGGTTCTTATTCACGTTTGTTGGTTTGTGATTGCTTTTAGATTATGTCACATACACACTGAGAGTTCACACCTAGGTTATAACTTATACTTATTGGTAATTTTTGGAGGGGAGATGGTCTATAAGAACCCTGAGGCATTGGGTTTCCATTATTTTTTGCAAGGGGGCTTTTGTGCTAAGTTGTTGGAAGTTTTGCCCTCTGAGTTGTCACAGAGTTGTTTTAGTCTGCTTTAAGTCCGTTATCTTGTAAAACCGGCGTTGTCTAAATTTTTTCTCATATAGCTTATTTTCTAGACAGTATGGCATTCCCATGCCCTAGAATTGCAAGCCATTTACTTGGTTCTCTGTCTCTTTTATGCTGAATTAGTTAGATTTCCTAGCAGTCTTTGTCTTCTGGACAATATAAACTCTATAATGAAGATGGTTAGTGTGAGGATGATCTTGGTGGTCTTTTTCTACTATATGTAGTGTGGCACACAATACAATATGAAAATCTATTTCAGGAATTTAGCATCGTGTAGGCAGTTTAGCATGCTTTTATTACTTGGTTTCTTGTAATTGGATCTCAGACCATAAAAATGGACCGTTGTATGACTTTCACTTCTATGAAAAGGATTCTCTGATCTAAGTTAAAGCCTGCTTGCTCTAGTTATCCACGGCATTAAGACATAATACTTATTTATAGAAATCTTCTGGAAAAGGCTGCATATAATTGTTACTGATATGGTTTTCTTGAGAAATGACTGAATACAATTCAAGTTATTAATCACATGAATGGTTCAGCTGTGTAATCTGCAGTATGCCAGATTTCAATGTGAAGAGTAGTTTTTAATACTTGGTGATCTGTAGATTCTCAACATCACTGTTAAATTGGTTTCATTTTAATATTGAGATGGCAACCTTCTCAATTTTGTGATGGATGAAATCTTTAACATATATTCTGAGGATGGTGGGTTGCTATATTTTGCAGACCTCTAGGCCTGAGTACAATAAAATTCTTGTAAAGGATGGATGGAACTAGTCTTTTTCTATTCTAAGAGATGATTCTGGAGGTTTTAGAGCAGATCTTTTATCTATTATATACAATATCAGGTATGGTTGTACTAAATGTATATTCAATTCTGATAATTATTTGTGGTTGTGTTCTTGTTCAAGACATATGAAAATCTTACTTAATATTTGAATTATAAACATTGAACCCCTTTCTGTCTAGATCCTAGCATTCATGATTTTTATTTTGTCATAATAGAAAATGTTTAGCTTTTGGAATATGATTGCTATTTTGCAGCTCTTAGATATAATACTTTGTCTTCTCAATTATATTCTATTTTATGACTTGTAACCACTTCACTTAAAACATTAACATTGTGAAGTTATATCTTTTCAGATTTTTATTACATTCTTCTTCAATTTTAACCTTTTTGAATCCTAAGGTTTTTAACTTTTTGTTGAAACTCTTTTGTTATATTTTGCAGGAGGAAAACTAAATAAGTTATGATGCACAAGGGTTGTGTTTTGGAGTAATGTTATGGTTGAAACAAGCTTAAGAAATGCTTAATATTCAAGATTATATTTACTTTAGATTTTTCATGCTTTCTAGTAGAGCTGCTATGTGGGATGGGGAAGTGTAGTATTGAGGGAATTGTGATCTTATGTATTCTTGTCATTAAGATAAGAAATAAGCAGCAATATCATCAATCAATATACTAGATTGTTGCTTCCCAGAGGAGATACATTTATTTTGTTCTACTACCTGTTTTCATTCTACTTGGCTTGTTGCATTATATTATGAAGAAGACTTCATTAAAGATCAAAGATGAAGATATCCAATTTTGTGAATAGAAGTTAGAGGAAATGATCTGAACACATGTTCAAAGGAGGAGGCATTGCTTTCATTGGTGTATATCCAAGTATACTCTAGACTTAGTTTCAATTGTTCTTCTTCATTTTAATTCTCACCACCTTATTCTTAAGGGGGAATATTTATGTAAACAATATGCAGCTAGGCATGTAAGCTTAATTTTGTTTTCTTTGAGCTAAATAAATTTGGTTTTAGCTTTGTTTTCTTGTTTTGTCTTATACGATCCAAATCAAGGGTCAGGCTCAGACATCCATTTGGTGGTCATCCACCAAAGTTTTCTTTGTTTTTCTTTAAATAAAGAGTGGGTATAGATGTGCAAATTGTCTTGTAGATAATTGATAGGATTGATACAAGATTTTGGTAAACTTCTGAGCTTGTTGCAGCAGGAGTCTATTTTTGCCAATGTGTGCTTGAGTTTGTTGGATGAGAGATGAACTTTTGAGAATGAAAACATTTCATAAGTTTTTGGGGAGAGTAGTGGAAAGGCAGGGTGGACAGCTAGACACACATATGCACATGCTTGTATGCATCTGCACATGAATGCACCCATGCACACATGTACCCACAAATGTGCCTGCACTGGCATCCATACATGTGCATGCATGCACATGTGCACACACACTTGTCTGTATTTGCTCAAACCCACACATGTACACCTAATAACACAATTCACACAAAATGGACAAAATCAAATAATAAATACAACATTGAGAACACACAACACACATGCACATGCTTGTATGCATCTGCACATGAATACACCCATGCACACATGTACCCACAAATGTGCCTGCACTGGCATCCATATTTGTGCATGCATGCACCTACACACACACACACACACTTGCCTGCATGTGCTCAAGCCTCAAACCCACACATGTACACCTAATAACACAATTCACACAAAATGGACAAAATTAAATAATAAATACAACATTGAGAACACGATACAATTGATAATTGATAAATTATAACAAATAAACAAAATGCCTATTGTGAAATCATAAATGTTAATTTAAAATTAAAACCCTTTTGCGTTGTCAAATTATATAATGTCTTACATGTGATAGGTTTCAAATTTTATGTTTGAATATGGGACCTTAAATTGAAGATCTAGGTTGGAATTGGGATAGATAGAAGTCCCATGTTGGGAATGAAGTCCTCAAATGTAGGCGATGATATTTACAATGTTGAAAATGTTTCACTATTGATATTCGAGAAAATGCCTGGTCATTGGCCAAGCTTTGCCTTAAAATCTAATATGTGCACTGCTTTTGTAAAGTGAAAAAGTTTACACATCTGTTTCCAGTTAAAGAAAAAGTATGCACATGTCAATTGTGATTTTGAGGTATTACTGAGGATGATCAGCTGGAAATCCAACCTGTACTATTGCCTCATGAATTGTTTGGGAAAGCTGCTGCTGTTTAATCAGTTCTACCCATTTTGAAAACTCTATTTACAAAAACAATTTGATTTGCCGGTAGGCAGGATATTAGCATGATCAATTGTGTTTCTTGTCCATAAAGATAAACGATCCTCAGCAGTAGAAAGACAATATCCCGAGAAAGGAATATTTCCTTCTTGCAGCTATAATTTTGAAACTTGTATAACATACTGCTATATAAATACCATGACATCCATCAATAATTCATATGCTAACAAGTAGCTGGTTTTTTGCAGCATGTCAAATTATGTGATGTTTTATTATGATTTAATTGCATAGTTTTTGAGTCAAACTCATTTATCCATTTTTCATGAATGGTGGTTCACAAGAACCCATCTCTCATGAGCATGAATGGCCCACTTAGCTAAATTGCATCTAGGTGATACTCAAGCATTAGGACTTCTTGAGAGGTCCGCCATCCTAGTACTAGTTGGACTTAGGGTTGCTTAACCAAGAATCCCCCAAGATTAAGCCCACTTAGCTTGTTACTACATTTGCAAAACCTTGAGCAAATGTTTGCCTAACCTACTTTGCTCATTCATTAACAAGTAGGTAATTTTTTGTAGTATGCGAAACCATGTGATGCTTTACTAAGACTTATTGTATTGTTTTTGAGTCATTCATTGTGAAAGATGGTTTTTCTGACTTTTACCAGTGTATGATGAGAAAATCTAGTTTTTTTTTGGTTTTTGCCATTTATGGTTTTTTTGTATTTTACTTGTTTTCTGATTTTTAAAATTCTTTTTTGTCAATATGAAATATATGATGCAAGAAATGACTAAAAATCTGAAACTAAATAATTGCAAACAATAGCACACCGAATTGAAGGAATCCTGATTTTAATTTCAATCCATAAAATGACATCAAAATAGTACCAGATCTGGTACAGCTGCAGCAAGCTTATCAGCACACAATTTGATTCTAAATGTATTCTTCCACACCTGTATTACATCTGTGAGTACTCGTTTTGAAGTCTGATCCACTTAAACACCTCCGAACTGCTCTGTAATGTTATCTCCAGCGCTGACATCAGCACTGGGACTGTACCAATTGCAGCCTGGGAAGGTATGGCTTGCTGTAGCTGCTTAGTATTTGGCTGAGACTGTCTATAACATCACCTATCTGCACTGGGAATATGATTTCTGCCCTGATCCAACTTGTAACAGCAATATTCTCCAATATGTATGATGCCAATCACTTGCTTAGGGAAGTATGGATAAGGTGGATTGCCCGTGGCACCCAAATTCTACTGTGTTTACCCCTGATCTGCAACTGTGATAATTAATATCCACTCTTCTCAATCTGATCTGTAGTTACAATTCTGAAAATGCTCCAAGAAAGATGAAGACCCTATGTAGATCTCCCTCAACTATAAATTGGATTTTCGTCCAATTTACTCTCTCCTCAAGGGACTTCATCCTTAAAGAGTCTGATATGATGCTGCAAATAGCTCTAGCACTCAAATCCACAATTGCTGATGAAGAAAATAACCTGAATGAATAAAAATTGAGGTCCAAGTCCTTTTATCCTTTTCCCTCTGCCCTCCATCTCAATTGAACCTTTTAGGGTTTTTATTTCATTTTATTTAAAATGACTTGCAACTTATTTTTATTAAAATTCCCCACTAGCAATTTGAACTAGGAAGGGTCTCCTTATTCATTATTAAAATGGTCCCTCCATCACAATTGAACCTTTTAGGGTTTTTATTTCATTTTATTTAAAATGACTTGCAACTTATTTTTATTAAAATTCCCCACTAGCAATTCGAACTAGGAAGGGTCTCCTTATTCATTATTAAAATGGCCACTCCACCATGATAATTTAATATTTAATTGCCTAGGACAAATACCAAGGAATTATTATAACTTCTTATAATATAAAGTGATTATAATACTCACTTTATTATTAATTTATTTAATCCCAACTTAAGAAATATTTAAATATTTTCCAATTCATTCATAAAATGCTCATTTGGACTCAGAATTGGAATCTGATTGAAGCCACCTGATCACTGATGATGTCTGAGTCCTGCAGCCCTACTATTAATTCTCTCTAAAAATGAGGGATCCTCCCTAAAAAGTAGGAGACTGTCTCCAACCAACTAAAACTGCTCAAAAGGGATCCTTCTTTTCTCTACGGTCCTTCGGGTGGTCACCAGTCAATAGACAAACCTCCCCAAAAATAGGACCCTCCCTTAAATTTAGGAAATGGTCTCAAATCATCCGGAATAGTTTGCAGACCCCCCCGAAACCAACTCTCAGTCTTCCCTAAAAAATATGGGTCCCTCTTAAAAGTAGGAACTGCCATCTAAGTATTTGAAATGGTTCACAGAGCCCTTGCAAAGCTCCATACACCTCTGACTGAGTCCCCTACGCATATTGTTGACCTATGGGAACTCAGATAATAGGTCAACATCTGCTCATTTGCTTGTCACATAGGAAGGGGACATTACACATTGACCCATATTTTAGGAGTAGTAATTCACAAAAATTGGTTATTCATGAGCA
Source organism: Chamaecyparis obtusa (assembly GCA_027943335.1). NCBI lineage: Eukaryota > Viridiplantae > Streptophyta > Pinopsida > Cupressales > Cupressaceae > Chamaecyparis > Chamaecyparis obtusa. The sequence goes on along the minus strand of BSBK01003289.1, from coordinate 550,453 downwards.
TGAATGATCCACTTAGCACTCATTGCATCTAGGTGATTCTCATAGGCGTGGAGCATTGAGACTTCTTAGGAAGTCATGTATCTTAGTACTACTTGGACTTGGGTACACAAAACCATGGATTCCCCCAAGATCAAGTCCACTTAGCTTGCTACCATATTAGCACATCTTTTAGCAAGTTTTGTACCTAATGAACTATCATCATAGAGCTCAGCTCATTCATTAACAACTAGGTTTTTTTGTAGAATGTAAAATTATGTAATGTTTTCCCAAGATTTAAATTTGTGATTTTTTAGTCAAACCCATTGACCCATATTTCATTAGTGGTAATTCATAGAATCCATCTCTCATGAGAATGGTCCACTTACTACTTACTGCATTTAGGTGATGCTTACAAGGGTGAAGCATTGAGACCTCTTGGGAGGTTGCCCATCCATCCCAATACCACTTATACTTGTGTATGCTTAAACATGGAGTTTTCCCATGATCAAGCTGACTTAGCTTGCCTACCACATTGCAAGACCTTCAACAAGTGATGTGCTTTATGAACTATTCATTAACATGCATATGGTTTTTAAATTTTTTGTAATATGTCAAATTATGTGATGTTTTATTAGTATTCAATTGCATAGCTTTTGTGTAAAACTCATTGACCCATATTTCATTTGTAGTGATTACAAGAACCCATCTCTTAGGAGAATGAGTGGTCCATATAGCACTCATTGTGCTTGAGTCATAGTACTGGAACAATGACATTGCCATGAAGTCTTAATTTTGAGGCCCACATGTTTGCATCTCTATTCACATTACATTTTGATTAACCTTTTGGCTTGTGATACTCAAGATTCTCTGATTATGTTTATAGACCCTTGAAAAGTGGCATAGAAGATAAGTGACGAGATTAGGGGAAGGAAAATTAGATTTGAGAGGCAAAAGTCTTCACTGATTCCTAAGATTCATTGTATCTAGACAAGGAACATTTTCTTAATTTATTTTGAAAACTTAGTTTTAAAGTTGGATCCATGTATGACATTTTAGCATCTTGTTTTGGAAAAGAAAGAGTTGAAAGAGAACATGGGAGAGTTTGGAAACTTGTGGTTGGAGAAGGAAATAACTTAATAAGAGTTGAGGTCAAATCTTCGCCAAACTTACACATGGATGTTTCCTTTAATTTAGTTTTTGGATTTGGGTAGAAATTCCACTTGTACTGTCATGTGAGGGTCAAGTTTTCTTTTCGGGTTGGGGTTTTTATGTGTCCGGTGCAGATCTTCTCCACTAGTCTTAAGAGCCAGCTATGTGATAGAATTGAGAGAGTTGTGGGCCCTCTCTTAGGGAATAAATCCAAAATTCACTGTCTTGAGGGCTGTGAGAACTTATTGGAGAATGAGTATGCTCAGAAAGGAGGGATGCATATGTGATTATACTTGCAGTGTGCTTATGTATATTTGGGTTAAGATGATTTTTGTGATAGGGGTGCACATCATATATGATATTGGAGCTAGGTTTGCAAACACTAGGAACTCTGGGATTGTAAAGATGCATAAGTTGTTTAAACTTTGTGTGTAGCTATGGTTTACCTTGTGCTTAATTTAAGATGGTGCCTAGGTGTAGGCATGCTTGCGCTCATGCCCTTTTAGGTGATGGAGCAAATTCATAGCCACCAAATCTGCAAGGGCCCCCATTCGAATCATCACACCAGAATACACTGTTAGATCATGGGTCACAAATACTTTAGGCTTTGCGATGATTGATTGATGTAGTACAAAATCTGTTTCCTTTCACAACTAATGTTCCTTTTGTTGTTCAGTCACACCACTCTTTTGATGAACATGCTTCCATGCGAAGGGAGTGTAGTAGGAGCAGTTCATGTTGTATTGCAGAGCATAGAGATGATATGGTTTGGGAGTTAGTGTATTAGATATCATCTAGAGCACCACAACTTGATGTTGTTGAGGCTTGGAGTGCACCTAGGGATATAGGTGATCAGATTAGGGAGTTCAACTTCGACTACTTACTAATGTTGCATCCAACGATGGTTTTGAGTTTGAGTCATGGCTTCTTAGTTTGGAGAGGTGCTTTGGGTTGTGATCCTATGAGAGCAATCGCAAGGCATGTTTTGCAGTTCATCTTCTTAGGGGTATGCAGCTAGTTGGTGATGTCAAGAGGAGAGGAAGAATCACTTGGAGTTAGAGACTGTGTCATGTGATATTTGTTTAGAGTGATTCAAGGCTAGGCATATATTAAAGCATTCCAAATAGAGGCATATTATGATTTACGTGATCTTTATTTTGTAGAGGGGACTCATCATGGCCCAATATTAGGGTGGTTTTTTGGAGTTATTACAATATGTTGTTTGCATTAAGAATGAGAAGTTCATTGTGTTGTCGGGAAAATGGGTAGTTAGATGGTTAGTCCGTCCGAGGGAGTTACACGGATGCGACGGTTCGCCTCGCATCCCCTCGGACATTATATGTATGCATTCTTCTCTTTGAGCAAGACATAACAATGGTGATATAGAAATACACTTGTACTTGATGATTATTCTACGAATACAATGCTGTTATGTTCTCTTTACATTTCCTATTGAATACTTTACTTTCTGTATGCAATTAGTCTCTATTACCCCACGAGGGTAAACATTTGGCACCGTTGCCAAATGAATCTGGCAAGTGACAGAATGAGTAAATAAATGGGACTACCATTTGAGGAGAATATTAATGTGAGGACGAATGAGGACGGAATCACATAACTTTTTGAAGGAGAGCATGACTTTAGCGTTCGGTTGCATTCCGCCATTGAAACGCTCGTACGTAGGGAAGCCGTACGGGAACAAGTCGCAGAAGACATTGTGTGGGATGCATTGAATGTTAGTCCCGCTGCGAATAGGCTGTTGTATCAGTTACCCCATCTGTTGGCATAGACAACCATTGCCCAAAGCAACCGAAGGGAGGACGTGGAATGTGAACAATGCCGCTAGCAAATCTTGAGGAACTTTGTCGAGAACAGTCGTTGGGAAGAAGAAGAGCGCGATGGTATTCGGCGAAGAATGAACCCATGAGCTTTAAGCCCAGGGAAGAAATAAAAGGAACACTGTAGAAACCATAATAACAAGATCACAGTTGATCTGTTGTACCGAAACATGAATAAATAAAAAAGTGTTCTTTGTTATGTTTTAATATGATGAGTGACTAGAATTGATGCCCAATCTTTTAAATAAGGATAGGAATAAAAAGGAACAGCCGAATGTCTTGGAGGCTACACAACAAGCCCTAATCCTTGCCCAACAAGTCGAACGTCGACGAAGGTTCAAACAACTCACCGAGGGACAAACAGCCCTCAAATGTAATGTTCTGTGTTGTCACTACCTCCTTCGGGTCTGCTGCTTTCTTCTTGGAGCTCCCAACATCCATGGCTTTCTTGTCCACGTTCTTTAACTGTTTTCTCCAATTTCATTTGCTAGCTGAATCCATAACCGTTTCTTTAATTCTTCTTCTTTAGATCTTTTTAAATAAAATATTTAATGCTGTCCCTCTGCTGGATGCCATATGAACACTTGTATTTGCAAACCCCTAACTGACAACAACCTCTGAGAATTTTCCTTCCTTCACCACCATATGGCACCGTACGGTTGCTGCAAGACCTGGTTCCAATATATATTAAGGGGCTTCACTGTAGTATTTAAAGTGGACGTTTTCCTTTTGGAACGGTGACCTGCCATCGTTCGGTAGACATGCCACCGTTTGGTGGTCATGCCAGTGTTCAGTGACATGCCCCCATTCGGTGGTCATGCTACCGTTCGGTGGACATGCCATTGTTCGGTGACTTCCGCCGGTTCTCTTTTTTTTATTTTAAAATAATTATTTTTTAAAGAAAAATAAATTTACCGAGGCGTGTCTAGGCGACCGTGGCTTCATGGCCTCTCGTGGTACACTTTCAACTTCGAGTTGTTGACGGCATCCAAGATCTCTCTGCCGTCGAGTGTCCATAGCTTCACGACCCCATTCGTTGCAACTTCCCGAACTTTATATGGACCAACCAAGCCACTTAACTTTGAATTTGCTTGGTTTGATTTCATTTCGCCCATTAAACTTTAGTACCAACTGACCGGGTGTGAACTTCATCCGACAAATGTGCTTGTCGTGCCACAGTTTCCTTCGTTGTTGTGCTACGCCCGTTGCCCATTGCGCCATCGCCCTTTTCTTGTCCAACTTATTCAAGGCATGAAGTCTCTCCCATAAACTCTCCACATCGCCAAGCTTATTGTCAAGGGCTATCCGTAGGCTACGAACCACGAATTCGGCGGGTACCACCGCCTCCTATCCGTACATCAGCTGGAAAGGTGTCTGCCCGGTGGTTACCTTGTATGAGGTACGATATGCCCATAACCCTGAAGGTAACTTTTCCTCCCAGTCGTCACCTTCAACACCACAAGACTTATAGATAACTCCCACCATTACCCCACGAGGGTAAACACATTGTTAGTTGTTTCATTAGAGGGATCAACCGGGGTATAGGAGGCCCAATAATGTTGGGCTGAACACACTGGAGAAGGCCCTTATTGCAGAAGGGATTCATAGTAAATTGCAGGAAAACAAGAATCACTTCAAAAATCTAGATCAACCACAACAGAATTAGAGTTTTTGTAGGCCAGCACTGCCTCAAAAGGGAGGACTTCACATAATTCCATGCCTCCTAGGCCACCTCATTGCAACAACATCAAGGGTAGAGATCTAGACCTCATAAATGGAGGACTCTCTATAGCATGGCAACCATAGGCCCCAATAACTAGATTTAAGGTGTTTAATGAAGAGAAATGGGAATGGTAAATTCAAGGTTCTATAGAAACACAAACAACATTAAATTACCAAAGGTTTTCTCTTCATCATTTATGCTGTTTGCTTATTCTTTAGTACCTAAGTAGTGTACTGAATTGAAGCATTGTGTCATGTAGGAACTCCTTTGAAAGGAAGCAGAACACAAGCACTTCAAGCCAAACACAAGAACTAGCTTAAAAGGGGTCGCTGACTAAAGAAGGGGATTGTCGAATGCAAGGTCATGTAAACGTACAGAAGATTGCATGGCATTGCAAATGGAGACCTGACTCAAAGAAATGTTTGGAACAACACTAACTAGATGTATCCACAATGACAACCCATGTATATTATGCGCTGAACTGCTCAAAGGTTTTGCTTTGGCATTTAATCTCATTTACTTTTTTTGTACCTAAAAGGAGTACCTACAGTAGGTACTTTGTGTCACACAAGAACTACCTTTAAAGGGTTCAAAATGCAGCAAAATTGGGTTGCTAAATATGATGTCTTGTGAGAGCACAGTGAAGGTTGCCCTGTTGTGTTGTCCCTGGTTAGGAGCTGGGTTGGCTCTCTTTTTGCAAGTGTTTTTAGATAAATAAAAATTATGAGTTAATATAGTTATTGAATAATTTTGTAATCAACACTTTCAGCTGACCTGTCCTAGATGAATACTTTTATTTTTGTCTGACTTGTCCATCTGTACTAAATCAGTTTCCCTGGCTGGGCCGACCTTTGCCACCTCAGTTATATATACAGGTGTTATGGGAGGAAGAGGCATCGAGGTGTTTGTTTGTCAAACACATTAAACGTATGCAGTGACATTTCAGACACAAACTTGGAGGCCACAAATTGGTAGGATGAAACCCTTACCAATCGCTTGCTCATTATAATATTATATTCTTCTGCCATTTTCTGTACATCACCATTCTAGAGTCCAAGAGCTGAGTTGAGGAACGTTTGTAAACTTTGAATTTAAAATAAGGTCTGCTAATGTTCAATCTGTAATTGGTATTTATACCGTTATTCAAACACGTGTATAAGGATTGCAAATTCAACTCTATTATGGATTTAAAGTTAGATATCCCCAAGTTACTGTAGTTTAGCATAATATCTTCCAGATTTGCAAGATTTTTTGTTGGTATATTTCAGTGTTATCAGAGCTTGGCATTGTGACAGTCTGGATTAAAGAGTGACAGAGGTCAGAGATACCAACGGGGTTAAAAGAAGGCCATGGGTGATAGGGAGGAGGCAAATCTGCAAGAATTCGTTAAGGAGATGAAAGAGTTCCTGATCAACATGAGGGATACCATGATGGAGATGGCTCAACTGTTAAGAGGAATGAACCAACAACTAAGTACTGGAAGACCTATACAAAATGGATTGAAGAGAGAAGATCTAGTGGTGAGAAAGCTTTAGCAAATATGAGAACTTTTGGGGCCAAATTTCTGGAAAAAGAGAGCAGCAAGCAGTGAGGAAGAACAACCTGACTAGGCAGGTGAAATGACAAGGATTAATGATGAATACATTGCTTTAAGCATTGCCAAACACAGAGAAATGACCTTTACAGAATTCTATGAGATGAAGACAAGGGATGGGCATAGGAGAAGTTATGAAGAGAGGAAAGATATTCAACACTGTTTGGAAAAAAATGTTGATTGTTGTGCTTGTTTAACCACTGGCAATGATGTGGCCTCCCATCCATAGACAATACCTGATTGTCTCCCCCGAGCAACTTGAATATTCGATCTGCTGTAGGATGATGTCTATATCTAATACCAAGAGAGGAAGTTTCACTCCTTCATACCTATTGGTGGTGCCTTTTCACCAAGGGTCGCCGCTCTTCCAAGTGGCCCAATAATTATATTATCACAATAATTATATTATCCCAACCTCTATGTTGGCCTAAAGGAATCCGACCATAGCTACAATAACATTAACACTCCCTCTTAGCTAGGGAGAAATTCTTCTCGATATCTGAGTTATGTAATGATATCCACCATGGCTACTCCCAGAGGGTGGGTCCATCATGGCTACTTCCATGAATGGAAATGCAAATGAACACAAGTAATCATCGCGGAATCACTCAACGTGATGTTGTCATCTCATCATGATGTTCACCATAGCTACTCCCAGAGGGTGAATCCACCATGGCTACTCCTAGAGGGTGGAACAAGGGCTTTCACCTCAAACTTCTCTTTCACAGAGAGGAATGCATTAACAAGGGCTTGCACCTCAAACTTCTCTCTCACAAAGAAGAATGCATTAACAAGGGCTTGCACCTCAAACTTCTCTCTCACAGAGAAGAATGCATTGTAGTACATCTCTAGAAATCATTGATGCATTAACAATTCCAAGCTTGTCTCGAAAAATGCACAAACTTTACTTTGGCAAGGGGTTTGGTGAGAATATAGGCCATCTGATCATCAGTGCTAATGTACCTCAACTGAATAGCATTCCTTTGCACCATATCTCTAATATAGGTGTATTTGATTTTCACATGCTTTGACCTATCATGAAATACAAGGTTGGAGTTTGCATCACTCTTGGTGAACCCCAAGCTCACCAAGTATTCATCTATCTAGGAATATCATGACTTAGGTGTCAACATAAAGGCCTTCCAAATTACATACATGAGACTCCATCCTATGAATCATAGTCCTCTGACTCTCACGATGCAACTTCCATCTCATGACAGAAATGGAGAAGTCATGGTCCAAATGGAAGTATACCCTTCTCACATGGTCCCAATCATGGAAGATATCTTGCTCCAATAATGCAATTAGGTCTGAATTGTCTCCAATGACTCCAATGACAGGTGAATCAGCCTACTCTGCTGCTGAGAGTTCAAGACTTTCCTTCTGCAACAACTCTTCAGCTTGGACGAGCAATTCTACTGCGAGATGCATTAGAGCTGAATCTGCTGTAATAGGTCTCCTCATCACAGGCACATGATTATTTGTTCAATGATCACAACATCAGTTTTGTACACAAATGTACTTGTCTGATTTCATAGTAACATGAGTGAATGTAATAAACTATGGATTTATCCCCATGCTCCACATACATTGGTGATCTTGCCCTTCCCACAAACGAGTGAGTTCCTTGCACGCTTGAATAGCCTAGCCCAATAGACCTCCGAGCTAAGCCGGGCTCCCCAAATGAGCAGCGGGTTAGCATATTCAATAACTTGCTCTCCTCTTAGCGCATTTAAATGCAACACAGACATTGAGCTGCGCTGCCGAGCGCAATCACTGACATCGAGCATTGGAACTGCAGACTCCAAAGAAATATCCGACATTGCTTGACATCCCACAACAGAGAAAACCCTCTATGTGATGCTGCCCCTCAGCACGGTATTTGCACATTGTGCTGGAGATGATATAACACGGGCTCCATTGATCTAGAACATTCCTCAAAAGAAATTCATCACATTCAAACATGAATTGCAACTCAATTTAGGTGCCCACAGGAAATAAAGATGCGATAGTTATGTTTTTCCTTTCTTCCTTCCATGTGCATTAAAACACAGCATGCCTGTTAAACCTTTGACGGTGTATATGATATGTAGTTGGAAAAACCAGATATTATCCATGTTCTATGGTTCCTCATATTTTCTGGATGAATGATGAGAGGTGTTTCTGTTACTAGACAATACCCAATTGTCTCCCCTGAGCAACTTGAATATTCGATCTGCTGTAGGATGATGTCTACATCTAATACCAAGAGAGGAAGTTTCACTCCTCCTTTATACCTATCGGTGGTGCCCTTTCACCAAGGGTCGCCACTCTGTGGCCTCGATAATAATATTATCATAATTATTAATATAATTATATTATCACAATAATTATATTATCTTGTCCTCTATGTCGGTTTGAAGGAATCCAACCATAGCTACAATAACATTAACAAAAATCACTATCTCAAACTTTGATGGATCTGGTAGCTCCTCAATAAGTGGTTGGTTGCGGAAATTAGACACTTTTTTCCTTGAATCCAATGCTTGATGAAGAGGCTATCAAATTTTCCACCTTGCATCTTGAAGGAGTGGCTCACAAATGGTTGGATCATGGCATGGTAACTCAAGGGCATGACTCAATCACGACCTTGGAAGACTTCAGCCAAAGATCGATAGAAAGTTTTGATAGGAGGGATCCAAAAACTCATTTAGGGAGTTAGCACAGATGAAGCAAGAGGGTAAGGTGGTAGACTATGCAGCAGAACTTCAGAGCTTAGATGAACCCCTTAAATGTTTAGTATTAGATTCGGCAACCAAGGATAGATTTAATTTCAAGTTTATTCTGTCAAAGAAACCTTTTGAAAAGAGCACAGGACCTCCAAAGCATTACCTCCTAAGCCAAACCAAGTGGAAGTGTCTAAGAACGAACTGCGAAGAAAAAAACTGTACTTCACATGCAGAGAACAATAGCAACCATGGCATAGGTGTTTGGGAAAGGGACAAATACACTACATTGAGGTAGTCTCCGTTGAGGACAGAGAGGATGCAACATGGAAAGGTGTGGAAACCACTGGGCATCCAAATCTAAAGTTGCTTGAGGACAACCAACATGTGGGATGGGCGGACTGTGATGTCCCCAATCAGGAGTTGGGTCGGCTCTCTTTTTTGTTAATGTTTTTAAATAAATAGAAAATATGAAAAAATTTAATAATTAAATTGTTATTGGCACTTTAGGCTGACCTGTCCCAGATGAATAATTTTGTTTTAGGCCGACTTGTCCAGCTGTATTAACTATTAAGTCGGTTTCTGTGGCTGGGCCGACCTTTGCCAACTCAGGTATATATACAAATGTTATGGGAGAAAGAGGCATCAAGGAGTTTATTTGTTAAACACATCAAAACTCTCAGATGCAAACCTGAAGGTTAAAAAACTGGTGGATGGAATCCCTACCAATCGCTTGCTCAGAAAAATATCATATTCTTCCGCCATTTTCTGCACAGCACCATTATAGGGTCTAAGAGCTGAGTTAAGGACTTACAGGACGGGCTCAGGCCACACCTAATCAGTGAGTTCCTCTATTGCACAAGAGTCAGGAGCACTTCCAGGCATGGAGTATTGGCAGGGTAGATCACCTATGCAGTGTAGCTGGAGTCTCCTTTGCTGGTGTCTGAGTCATAGAAAAGCAGACCTATTGGGTATATATAGAAGATCAAGGCTTGTTTCAGAATTAAGACAAGGTGTGGATCCTCTGATCATCTAAAGAGCTGTTTATCAGTTTCTTTCAGATTTGTATTATTGAATTTGTAAACTTTGAATTCAGTCTGAGGTCTGCTAATGTTCAATCTGTAATTGGTATTTATACTGTTATTCAATCTCATGCATAAGGATTGCAAATTGATCTCCATTATGGATTTAAACTTTAAAGTAATGTACCTCTGAGTTTCTGTTATTTAGCTAAGTTACTGGATGCGCATCCTGGATTGTGGATGTGCACATCCACAGCCTGGGATGTGCAACCTGTGCACATCCAGAGTGCGCCCAGGCGCATCCACGGGGCAGTCACTTTTTGTGACTTAAAAAACTCATTAAAAAGTGCTTTTTTGGCTCTCTTTTTGGTCAAAACCCTAAAACTGCCCTTTATGAGTTCAGTCAACCTAAAAATATATCATTTTGTTTGCACTTTTGCTCAACTCATTTTGTCTCCATTTTGGCATTTTAAATGGCAGGTGGCTTTTTTCAAAGGGGATCGTTTGTGGACCTAAAAGAACCCTTTATGAGGCCATAAAATGATGTGTGCCATAGAGTTCTGTGCCGTTTTGAAGGTCTTAATTTGGTCTTGGTGGCGGGGGCTTCATCCCTCGACCCCGCTTTGTAATTTTCTGAGACTTTGCGAGGGGCATTGCTCCTAGACCCCTGTAAAGGGTGCTGCCCCTTGACCCCATTGGAGATGCTGCCTCCAGATCCCTGCAAGGGGTGCTGTCCCTTGATTCCTTTTGGGGGCGTTGCCCCCAAACCCCCATTTGAGTTTTGAAATACACTACAATTTTGAGTTTGCAATGTGTATTTGATGATGTTATTGTGTCTTTAAGGTTTATTCAATTGGCATTAAATATTTATCTTTGGCATTTGGCATTGATCAATGATGAAGTATCATACTATCAAATGATTTAGTTTTACAATTTCATATACTTCTTTAATTTTTTTGTGTACACACACACACGTACCTGAACATACCCAAACCCCCAATTTTTTTTTGCACGTACCAGGTTCTTGTGCCCGTACCCCCACTTGTATCTGAACAGGCAACTTAGTTATTTAGTATAATACCTTTCAGATTTGCAAAATATTGTGTTGGTATATTTCACTTGCATTATTGGTGTAGATTGGACTAGAAGAAACACCAGGAAAATCATAAGCAGGAGTCCATAGTGAGGATCTCAAAGCAATGATATGTCAAAGATTCAAAAACCAGTGTAATAGCAAGAACCTAAATGCTGAAGAAAAGGTTTTGAGCAGTTCAAATCTGTGATAAGATAGTGGTGGAAGAGAAGAGGTTCTATATGCTTACCTTGGATTGATGATGACTTGGAAATAAGATTGTCCAATATATATCCATGTGTAAACATGTGTTAAGTTTTAATTAGGTGAACACACACATCAAGAAGTCATATTAAAGTTTTGTGATAAATACACACAGATGGGCACACATCCACATGTTGTGCCCTCTTACCTATGTACAGACATGTATACACACAAGTAGATTCTTGAGTTTTTGGATCTTCGCTCCATGTGCACCTTCATGTTAATCACATTATTAGAGATTTTTGTCAAAATGCTTTAGTCTTAAGACTATTTTGGTTTCTCTGGGTAACTGGCGTCATTTTGAGTTTGAGACCTTAGGGTCTTTGATAGTCAATTTGAGCCCATACCATATAAGCCTTTTAATAAATACTATTAAGTAGCCTACACATTCAATGCAGGTATCACATGTTGATGAGTTTTTGGTGCACCTTTTGTGCGATTTGCCTTGCAATTATCAAATAAGAACATATATTCACACCAGGTCTTGAGCTGTGTATTATGATTTGTAATAAGTTAACTACCTTGGTGTATGGCATGTTTATAGAGAACTCATTTTGTCAAATTCAGGTGTATTCATCATACATGCTTATTTTACTGAAGAATACATTAATCATGTATGTCTATGCTTGTTTATCTTGATATGCAAGTTGAATATTTTTTATTATTGTTAGTCGAGGATAGTTTTTCAATTGTCCGATTGAGCATGATTTTTTTTCGTCCCCTGCATGTTGACTCTTTTCCCCTGGTCCTGTGACTCGTCTACATGCAATATTTTGTCTCTACTAGATTCTTATCTTCTATTTTGACTTCCTTAGTAAACCTTCTAGTTTTTAATATATCTTTTGACTGGGAGATTAGTTTTATGGAAGATGCAATTTCTAGTATTATATTTTGCATGATTTAATTTCTGTAATTTTCTTGGATCATTTTATAGAACTTTGCATTTATCAAAAAAGAGAGAGAATATTCTCCTTTATATTTTAGTAGGTTTATGTCATATTTATCTTGTATCTGGTATCCATAATTTGTATTTAGTTGGTCCATGGTTTCTTCTTCATACTGCTGGAAGTTGAAGGTTACTGAAGAGGTTAAGATTTTGTTTCAGGTTGTGTTTGATATCCGCTGATAACAGTTGATCTTTTTTCTAGAATGCTTGGTGGATAACACACTTTGTTTTCCAAGTTTTACTCGGGTGGTAATATTTAAGTCTGGATCATAGTTGGACTGCCATACATATGATTTTTCTTATGCTTCCTCCTAGCAATAAATATGTCAGTTCATACTGATGAAATGCCTCTGGTGAGTTCAAAATTACTGAATACGTCATGAGAAATATATCTCCATTGAAGAGGCTATAAGTATTGCAAGTTTTCTACAGTTGTAAACTTAGTTCTTGATCTTGACAGTTGTGGTAAGGTAGTCGTCAGTCACAAATTTCAAAAGATTGATCATGCATTTAGATGGATTCTAAATTTCGACTTGTTCTTTTTTTTTTGATGAGGTTCTCAAAAATTGAAAACTTGATGATGTCTTAAATATAAATTTTAATTTGTAGTTCTTGATTTTTTTTGTTGAGGTTCTCAAATTTCTAGACTTTTATTTTTTTGCTTAGGATCTGGTTCTATGTCTTGACCACCTTGTTGTGGTGTAGGGATGAGATTGTGGACAGCCTTACTGCAATGTGGGGATAAACCTTGATCCCTCATTTTCAATTGTACCAATTTTCAATAGTACACAACAATGTTGACCAACGAGAATGCATCTATTCTTTCAAATTCACTCAAACTTACACCTGGCTTAGTTTGTTGGGTACATCACACCAACAATTGGATATGGCAGCTTTACCCAATTTGAACTCTCAATATTTGTACATGTTATCATGTAATATGTCTCTTAGGGATTCAAACTTGGATCTCCACTATTAAAACCTCAATGATCTGAAATTTGATCTCATTGTATTTGACAACACCTTACAAACTTTAGCTAACATTGCGATACTTCAAAACTTTAATATTCCATATTCCAATACTCAAATTTTTGCGACTCTGGGTTATGAGGTGCCTTATTGCTAAATGGGATTTGAATTGGTTCACTGCCATACAAATGCGTCCTTTACTACTACACAACTATTTGTTGTGAGATTTTCACACCATTGCTCCATTGCAAATGGAGACCCCCGTTTTTCACTTGGCAGAGAGTAGTTGTCCTAGGTAGTCTTAGTTTAGTGGCAATTCTCAAGTCTCCGAGTCTAAGAGATGAGTTTGAGCAACTTTGGCTCGCTAGGGAGTCAAGTTAGTCGGGGATATGAGTGAGAGCTGGGCCAAGCTAGCCAAGGATGTGGAATTGAACATGAGATTGGCGATGAAATGAATTGGCCAAAGTGTAAAAGGATGAAGTGGAGATGCGAATCAAGAAGAGATGAAGTTTTAACTTGAAAGCATGTTGATTGTTGAAATATGGCCGTGTCTAAATTTTTTTAGGATCTTCCAAAATCTAGAACCTCTATTATAACTCCTAGAGATCTGAAGCCACTCTCAAACAACTTCAAGATAAAATATAACTTAAAGATAGGTTTGTGATTTGGTGAAGAGCTTGATTATAGATGGTTACCTAGGGATTCACACAATTGTGATTGAGTTTCATACTTAAATGTTATATTTTATGTTTTGCCCTGCCACTTGAAGCCTTCAAGTCCGAACTGCGATGATGTTCTTGTCCAATGAAGCCTTTAATCCCAAAGTGGACTTGATAAAATCTTGCCCAATAAGCACTGAATTTTCAAAATCTCTTGCCCAACTTAAGATGTATTTTCGAATTTCACACGAGAAGTTTGCCTAATGCCCAATGAATTTTCGAGTTTGATCATGTGTTTCGCCCAATAGGGCATGGAAATCTGCAAATCCTTGCCCAATAGGGCTTGAATTTTTGACATTGACATATGGATCTCACCCAATTCTTGGTAAAATTCGATATGAGGCTATGAGATTCGCCCAACAAAGCGTAGAATTTCAAAAGTGAATGATGATGTTTTGCCCAACTTAAGATGTATTTCTGAAATCCTCCAAGAAGTTTGCCCAATGAGCAATGAATCTATGAGTTTCACTAGGTATCTTGCCCAATAGAGCTTGTATTTCCAAAAATGCTGGGTTGTTTATTCTTGCCCAATTGGCATAAGAATTCCAAAAATGATTATAGATTTGCCCCATCAAGCCATGAACTTTGAAATTGCCTTGGTAAAGGTTGCCCAATAAACATCAAATCTTCGAATTAAGCTATGAAGGTGGCATGATGTTCGCCCCATGAAGATGAAATCTTTGATTTGACATCATGTAATCTTGCCTCAAGAACCTCAAGTTTCCAATTTGGCATGATGAAAGCTTTGCCCAATGGGTGGGAAATCTTCAAATTCTTCATATATGCATGAATTCCAAAAACTTCAAGATGCTTTGCGCAATGGAAGGTGTATCTTTGAAATGACCATGCTTGTATCTTGCCCAATGATTGATGTAATTCTGAAATCCACTTGGTGATTTTGCTCGATGTGAATTCCGAAATCATTATGAATCTTGCCCAATGGGGATAGAATTTCTGAAAATGGCTAGAGGTTTGCCCAGTTACCTTATGATTTCCGAAATTGTCTAATTGGCTTTCAAAACTTTGATTACACAGTCATTTGCATAAGTTGGCTTTGAGGAGTTGATTATTTGATGAGAGCATAAGATGAAATTTTATTAATAGGGCCATAAATTTAAGCCAGGTCGGCTTGCATTAGAGGGTAAAAAGGAAAAATGTTTCAAAACATTTATTTCCCTCAAAGAGAGTTGACCGAAATAGAAGGGGTATGTCCCTTGGCTTAGTTGCCTATATAAGAAAGGAAGGGACATCATTTCAAATCACAAAACAATCACATAACAGGTAATTCGAATTACAAAGTAGATTAGAAGCAATTACCCAACAAATTTCATAGCGACACCAAGTTTGAAGGTGGAGTTGAAGAATAGTGGAAATCATACATCAAGCATCATCCTATTTCTTTAAAACAAGGCTGGCAACCTCATAGTTTCCAAGAAAATCATTTGGTTCCTCATTTGCATTAGGGGATGAAAGATTGAAATCAAATTTTAAGATGAAATGAGAAAGTTCATATTTCTCAGGCAAATTAATGAAAGTTGTTCATGAGGAAGGTGGAGATATCATTGCTTTGAATTTCATTTCTTGGCAATAAATTTCCAAACTCTAGAATAAGTTTCAAAATTCAATATTTGATAGATGGTAATGCATGTAGGTAGAGGATGTTGGATCACAAGGCAAGGAACTTGAAGAAGGAAAGACAAGCTTGAGGAGAAGAACATGGAGAATTCAGGTATTCAAGTGTCTATAAAGGGCAAGATTTCGTAAAAGGGGCAAGAAGAGAATGCTTAGGATTGAAGATGAAGGGGGAAATGCAAAACTCAATGGCAACATAGAATCAAAGAATCAAGTCTACAAGCCAAGTAAAAAAATTATTGCAAACTTGAATTTCCTCGGAAAATCTAAGTTCAACTAGATAGTCCAACAACATGAAATATTTTTACAAGTGCCAGACCAATGACAAGACACCAAAATGACATCAAGATTGCAAGTGCAAGTTCATGAGCATTTCAATGAGAAGATTACTAGAGGATGGAGAAAATTCATGAAGATGAAGCAATTTAGGAATATGCCATCACAATTGAAGGCTTGATAATGTTGAGTTTCAAGAGATTTTCTCATCATCAAGAGATATTTATTAAGCCTATAAGATAAAACATGTTGAGGTGATGCCTATTCATCTCCAACCAGTTAGATCATGCCAAGTGTCCCAGTGAAAGAGCTCAACACTATTATGTCCAAATTCATTGAATGTACCAAAAGAAAAAGTCAAAATAAATTATCTTCCAAAGGAAGATTTGTTGTAAGCCCATTTGTCATTTTATCAATTTTCCATTGATTGGTGCCTTTCTCTATAAGCTTCTACCTAACCCATTTTCTCATTAGTCAATCAAAAGCTTGTACTTTTCTTATCGGCCCACGAGGTGGTGCCTTAATGTAATTGGTCAAATATTTAATGTTTGTAGTAGTTGTTGAACTAGGGTGTTGGTGGATTAATCTTGGCTCTTGATCTTGAATTGATGAGAACCGCACATTGTACTAGAAACTGTTGAAATTTGCCCTTTCTTTTGTAACTCATTAGATTAGAGGTAGAGTAGAGTGAGGAAAGACTTGTTGAAATTGTTTCTGTAATACTACCAAAATTATTCCTTCTTCATTGTTGGTTTTTATGGTGAATGTTTGTGACATTTGGAATATTGCATGATTTCTAAATTTCCTCACTTAGAGTAGGATTTCATTTCATGTTGGTTAGAAGTAGTGTTTAGTTGAATGAAAAATATTTTGGATGCATCTTTGGTGAACTCGCTTAGACAAAACTACTAGCTACTTATTGATTGTAAGAATGTCTTGCATGGTTGAATGCCATATTTATGAGCTTTACTTAGATTATTGCTTGCACATTGATATGCATTGATGAATGTTGTTAATGTAATGGTAATAGTTTGAATATCTTACATCTACCTTAGGAGATCCCACTAGTTTGGTTGATGTCGATGGCTAAACTAAGTCTAGTATAGTCACAAACACATTCATTATCTCTTGCATTCTAGGATTAGATTAGATATCTAAACCCTTTCCCTTTACCATTTGTTTGGTTGGAAATAATTGAAGTAGTTGATTTCTATTGAATGACACAAGTCCTTATGTGATACCCAACATATCACATTATTTCAACTGAGTGAAAGTCCACAATAAAAATGAACTTTGAGATTGTCTCATTTGATCACACAATCCATATACATTGCTTACATATGAACATCCTTATTTAAGAGAGAGTTGGAAATTAGGTGTTCCATTTGGAATATTAACTATCCAATTTTGCATGTTGTAGTGGCATAAAATTCACATCAATGCATTTTGACAAATTGTGGCTCTTTGTCATTGAAATTGTTTTATCCTGTTTTTCTCTCACTAACATAGGAATTTATGTTATAGGTTGAATTTTTGTTACCCAGTTTTTAAACAAATTTAAATTTTAAATTCCAACCTCTGTCATCTATCTTGGCTTCTCTGGGTTATTTATGGAAGATAAATTATTTATGAACCGATCATTTTTAAAGGTTAATGTGAGAATTCTCTAAGCCTGGCATAACCAATCAATTTCAAAGTCTTCATTTTCTCCTAACCCACTGACATTGAAATTGGTTTATTAAAAGGGTGCTAGAAACATGTGCAGTCAAGGAATTTGTTTATGAAATAAGATAGAATGCCAATAAAGCTCCCAAAATTCCTTCTAACACCCCTATGAATGATAACTATGTATAAATGTTCTACACAGACTTAATGCAAGGGATTTTGTGCAATGGGCTAAGAATTGCAGAATTGATTGGGATCTACATAATAAAAATGAATTCTCAGTTTCGGTTGACTGCACATTCTACAAATCACGTCGGGCACTTGAATGAAGGTTGAGAACCATTATCGAGGTTTTCCTAAGCCTTAGAACCTAATGTATAAGCTGAAAAGTATTATGATTAGATGACATGTGGATTCCAACCGACACTTCTTGACTCCACGATGCCTAAAGTTGTAAACGATGGATCCAATGAACATCAACAAGAAATGCGAGAGAATGTTTAGATTCTATACCGAGTCGGGGGGTTGACACTTTCCCCAACTCACCAACTGGTTCCAAAGATCTGATTTCACCCGATTTGCCGATAATATGAAATGTCGGGAAGTGAGCATGGTTCCGAAGTGAAGGAAAGGCCCGACTTAGTTGAATGCTCCCATATGGACCCAACAAGCAATTTTGAATAAAGCATAGTTATCTTTGAATCTGTACAAAGTTGGGCTGTCGACCCTTTTTAGAACTTAAAAAATTCCACAACTCCCCGACTTGCCAACAATATGTATGCTATCGTGCAATATGATTTGTTCCTAAATCTGTCTCAGACCCGACAATCAATGTAATCAACAGGTTCTGATGGAGATGTTACATCAAACAACCTTCATTGAAGATCATTATGCCTGATGAAATAGAGATTTGGAATCCATGGTCAAGTAAATTCAAATTGATAACCCGTGATGGAAATGTATACAGAATATCAAATGTTGCGTTGACAAGATCACGAGCATAATCATTTCAGAAAAGCCATGGTAGATATGCAGCGAAACTATCAACATGAATTTCAATTGTTTCGGGGGAATGTCTTAAAAACATTTCGTCCCAAAAACTCTTAGATAAATCGAGGAAGTTGGGGACTCAGTGGTTGATAGCTTGCACTCTCTACACCGATTGAGGTTTACCATATGCCATATTTGAAAGTGCCATAAGTGGATACAAATTTGGAATCATCGATTGAGTCATGGGATTTGAGATACATTCATAAAATCTTTGGGACTGTGCATATGACACATGATATTTAGGCATAGAATCACCATAGGTGCATTGTGTTTATATGCTCTTTGAGTAGGGTGCCATCCATGTTGGACAAACCATAAACTCCATAACCATTAACAAAAAGTGATTATGTAGGGACCTAACCAATTAGGACTTAATTTTCCCCTCTGGTCAGGTGGTGTATTTACATTCATTTGGTTCTAATAGAGAACAAGATCACCTACTTTAAAGGCGCGATCAAGGACGTTATGATTATACTGTTTAGAAAGAGATTTTTGGAAAGCTTGTAGATGTTGGAGGGCCTTAAGGCAATGCTCATCCAATAGTTCTAACTCGTGCAAGAAGTTAACACAATTTATGCCATCATCTATCAACCCTTTTACAGAAACACACATAGATGATATTTCTAACTCAAGGGGCATTATAGCGTCAATATACACAAGGCTATAGGGTGTAGTTCCTGTAGCCATGCAGACACTCGTACGCTAGAACTACACCACATAGGTTAGTTGAACATGCCAATCCTTCTTGTGTTTGCTTACTGTCTTTTGCAAAATTTTCTCAATGGTCTTATTAGAAGCCTTGACTTGATGATTGGATTGTGGGTAATAAGGTGAAGAGAAACACTGTTGGATGTGAATTTTTTTGAAGAATTGCTTCACCTACTTGTTTTTGAAGGATGTACCTTTATCGAAGATAATTGTAGAAGGTAACCCAAAATGAGAGATAATGTTGTTTAGGAGAAAGCTGTAGATGGTTTCTGCTGTAATAGATCTTAGTAGGATCGCTTTGACCCATTTTGAGAAATAATATGTAGTAGTTATGATATAGGTATGTCCTTCAGAAGATGGCGGATATATCTTATCAATGATATTCAATGTCCAAGTTTGAAAAGGCCATGGTGAAGATTGGGTTTGAAGCTCTTGAACGAGAGCCCTAATCAAATTGCTATGTTGTTGACATTGAAGGCATTTCTTGACAAAAGAAAATGAATCTTGTTACGATGTCTGCCAATAATATTCCATGTGAATCAATTTGTACACTAGGGATTTATGGTTAGCGTGTCCCTCTTTTGACCCCGAGTTGGCCTCACAGAGAACAATGGGTATTTTAGCTCTAGTAAGGCAACGTAGCAAGAGGCCATTGTATGACCTACAATAAAGGACATTCGACAAGATTAAGTATTGAGTAGAGAGATTCCTAATATGGATATGAGTACTTTTATTCACATCATTGGGGAAACTTCCATTCTTGAGATAACTGTAGATATCAAAGAACCATTCTCTTGAGTCTACGTGAGCACACATGAGATTGTTGAACACTAGTTTGTCTGTTGTTGATGATTGTAGCATCGGTCAGATAAATAATACCAATAATATGATCATTATGAGAAATGACATATTATATATATATATATATATATATATAATTAGATTATAATTATTCTTATAATAACTATTTAATTAATTGATAAAATAAAATAAATATTAATGAATAGACATGTCCCATGAAGGGACATGTCTCTTAATGTGTTTTCCTCAATATAAATAAGAGATCACTGCTCTTGGAAAATATATACTGAAGAGGCAATGCTAATACATTTGCAGCGATCCTGATAATTCAACATGGTATCAGAGCCAACTGCAAATGTAAGAAATCCCAACTTTTATCTTAGGAATTATCTGCAAAGGTTGGGGAATAATTTATAAGTGCAGATCACAACTTAATTAAGGCCTGTATTTGGATTATAAGCTGCAACAACACTAAATAGAGGAAGGACAGTCATTAAAGGGCTGCGATTTAATTGCAGCAGTTTGCGTTAGATATTCTTGAGGCACGTTTTGGTTGTCTAGCACCTTCATTCATGGTTCACGTGCTTTAGGGACAATTTTTGGACATTATCAAAGGGCTACGATTCAACCTGGATTGTATACACAAGGATGCCATCAGTCACAGGCTGTTGTGCCGCATAAGGCATCACTAAGGAAGGGGAAATTAACAAAGAACATGGGAACGAACCTGAAAATACGAGCATGGATGGCTGCAGTTGTGATAAGTTAGCTGCGTAAACATGTATAGAAGGAGAAGAAGATGCAACAACCATAGAAAGCAAGGGGAGGATGCATAGGGATAGGCATTAGGGAGGCTGTCTGTCACACCTTAAACTAACACCCACTTCTCTCTCGTGCTCACCAGCTATAAAGAGACTTCTACTGAACACCATTGTAAATTCAGTAAGCATAGTTGGAGTAAAGTGTCAGCAATTGAGGGGTTCGATTTCACATGTCAACTTTCTTAGAAATACATATATATAAAGGTAAGTATAAAGTATGCACTGAGAAACTTGTACTCTAATACTTGTGAAATATAAGATCAAGAGGGAGTTCCATCATTTTCACTAATGTAGAACATCTCTAAGTAAATACCAAATTACTGTACTAAATTTATTGTATAAATAAATGTTTTATGAACTATTTACCTTGATCTTTTTGAGGATGCTCTTGCAGGAAAATTGAAGTCTGAAAGCATCATTAATGAGGAGCTCTGATGATTGACATTCAGAGGGAGTTCAAAAGTTCATATGTGTGTGACTATATGATTTCAATGGGCCTACCTCCTGTGTAAATCATGAGGAAGTGACGACTTCCAAATGATTATCACTTGTATCTGTAGAAGTTATTGGAAGGTGACGATCTTACAATAACTTAAATCATGATATACATAATTTATAATGTTGAAACAAATCATGATGATTGCAGCAACTAAGTGTTAGATGTCATTAAGTTGACGGTCTATAAGTTGTTTGCTTAGATATCTTGTAAATCAACAACTAAGTGTTAGATGTCATTGACGGACTATGAGTTGTTTGTATAGATATATTTAGGTATCTGGTGAAATATCATGTGTTGATATTTTGCAAGCTAGTACCTTATTGAGTATTTGGTGAATGTCATGTGTTGACATTCTGATAGGCCAATACTCAAGAGTTTGTGGATAGAATCGTCGATGGAGGCAATCTACATTTGAGACTATGTTTCTATTGATTACATCATGAGAATGATGCCTTTATTGCTTACATCATATGATTGATGTTGTCAAGTGTCTTAAGTGTCTTAAGTGCTGACATTGGATTTATTTATCCTCCCTAGCTAAGAGGGAGTGTTGATGATTGTAGCATCGGTCAGATAAATAATACCAATAATATGATCATTATGAGAAATGACATATTATATATATATATATATATATATATATATATATATATATATATATAATTAGATTATAATTATTCTTATAATAACTATTTAATTAATTGATAAAATAAAATAAATATTAATGAATAGACATGTCCCATGAAGGGACATGTCTCTTAATGTGTTTTCCTCAATATAAATAAGAGATCACTGCTCTTGGAAAATATATACCGAAGAAGCAATGTTAATACATTTGCAGTGATCCTGATAATTCAACATCTGTTACTACAAGATATCAGAGAAGCTGTGCTATTCATCCATACTGATGTTTGGACATACAAGGGAAGCTGTGCTTTTGATTATGTTTACATGTTGATTTTCTCTCTTGGGAATGCTATCTATGATATAATAGGAAAATTGTCTAAGGAGAGCCAAAGATAAATCTTGATACCAAGATAGCTTTAACTGATTCATGCGGTACTTTCCTATGATTTGATTCACAATTAGCTCAGAGTGTCTGTGGATGCAGAGATGCATGACGTTAGAAGAAATCGCAGGACGTAGCCTAGCTACGAGGGCTTCGTACTTGATGATGTTAGTGAAATAGAATTTGAGATACCTTCAGGTGATACAAAAATCACACCCGATTTGGAACTTGTCTGACACCTCAACCCGCTAAAGTACATGTCCCAAATAGGGTCATGATTGACAGTGCATAGATTTTCATCAGGGAATTGATCCAGGACATGGAATGCCTTTAGGGATGGTGCATCTGCCAACTGATCAACAACCACTTGCCCCTTGATTGGTTATCGAGTTATGAACTTGAGATAGAACTTGGAAAGCAATATTGCCCATTTTTCTAACTGACTTGAAAGATTAGCCTTGGAGAACAAGTGTGTTAACAAATCATTCTTGGTAAGGACTTGATTTTATATGTGGAGCAAATAGCGTCTTATCTTTTGTGTTGCAAAAAATAGAGCTAGGCATTACTTTTCTATAGTGGAGTATTGCGTCTCATAGTAAACTAGAATGCGATGAACATAATAGACAACCCTTTCTTTTCCAACATCATCATACTAAGTCAACAAGGCTACAAGAGCATTTGACGATGCTGAAACATAAAGCAAAAAGAGGCAGTCTTGCATAGCTGACATTAGGAGGGAGAATTATCGAGAAAGTCCTTGATGGAATCAAATGCCACTCGACATTCATCGTCCCATTTAAAGTGTACACATTCCTCTAGCAATCACGTCAAAGGGAGGGATTGATTAGCTAATTGAGAGACAAGCCTTCTTATGGCTTGGATCTTCCCTTGTAACTGCGAAGTTGAGAGATTTTCCTAGGTGGAGGCATGTTGACGAATGCATCAATCTTATTTGGATTGACCTCTATCCCTCTTTGAGAGATGATGAACCCTAAAAGCTTGTCAGTGTCTATGCCAAAGACTTACTTGAGAGGATTTAATCTCATCTTGTAAAGGCGGAGTCAATCAAAGATGAGTCAGAGGTTGTCAAATGATCTTGACGAAGAACAAACTTCACCAAGATATCATCAACATAACCCTCCAAGAACTTATGGATAAAATCATGAAATATGAGAGTCATCGCTCGTTGATAGGTTGCACCAACATTTTTCAACCCAAACGACATGACCACAACCAAAGGTTCCCCAAGGGGTAGTGAATGTGGTTTTGTATTGATCTTCTAGATTTATACGAATCTGATTGTAACTTCAAAAGCTATCCATGAAATCTAAAAGAGCATTGCCTATTGTAGAGTCAATAATCATGTCTATGTTAGGCAACAAAAAATAATCTTTTAAAGATGCCTTATTCAGATCACGGAAGTCAATGCATATGTGGATATGTCCATCAGGTTTACTGATAGGTAATATATTTGATATCCAAGGCAAATAGTCAATGGGATAGATAAAACCAACTCTCAAGAGATTCTCTATTTTCACCTCAACTATTAAAGCAATCCTTGGATTCATCTTCTAGATATTTTTCTTACATGCTTAGTATTGGGTGCAAGTACTATATTGTGAACTACTATTGACTCATCAATACCTAGCATGTCCTCGTATGACCAAGTATAAACATTAGAGTACCGATGTAATAGGTGGGAATTCAATTTGATTTCCTCAGAGGAAAGGAACTTAACAACCTTAATAATTTTGTTAGGATTCTTAGGATCCACAGGGACACATACAATATCTCCTCTAATGAGAGTACTGCAGTCCTTTGGATGTGGCACTAAAGTGTTATCATCGTCATGTGATAAGGTTGTCCCCTTGTTCCCATTTTTTATGGATTCCCCAAAATATGCTCAACTTTCTAGACAATAGGGAAATGATCACTTACAATGGTAAGAGGAAAAGTCATCATAGGCACCTAAGAATTACTTTGAAGAGAAAGTGTCTAGAGGAAGCATTATGGAACTCATGTCAACACGAATAATCACAAGGTGGACTAGCTCAAGAGATAGAGGTTTGGCATGAATCATGTTGAAATTAAACTGTGGCTTTTCCTTACATGTCATGTGGCAATATCCAAGCCCAATGTTATGATGTCTAAGCTTAGGTTCCAAAGGGGCTCTAATGCCTTCCTCATTAGGCCCAAAACCTCTACCATCATAACCAAATTTTGAGACTAGATTATATCCTGATCCATAGATCGATTGAAGCTCTTTAGAACTTGGGGGATTGGTATATAAGAGACGATTGACATGATATGTGTCATTGAGATTTATAGAAGCATAATCTTCTTTTATAGCCATAGAAAAAGAAATCTTTGGGATTTTTAGATTAACTGGGTTAACCTTATATTCCCCAACATGAGAGTTAGAAAAATATAAGGTTCCCCAATCATCACCTGAACATGTGTTAACTTCTATGAAAGGAAGAGCTTTAGTTGATTCAATGGAGATAGGTTTCAGTTCTTCTTGCTTGGGTGAATCCACATTAAGGTGGATCCACCTTTGGAGGATCTATCTTGGGAGTATTTAATGTTTCCTCAATGCTTTCTCTTTGGACATCTTTCCCTTGGAAATCCCCATTGGGTGGGGTTAGGGAAGGAGGTTTTGACATAGTGGAAGATATCAAGGGAATACAATTCTTGAAGGTGGGAGTGATTGAAGTTTTCCCTACAACCGCTATTTGACACATATGCATGACATCAAGATCAACCTTAATTGTGTCTACTTGATTATTAGCCACAAAATTAACTGATCCATGTAGGGTGGATGATATTGCTCTCAAGGCATGAAGCCAAGGTCTTCCAAACAAAATATTATAAGGCAAGGGTCTTGACATAACATACACTAAGATAGGCATGGTAATAGGTTTGACCTTCACATGTAATATGATAGTGCCTACAATGGTCTTCCTAGTATTATCAAATCCTCAGCTGAATAGAAAAGATGCAACTAATGAGTTCTTATCCACCTTGATCTTGGGAAATAAGTCTAAACCACATACCTTGAGTGCTAAACCAGTATCAACAAGGGTTCATCTTATACCTACACCATTAACAAATAATATAATTATCAAAGGATCTACAAGATTCCTTATTTCTGAGGGCGAAAGTTCATGTGGGTAAAAGGTAATATTTGGCATATTCATACCAATATGGCCCATTAACGCATTCACATCCACTGACTTTGCAAAATAACGAAGAAAAATCTTTTGAAGAGCTTCCTGAAGAATTCCTTGATAAATTGGAGTCATCTGAAATAGATCCTAGAGTAAGATCTTAGTTGGGGTAACTTGAAGTTTCTCAATAAGATTATAATCACTGGATTGTTTGGCCATGTTTAGGTGCTTGAGGAAGATCATGTTGAGGAGGTGGTAGATTTGTAATGAGTTGGTTAGCATTATCCTTATTTCTTCAAGTGTTACAAGTATGAGTAATGATATTGTAAGACTTGTTCCTATAACAAGAGAACTTAGCGAAGAGACTCAATGAGTGACCACGTCGTGTTTTACCATAAGCAAATTTTGCCTTCTTGGGAGGACTAGCGACAGTCGCACAAATGATTGGTCTTTTAGGCTTTGTAGGAGCCGTTGAGACAACAATAACATTCACAAACTCATTGGTCATCAATGAAGGATTCTCTTCATTTGAATGGTGTTTGGTGGACTTAGAATCATGAGAGGAAACACCTAAGAAGTCCTGTAAGGTGTCATCCAACATGTCAAAGTCATCTTTTGAGAACACCTTGTCAAATTTGTGAAATCCTTGAAACAAGAGATTTGACATTTCGACATTCACATCGGGCTCACCAAAATGTAGTGTAAGGGATTTGCTACCCGTCGAAGAACAAACTTTCCTTATGCTACATGACTTCTACTAGCACTCTAGTCAGCTAAGGGATCTAAATTATTAACCAATATGACTACTATAATCTACTAAAATGAAAATGCAATAACAAAAAAGTATTAAATTCTAATTATAACATGAAAGATAACAACTGTATCAACAACACATCTATTTTATAAACTAAAATACAAAAAGAGAAAATATATGGAGAATTCAAATATCTATAGATATTCTGATTACAAAAGAACATAATACAAATATTAAATTACATACCTGACAAGTTTGGAGCTCTTGACCTTGGACATTAGTGAGATAGAAGGACGTCTATGCACTATACTATAGTCCTATTTACCTGAAAACAAAAAGTCTATGACATGTCTCTAAATGTTCTAGACTTCCTTCTTGAGGTAGCTATTCATCACTTGCACATAGTGAGAATAAAATTGTTGGGGCCATATAGAGGTTTGCCTTAGTTAAACCCTTGCTCTGGTCTTCCCAACTCCATGGACAACCAGATGAATACAATCAATAAAACTAGTGAGGAGACAAGTAATAGAAATAGTTCTCCACTTAATGAAGGATAACCCCTATTATATAAATACAAGCAATAAAAACAAACCTCTCTTGAGGGAGGAAAACCCTTATTGCACAAACATACGATATGAAGATGAGTAGTAGAAATGAGCCTCATTTGAGGGAGTGTTAGTGAACAGATTTTTCCTCTTTTAGATACTTTCAAAATGACTCCTGAATGCCAAAATTGAAGACAAAATATGAGACTAATGCTTGAGTCACTTGCAATGGTTATGTGCAAGTGCTCTCTGAATTTTTATATGAAGGTACAGTTCCCTCAGTTGGATTTCAATGAATTATATTTTGATTATGCCTTTAACCAGAAGACAAAGAAGGCACACTGACATTCATCCATCAACATGGAATGAATGCGATTACCGACTTTAATAACTTAAAAGAAAATCTAATATGTGGCACAAAGACCATCTAATCAATCTTCCCACTACAGAGAAACAAGAGGGAGATTAAATGCTTCATTTTGCATATATGAATGCACAAAACTTATAGATTTCATAACACACACATATACTTGACAAGATGAAACATGACAATATCTAAAAATATGGATGAAACAACCGACAGATTAATTTCAATCTGAGAAAGATATATTCAAACCAACAGATCTAGAAGATATATTCCTCTTTATTTTTAAATACATAATAAGAATAACCAATAGATCATTTTATCTCTGCACCAAATTCAAGCTCTGCAAAAATAAAAATATGTTTCCATCTTTCTTAGTTACAATTACAAAACTGAAAATATTTCCCTCTTCTGGTAGCGCACCAACTTCCGCAAAGAAGAACTCCCTCTTCCCCAAATGTTCTTACAATAAATAGCTTCCTGGGATGATTTTTTAGTGTCATAACCGAATCTTGAAAAGATTATTAATTAATATCTCTTTTACCTTCCATCTCCTAATAACTCTCTTTTGAGAAAAAAGTATTTTTAAAAAATGTTGCTAACAAATTTTCACTTTGGAGTATACTCTTTTTGCTCACGTAAAAATCAGAATTTTTATGGAAAAAGTCCATAAAGTCATGGAATGGTTTATCTACTCCTATGATTTTCTCTTTGCAACTAATTCTTGATAAAGATAAATAAAGTAATTTCTCTTTAATTACTGTTCTTCCAATTGATTTAAATTTTTTTTATAATGTTTTAAGTTGCTTCTTTTAAAACTGATTTAAAACATGTTAATAATGTTTTAAGTTGTTGCATTTGAGAAAGTACTAAAATAATATATCATATAAGTTCTCGTGGTTATAAGATTA
The DNA here is from genome assembly GCA_027943335.1 of Chamaecyparis obtusa. NCBI lineage: Eukaryota > Viridiplantae > Streptophyta > Pinopsida > Cupressales > Cupressaceae > Chamaecyparis > Chamaecyparis obtusa. The sequence continues at coordinate 522,271 of BSBK01003289.1, read as the reverse complement.
AATCTAGGAATTCTTAAGGCTAAAATAATAGGTGCGTCAGTCTTAGATTTAAATAACCAACAACCTTTTTCGAATGAATTTTTGGACTGTCAGATGTGTGCACAAAATTGATTGGCATTTTGAACCTTGAACCTCTGAACCTCTAACCCTTTGAACCTTGGACCTTTGAGCCTTTGAACCTTGAACATTTGAATATTTGAACCTTTGAACCTCAGGGTTCAATTAGAAGGTTCAAAATTACAAACTTTGCCCAAAATATGCTTTTTGCTCTATTATTTCCCTTCATTCATCACTTTGTTTTTATGCTTCCATATGCATTGAACCTTGAACTTTGAACCAAAAATAGGTACGATGGTTCAAGTTTAATATCTGCCAACCTTCTTTGTACTTCCCAAATTTACATCGAACAGAAATTCAAGTTCAATGAACCTTGAACCGTTGAACCTTTTGAACCTTTTGAACCTGAGCTGTTTGAACCATTGAACTTGAACTGTTTCATCTATGGTTAAACAATTCTTTCAGATGCACCTCTTATAAAATGTCATTTTTGCAAAAAAGGCGATTAACAAAATAATTGGGGAAGAATGTGATAAATATGAAAACTTCACCTTTTATCATCATTAATGAGATAAGGGCTTGGTTTTAAATTTTTAAATAAGGGGGCACCATAGGTAGGCCAATAACTGGCTCTTTTTGGGGACTTCTTTTTCATTAAAAAAGAAAAGAACTTTCAGAATCTCTGGTTAAGGAGAGTGTAATACCCCAAAAATGGGCTATAGGTTCATTAACCTCCTATATTGACATATCAAACGAAATCGACATCGAAGTCCTAACCTAAGGCACATTTGAACATCATCGAATCCTAATTGATTATCTCAAATTCTGCATCGGGGAATATTCCTAGTAATATGCCTAATCATCATAATTATCTTTAATTTAATGATTATTTGGCAATAAATCCTATTTATCCAAAAGTTTGATTAATTGAATATTTTGAATATTTAATTAATTAGATTTAATACTGCCACTTAATTATTTAATTAAATTTAATTATATATATTCCTAATTATTATTATTTAAATTTGACAATAAATCAAAATTCCTATCATTAATTGATTAAATTCTTATTTAATTAATTAAAGCAAGTTGTCATATTTAATGATATTATTTTGGAATAAAAGTTTGATTTAATAATTGATTAACCCATAAATCAATTATTTTATTTTTATAAATTAGTTAAGTTGAGGATAAATCACTTTATTTAATTCATAATTAATTATGCACATCCAAAAAATAGTTAAACTATAAATCAGAAAATCAATTCAAGTTGTTTTAAAAATAAACTTAACTCTCTTTTGAGTTAAAAGCTAATCTCAACTTCTGATTTAAATCAAAAAGCTGTTTTTGCATGATTTTTTGTGAGTTAACTATGTTTTATTCTTTGATAACTCAAAAATCAACCTGAGTTTATCTGAGTGATTTATGGCTTTTTCCATGCATCCCCAAAGCCCTGGATTTCTATAAAATCAAGGCTCAGCTCTTCAATCTCATATCTCATAATTTTGCAAACTTATGCTGGCGAATTGGTATCTATAGAATTGAAGCCTCTTTGCGAATCAACAACTTTGTGAGATCATTCATATTTTAGCATATCATTATTAGATTAATTGTATTGCATATCAGTTTTTCATATAGATTAGATTTCATATTAGATTTCTCATATTATTGCATAGAAAACTCAAAAAAATAGATTAATTTGCATCTAATTCATATCTAGATTTTGCATTCAAATCCTTCGTTTAGGTGTCGTCAAGGTCACTGATCTTGGTCCAATTTGAGAATACATACTTGCATCTATTAGAAGGCAGTAAATCACCTGGTTAGTTTAGTTTTCAATTACGTGCATGATTTTGATTTTAGCTAACCTCTAATGTTTTGCTGAAGTGTTGTGTCTACAGCTAGGTACAAAATTCACATACACACAAAGCAGTGCTATAATCCACTGGGAAATAACAAAGTAAGAAAAAGCATGAGCATAGGGAGCTTCTTGTAGAGAGGGCAGTAGGGCAACCAAGCATGCACACACACACACACACACACACCAAGACCAAAAAACTAAAACTAAAAGCCAAAACAAACTACACCTAGATCACACCAAAATTTTATTTACAAAAGATAGGGAAAACAACTTGTACCTTTAGGAGTGCATCTGGTTGCTCATGCGAAGCCATTGACAGGCTAGGAATAATAGGATCCACTGTGAGTCAGGAATGCATATCCTTGAAGCATCCATAGACATAAATCCAACATACAAACCAAATGGAAGCTCATTGAAATGAATAAATCATGATGCATAAGGTCACAAACAAAAATCCATCTTCTATCATACACTTCTTAAAACAAGATGAGTGCATAATGCTGTACAGGCTGAACAACAACATCTTCTTCATTACTCTACATGATTCTTTTAGAAGAACAAGTCAAGTCTCTAATGGGGCACCCCTTATATAGGCTTTGATGGTGATCAACATTAACTAGTGACATATTTTCATCAAATACATGGACTCCAAATGGTAACTCATTTATCAACATCTCTTGATCAACACTAGGCAAGACAAAGAAGACATGCATATCTTTTTTTTAAATTTTTAAAGGCTCCAAGACCAAACCATCCTTTACCTCGCCCATGTATGAATTGTCTTCACTATCTGCTTCTTCTATGACAACATCGACACAAGTGTCAGATTTCCCTTGTGGATCCTCTTCCTTACTTTCACTAATATGCTTTTCATATTTTCAATTAGCTACATAAAGGGCATCCTTTACACATGCAAAAGCATCTTCAATAATTACATCATCACATATTTGATCAATTATGTGATTTTCCACATTGATATAAGATGTTTCATTTTTTATAATATTTAGTGGTGTTACTCCAATTTATTTAGGAACACTTAAATTTGGAGCAAGAAAAAGATTCTCACCATTAGTCTCTTTCTCAATATCTTGCAAATTTTTGAATAGAGAAGGGTGCACTTCATGAGGCTGGAACCACATACGACCATAGAAGCTTTTCAAGAAATTAGTTTGCATTGGCTCAATCACATTACTCTTTTGAGAATAAAAATCATCATCATCATCATCACTATCACTATCATTAATCGTAGGAGAAACATAGAATGGTCTTTGTTGAAGCCAAGCCATGATTCAAGATTCAAAAATAGATTCACCAACCTCTTTATGCACATAGATACTTCAAAAATCCGAGGAAAGAAAGCACTAACCTTTCGTTTCTAGATCCCCAGCAGAATTGCCATAAATCAGTTAGTGAATAGATTTATCCTTTTACAAATACTTTCAAAATGACTCCTAAATGCTCAAGTCTAAAGATAAAATTTGAGACTAACAGTTGAGTCGCTTGCAATGGTCATGTGCAAGTGCTCTCTAAACTTTGATATGAAGGTACAACTCCCTTCATTGGATTTACAATGAATTATATTTTGATTATGCCTTTAACCAGAAGGTAGAAAAGGCACACTATCATTCATCCATCAACATGGAATGAATACACTTACAAACTTTAATAACCTAAAAGAAAATTAAATATGTCACACAAAGACCATCTAATCAATCTTTACACTATAGAGAAACAAGAGGGAGATTAAATGTTTCACTTTGCATATATAAATGCACAAAACCTACGGATTTCATAACACACACATATACTTGACAATATGTAAGAGGACAATATCTAAAAATAGGAATGAAACAACCAGCGAATTAATTTCAATCCGAGAAGGATATGTTCAAACAAATAGATCTAGAATATATATTCCTCTTTATTTTTAAATACATAATAAGGATGACCAACAAATCATTTTATCCCTGCACCAAAGTCAAGCTCTGCAAAAATAAAAATATGTTTCCCTCTTTCTCTGTTACAATTACAAAATTGAAAATATTTCCCTCTTCTGGTAGCACACTAACTTCCAGAAAGAAGAACCCCCTCTACACCAAATTTTTTTTACAATAAATAGCTTCCTAGGATGATTATTCAGTTTCATAACTAAATTTTAAAAATATTATTAATTAACATCTGTTTTACCTTTCATCTCCCAATAACTCTCTTTTGAGAAAAAGAGTTTCTTTTTGTTTTTTATAATGTTGCTTACGAACTTTCACTTTGGAGTATACTCTTTTGACATTCTCTTTGCTCAAATAAAAATCAGAATTTTTATGGAAAAAGTCCATAAATTCATGGAATGGTTTATCTACTCCCATGATTTTCTCTTTGTAACTAATTCTTGATAAAGAGACATAAAATAATTTCTCTTTAACTACTGTTGTTTCAATTGATTTAAAACATTTTTATAATGTTTTAAGTTGCTGCTTTTAAACTTATTTAAATCATGTTAATAATGTTTTAAGTTGCTGCTTTTAAACTTATTTAAATCATGTTAATAATGTTTTAAGTTGCTGCATTTGAGAAAGTATTAAAATAATATATTATATGAGCTCTCATGGTTATAAGATTAAATCTAGGATTACTGAAGGCCAAAATAATAGGTGGTTCAGCCTCATAGTTAATTGTTAATGATTATAGCTTCAGTCGTATAAAAATGAGATCATTCACACACACACACACACATCATATTTTATTTCATGCTTATGAATGATGTATTAACGACCGAAGGTGGCAAAGCAAAGTAAGTATATTATAGTTATTAACTGCTGCCTAAACTTAAAGAGGGAAGCCGACTAATGTGGAGTCACCTCTACGATGGGCATTACTCCATAAGGAGTCACAACCATTGTTGAGATGACTCCTCATTAGAGGGGCTCTCCACATATATGAGCACTGTTTGGTAGTGCTAAGAGATACACAATAGTGACATAATTTCAACCGTCCCAAGTATATTCTCTGCAACACACAACAATATTAATATATATTATGTGGTATTTTCACTGATATATTCATAGAATTTTGAATTACTTAAATTCAATATTAAACCACTCAAATTAATAGTTGATTATATATATAGACTTGAAGATATTCTCACCGAGTTTGGAGTTATATTCATTCAATATCAATATACTTATATTCAGTTGTAAAACTTATATATATCTGATCGTAGTTTTTAACACGGTATCAGAGCATGCATAAAATAAAAGATCTAGATCAGATTTATAAAAAGTCTTCTTATATATATATATATATATATATATATATATATATATATATATATATATATATATATATATATATATATAGATATATATAGATATAGATATATATATATATATATAGATATAGATATATATATATATATATATATATATATATATATATATATATATATATATATATATATATATATATATATATATATATATATATATATATATATATATATATATATATATATATATATATATATATATATATATATATATATATATTCGAATACCAATTCAAAATCGTGCATGGAATGAGATTAGAAGATCGTCTTGAAGGAGCATCAAACTATGTGGCGTGGAAATTATGAATAATGCTCACACTAAAAGAGAATGAACTAACACCCATAGTAGAAAAATTTGAGACTGAACATAATGGAAATGATGAACAGATTAAATGGGATAAGGACAACACCAAGGCAATGAAATTGCTAATAGACGGAGTTAAAGATCATATAGTGCATATCATTATAAAATTAGAAACCGCATATGAGATGTTTAATGTACTAAAAGATATGTATGAAATTAACAATACAAGTAGAGTGCTTACCCTTAAGAGTCAACTCCATCAAATAAAGATGAAACAAGGAGATATCATCACCTCCTAATTCATGAGAATTATGGAATTAAGAAACCAACTCTCCACTATTGGTCACTCTTTTGATAGTAAGGAATTAACAATGATTGCACTTAATGGACTTCCCCTTTCATGGGAATCTTTCATTCAAGGAGTAAGTGCTTGAACCAAAATTCCTAAATTTGATTGATTAAAATCAGATTGTATTCAAGAAGAGTCTCGATTATCAATCAAAGGGATCAATACAAATACTTCAAAAGAAGTCTCCCAAGTACTTAAAACAGAATCACACAAAAGGAAAAAGAAGACTAACTTTAAAAGGAAAAGAGGAAATGAATCAAATAAGAAACCAACATTCAGACATAGAGACCTATCAAAATTTCAATGTTACAAATGTGACAAATTTGGTCACCTTGCTCAAAAGTGTCCTGAAATAAATAAGGCACAAGCCTCTTTTGCCCAACTCAGTGATATAAAGGAGAATATGAATTCAGAGAAACTAGTTTTCTACTTTTCCTTATCAAGTCAAGTTTCTAACAATCGTAGCACCTGGGTTGTTGATAGTGGAGCCTCTCGACACATCACTAGATTCAAAGAGCATCTAGACTCTATAGAAGGATGTTTTAAATAAGAAGTTATGATTGGAGATGATACTGCTTATCCGGTTATTGGTATTGGGACATGCACAATATATCTTGAATCCATGATATCTCTACAACTTACTGGTGTTCTATTTGTACTTGGCATAAAAAGAAACTTAGTTTCCATTTCATCACTAGAAGACAAGGGACATATAATCACCTTCATGGATGAGAAGATCCTAGCTTGGCCTAAGAACTCAAACATAAAGAATGCTCACACTATTGGAGTTAGAGATGGAACCCTCTACAAATTGTGTACTCTTTCTCATCAAGCCCTAATTCATACATCAAATGAAAGTGAACTATGACATAGGAGACTAGGACGCTATCATTTTCTTGGTTTAACCTCTTTAGATAAGATGGTTACAAGACTACCTAAACTAAGATATGATCATATTGGAGCTTGTAAAGGCTATGCATTAGGAAATAATACTAAAAGTACCTTTCATCATAGTGAAAGTAAAACCAAGGATGTTCTAGAACTTATTCACTTTGATTTATGTGGCCCTATGTCCATTCTCTCTTTTGGAGGATATTTGTATTACATTATCTTTTTAGATGATTAATCTAGGAATACCTAGATATATTTTCTAAAATGTAAAGAGTCAAAAGAAATTCTTTTGAAATTTAAAGAATTCAAGGCTCTAGTGGAAAATCTATCAGGTAAGAGTATTAAAATATTAAGAATAGACAATGGTAAAGAATACACTTCATAAATATTCCAAAGTTTTTGTAAACATGTTGGGATCAAGAGGGAGTTCACTGTTCCATACAACCCACAACAAAATGGTGTTACAAAGAGAAAGAACATGACAATAGTAGAATTTGCTAAAGCAATGATGCATGATCAAAACTTAGAAACTCATCTTTGGGCTGAAGCCTCTAATACTGCTGTATATGTTCAAAATAGATGCCCTCACTCCTATCTTGAAAATAAAACTCTTGAAGAAGCATTCACTGGTAATAAACATAATATAAGTCACTTGAGAACTTTTGGGTGTCCTGTCTACATTCACATTCCTAAAGAGAAAATAACTAAATTAGAACCTTCAGGAAAGAAAGGAATCTTTGTGGGATATAGTGAAAATTCCAAAGCCTATTGAATTTACATTCTAGGTCAAAGAAATATTGAGTTAAGTAGAGATGTAATATTTGAAGAGGACACTACACTCAAAAAGTCCATGGAAGACAATAATAATTCTCTAGAAGATCATAATCTTGAGATTCAGAGGGAGAATCAAGAAGTTGAAGATAATGAACATTTAGATGCTTCTAATGAATATGAAGTAGGAAAGAAGAGATCTCTTTGGGCTAGAAAAGTTATTTAAGAAGGTGAGAAATATGCTACTCTAGACAGGGCTATCAGGGAAAACAAAAGACCTCATATATTCTCCAGTTATGTTGCACTTATGAGTAAGCTTCTAAACTCAAATCCCTCAAACCCTAAAAAAGATCTTCAACATCAAACTTGGAAGGATGCCATGACAAAAGAATACAATTCTATCTTACAAAATGATGTATCGGATATTGTACCTAGACCCAAAAATACATTAGTTGTCTCCTCCAAGTGGTTATTCAAAATTAAACATGCATCACATGAAAGTATTAATAAATACAAGGAAAGCTTTGTTGCAAGAGGATTCTCCCAAAAGGAAGGTATTGACTATGAAGAGAATTTTGCTCTAGTTGCAAGATATACCTCTGTAAGAATAGTTATTGCCATTGTTGCTGTCAAAGGTTGGAAAATCCATTAGATAGATGTAAAGACTTCCTTTCTGAATGGTGTAATTGAGGAAGAAGCATATCTAGAGAAACCAAAAGGATTCATAATACACAATCAACAAATCATGTTGCAAACTAAAGAAGGCATTATACGGGTTTAAGCAAGCACCTCGAGCATGGTATGAAAGAATAGATCACTACCTATCTAAACTTGGCTTCTCAAAAAATGATGCAAACTTGAACCTCTACTTTAAAGTGGTAAAAGGAGATATGTTGATTTTGATTCTTTATGTAGATGATTTTCTAATAAAAGGTGAAGATTATTTGATCAATAAGTGTAAAGAAGCTCTTGTAGCTGAATTTGAGATGAAAGACTTAGGGCTACTACATTATTTCATAGGCTTAGAAGTTTGGCAACATGCTAATGAGATTATTCTAAATTAAAAAAAATACACTTTAGACATTCTAAAAAGATTTTGAATGATGGATTTTAAGCCTATGTCCACTCCCATGAAAACAAATCTACTTGAACTAAAAGAAGAAGCATCAAGTTTAGAACTTGCAGATTCCACTCTTTACAGACAGATTATTGGGTCTCTGATGTACTTAGTAAATACTAAAACAAAAATTTGTTATGCAGTAAATGCTCTTAGTCAGTTCATGTGTGAACCAAAACAAACTCATATGGTAGAAACTAAGCACATACTAAGCTATCTTCAAGGCACAATAAGTCTTAGACTAATGTACAAAGATGTAGACTTACAACTACATGGTTTTACTGATTTAGATTGGGTCAGAAGCACTAAGGATAAAAAAATTACCTCTGGGTGTTGTTTTAGTTTGGGTTCTGCAATGATATCTTGGTTTAGTAGGAAACAATCCTCAGGTGCTCAAAGTTCCATAGAAGCAGAGTACATTGCCGCAACTATGGGTGCATGTGAAGCAGTTTGGTTGAGAAAACTTATTTTTGGTTTATTTGGAGAATCTCTAAAACCTACTATTATTCATTGCGATAATCAGAGTTGTATACAACTCTCCTTCAACCCAGTATTTCACAACAAGTCCAAACATATTGAGATACCTCATCACTATATTAGAGATATGGTGGAAAAGAATGTTATTGAGTTGAAGTATATCAGTACAGAGGAACAATCAACTGACATTCTCGCCAAGGCTCTAGCAAAGAAAAAGGTAAGCATTTTATAGGTAAACTTGGTATGATTGTAATTTCTAAGAACTTGTCTTAGTAAATTTTGATTATTGTACTAATAAATCATTCTTTGTTATGAGTGCTATTTCATAACTATGTGTTTTTTGTGTATATCATAAGGAAGGGATGACTTCCAAATGATTTCCACTTGTTGTTGTATAAGTTGTTATAAGGTGATGATCTTATAATGACTTATTTATCTATTGTGATAAAATATTATGAGAATGATATTTAAAATCATGATATTTTATATTCTGTAAATCAATATGGACTAGAGAGTAAAAGTTAAATTCTCATAAGTACTATTGTATGGATATATCATGTCTATATGATAAGTATCACATATGTGATACTAGTGCACATATCATACTAAACATATTGAGTACTTGGTGAATATCATGGACTTGATATTTGGAGACCATTACTCTGAGTACTTGGTGAGGATCATGGATTTGATACTTGGAGACTATTACTCATGATAATCATTTTTGGGCACTTGGTGAATATCTTGTGAGTTGATATTTGGAGACCATTACTTTGAGTACTTGGTGAGTATCATGGACTTGATACTTGAGGGCCATTACTTGTAATATAAATAAAATGATATAAATTTTAAAATGATTATCCATAATCACTTATTACCTTGAGGTAATAATTCTATCCTCCCTAGCTAAGAGGGAGTGTTAATGATTATAGCTTCAGCCGGATAAAAATGAGATCATTCACACACACACACACACACACACACACACACACACACACACACACACACACACACACATATTATTCCATGCTTATGAATGATGTATTAACGAATGAATGTGGCAAAGAAAAGTAAGTATATTATAGTTATTAACTGCTGCCTAAACTTAAAGAGGGAAGCCGACTAATGTGGAGTCACCTCCATGATGGGTGTGACTCCATAAGGAGTCATGACCATCATAGAGATGACTCCTCATTAGAGGGGCTCTCCACATATATGAGCACTGTTTGGTAGTGCTAAGAGATACACAACAATGACATAATTTCAACAATCCCAAGTATATTCTCTGCAACACCCAACAATATTAATATATATTATGTGGTATTTTTAGTGATATATTCACAATATTTTGAATTACTTAAATTCAATATTAAACAACTCAAATTAATAGTTGATTATATATATAGACTTGAATATATTATCATTGAGCTTAGAGTGATATTCATTCAATAGAAATATACTTATATTCAGTTGTAAAACTTATATATATCTGATCATAGTTTTAACATTAATTAAACAGAAACCTTTTTCAAATGCATTTTCAGATTGTCAGATGTTTGCATAGATTTGACTAGCATTTTAAACCTTTGAACCTTTGAACCTCAGGGTTCAATTAGAAGGTTCAAAATTACAAACTTTGCCTAGAAAATACTTTTTACTCCATTATTTCCATTCATTCATCATTTTGTCTTTATGCTTCCATACACATTGAACCTTGAACTTTGAACCAAAAATATGTATGATGGTTCAAGTTTAATATCTGCCAACCTACTTTGTACTTCCCAAATTTACATCCAACATAGATTCAAGTTCAATGAACCTTGAACCATTGAACCTTTTGATCCTGATTTGTTTGAACCATTGAACTTGAACTATTTCATATATGGTTAAACAATTCTTTCAGATGCACCTCTTATAAAATGTCATTATTGTAAAAAGGTGATGAACAAAATCATTGGGGAAGAATGGGATAAATATAAAAACTTCACCTTTGATTATCATTAATGAGATAAGGGCTTGGTTTTAAAATTTTAAATAAGGGGGTACCATAGGTAGGCCAAAAGGGAGGACAACCCATACTATGCAATATATACAAATGACCCAAGATATGCTACCGATAATAGATTAACTTAATAATTTGAATAATGCATGAAAAAGGACATTGATGAAGATAACATTACACAATGTAGATCCTCTAACATGGTGGTATATTTCCTTTTAAATCATGCTATTGACCAGATATAAGATTTGATCATAATAAGCAATCCTTGGATATGACAAGTGTAGTGTCCTCAATTAGGTTAATAACTAGGAACATTATTTCTATACTCAGGGATCAGATATATCAATTGGAAGCCATAATCTATTTAAGGACATCATTTGATTGTCAATCCATGGATGTTAGACTTGAAATGGGCCAGCAAAGTATATGCACTAACCACCTATTTCAGACATATGTTCCTACTATTAAATACCATGCTAGAATTGGAATTACTGGAAGTAAACTTTAACTAACAATAAATTCTCACAATAACAATTAAACTCATTTTTGAGGATAGGAATTACTCTGTCCCTAGTGGCTACAAGAACAATTGACAATTATGTAATTCTATCAGCTACAAGAATAGTCACACTAAAGTTCTATGAAAATGAAGTACAACTATCCTAACTACATAAATTAAATAGATAGACAAATTCCCTAAGTGGGCCTCAAGTACACAATAGATTAAAATGCAAACTTCAGGAAAAGCTTTTATTGAATTGAAACTGAAAAGTACATGCTCACAACATGTAACTTGCAACTATATTATTTGTAACTAAAACTAATAAAATACTGATCTTCGAGCTACTTCTCTGAAGGAGAACGTAGCTATTTATTCAAATCTAAAACTTAATAAGTAACTTACTTCTCCATACAAAATGGAAAACCTTTATCACAACTCAACCTTTTCAATTAAGGAAATGGACATAAGAGAGCAAACTAAGTCAAATCAGTTTGAAGGAACTAATGCTCCAATATCCTAGATTTGTGTATCATGAAGGTGTCTTCAATTAGATTCCTAGAACACTCTCCTTGCATGGCGGATAATTCCTCAATTGTCTCCTTATTCCCTGTTGCTGAACGGGTTTCCTTGAAATAGTCCATCATGATCTAGTGGAGCTAAATCTTCTCCTTCAGACTTGGTACCTGCAATAAGTAAGAACTATACTTGTGACAAGGGACTCAACAAATTTAACTCATTAATGATCCATTATCTCATTCATACATTCATTAGGTATTAACTGTAAATAAACAATATTTCACATATGGCTATAGGAAGGTAATCAGTAATGGCCACAAGAGATGCATTTCATCTTATAGAGTCAAAGGCACACATCTCTCATCAAACTGATAAAACATAAATCAATAACCATGGAAATATCATCAAGACTTATCATAATATGTTTTTTATATTAAGCATAAAATTCTATATATATAACTTCCACATTTACTACTTAATGTCTATTTCAGCATAATAAAAGATATAAAGATGTTTTAAACATAACCCAAAAAATGCCAAAAATTGGGCTCATCAGCAAGGACTTGAAAGCTGTATTAATATGGTGGGTTAAGGGAAAAGTAAAACTTCCTTGGATTTTTTTTGATTTAAGGATGATAATTAGATAGGGTATATCCTTCTTGATATAGGAAGATATGATGGACTAGGAAGGTAAAATCAAGAACAATGTAGGCCTATAAATGTGTCCAAGGAAGGAAAACTAGATGTAGTGATTAGTGAGGAGAAGAGAATGACACAAGTGGATATTTATATTCAGGGTTGTGAGTGTCGATGTGATGAAGAGTCATTGGGAGAGAATTTGAAGAAATTGTTCATTTTAGAGGGCGATGTGGTAGAAAGAGTAGTTTGGGGGTTCATTAGAGAAGAAATGTTGTAGGGACATCATGTACATTATGGAACCTTGCTAGAATGCTTTATTTATAATATTTCTAGGGTGAGGAGGAGGCATGAAGTAATAGAGCATAAAACACATGAAGGAGGCTTAGTTTAGGGAGAAAGCAGTCAACATAATCAAGAAGGTGACTTTGATAGCTTTCATAGGACTATTGGTGGATGCTTTAAGGGTTGAGGAGATTCTGAAGAATGACCTCATGAATGAAACATTAACTCTAAGGGATGGATTAAGAATGAATAATTTTGAGACATATGAATATATGATGTTTGTGAGTGTCAATCTGTTCTCCCTTGAATAAATCGAGAGATCACAAGAGGTCATTAAAGCTATCAAGATCCTTTTGTTCTCTCTTTGTGGCTGATATATTATGTTTCCTTTGAATCAATATAATTGTAGCTACTCCTAGATAGAAACTTTGTAATGTCCCCTATTGGGACTTCCACTGGATTCACCCTAAAATACCCAACTAGGGTTTTGATTTTCTTGGAAATGGTAATTTACTTAGATTGTGTAATGTTCCCTACTAGGAAGCTTCCAATTCTATGTGACCAACATACATCACAATACATTTAAATCAAACTGAGTTAATAAATAATTTATGATTAATAATACATTTGATAATTAGCATACTTAAGCCTCAATTCCTTACTTCTCTCCTAAACTCAAACCTAAGGAGGATGGGGATTTACTTGTCATAGGTTACTTGACACCAATCTACAAGTAGGATCCCTCAAGGTTTCAAGACCTTGTTCCTATCTTGTCTTGGGACTCACCTACCTCATGAGGATTTACTTTTTCTCTTCCTACATAAAACCAACTTATCCTCTTAAGGGGTTATAACTAGTGATTATGGATAGGCTATGAGTATACTAATATCTCATGCATTATTGAGATATTATAAATAAAATAGAACTGATACAATTCTGACAAAGGATGGTGGAATTATTGTGCTAGGGTGCTTGGAAACCAATCTACAAGTAGGTGTTGGGATTGGAAAGATAAAGTACTAAGAGGGGAGGGGTGAATCAATACCCTCATAAATTTTTAACTTGAACACTTTGCAATAGTAGATCCTTAATTAATCGACTGATTCCATTGTTTGTAACATACATTCATAAAATTGAAAATGCAAAGTGCATGTAAACAAAACAATAAATCATACATGAAAATAAGTACCCATGAATAAGATATTTTGGTTACTCAGAAACCCTTGTTAGAAGGTAAAAATTGCGGTGGGGATGACACCCACAAATTATTCACTACTGCAGTAAATAAAGTATGCCAGTTAAGGATACAATTGTTGATCACTTCTGATGATCTTACCCTGTTAGTAGTAACAAAAGATCAACTAGATCTACCTTGTGAAAGGATTTTAGCAACACAATCAAGTGTGCACTTAGTTAAGAGATTTAAAATAAGATGGTTAAGTCTACTCTATTAAGAGATTTAAAATATGCTACAATGATTAAATTGATAACAGGAAAGTATCTATAAAATGACAACTCCAACTTGTCTAATTCAGATATGTGAAATAACAGTCAATTATCACCTCAATGTGTTGATTGTAACCTTCTGTCTTTCTCGGTAGCCTTGTGTTTTTTTTTTTGATAAAACTAATTCTGTCCTTGGTAAACTGTCTGTCATAAACCCTTGTCTGATTTCTTGATGTTCTTAGTGTGGCTACTACTTCATTATATGTTCATAATGACTGTTGTAAAATCAAGATTGTCCTATAGAGAATATATGAGTGATGTACTTGAAATAGATTACCATTGTGATTGATCTTTTCACCAGCCATCAATATGCATTTATATCCTTTGAATAGTCATGTCTTGAAGAGCCATGACCATACGTGGCTTATGCTACGTAGGGTCATGACCTTTCATAACCGATTGGTAATATTAACTATATTGTAACATATATAAATATCAAATGCTCTTAATATATATATATATATATATATATATATACATATACATATATATATATACATATACATATATATATATACATATATATATATACATATATATATATATATATATATATATATATATATATATATATATATATATGTATAGATATATATATATGTGTATATATATATATATGTATATATATATATATCTGTATATATATATATGTATATGTATATATATATATGTATATGTATATATATCTATGTATATATATATATATGTATATATGTATATATATATATATGTATATATATATATGTATATATATATATATGTATATATATATATATGTGTATATATATATATATATCTATCTATCTATATATCTATCTATATATCTATCTATATATATATATATATATATATATATATATATATATATATATATATATATATATATATATATATATATATATATATATATATATATATATATATATATATATATATATATATAATAGACTATTAGATCAATATAATTATATAAATCAATTCGATGCTATATTTCAACACTCCCTCTTAGCGAGAGGAGATTGATATTCACAAGAAGTGAGTGTTATTGAAATCCCCGACTTATTTCAGAAGTAGATTTCTTTTAAATAACACATAACTACTTTGAATCAAGATTTCTGGCATAATCTGGAACATAACTCAACCTGATAATTTTTTTTTATCAAAATCCCCAACTAATTCAAAAGTGGATTTAATGATAAATATAGGTGTCAAGATATCCATCACAATCTGGATCAAAACTTGAACCATTCATTATCATGATCCCCGACTAAATTCGGAAATGGATTAGATGATAACTTACACACAACTTCATATCAAGATATCTGACACATCTCAGGACATCATCATGATGTACTCATCTTGATAGAAGAGTTATCTCAATCCCAAACCAATTCAGAACTAGATTTAGCGATAACTATCAAGATATTCGGCGTAATCTGAATCAAAACTTGATTTACATGTTATAATCCCTGACCATTTCAGAACTGGATTTAACAACTCAAAAATTTAGTGTTAGGAATAGTGACTACAATACATAGTCATACCTAACACTAGGTTAAATTATTGTCTAAGTCGTCACCTAGCAATAGTAACCCAACACATATGAAAGATCGTCACCTTTCATAATATAACACAAAATGAATGAGCCCATAAAGTCACACATATGACATCCACCTTGACTCTTCTCAGAGGGTGGATCCACCATGGATCATCCTAGAGAGTGGAAACCAAGGTTTCCATCTTAGAATTGTTTATCAAGGACAAGAATCATTTATGATACAAAATGATGGATCACTGAAGCTTAAAACTTCTTTTCAGCTAATTCTTTATTCCTCAACATACCAAGGTTATTTGAAAGTACATAATCTTCTTTCTAGCAAGAGGCTTGGTAAGAACATCGGCCATTTGTTCTTTAGTGAGGATGTACCTCTACTGAATTCCATTTGTTTGCACTATCTCATAGTCTTGGTGAATTCTGAGCTTACAAAGTATACACTATCTTGACATGGTACACTCCTCTAAATTTGTATGACCAAGATCCTCAGGTGCCAACTTAATTTGATCTTCTAGCTTCTCCCTTTAACATATAGCCTTCTCACATGATAATGATCATAATTATCTACTACAATTTCTTGATTACTAGAGAACCAACAAAACATGGTCTACTCCCTCTGAATCGAGATCCTTGAATGTCCACTGATGAAGATCATTTAACTTCTCCATCTATCATGAAGGCATACCCTGTTTATATACTCAACTCAGTGTCACTGCAGGATGTCATTTCATACCTTCCTTCCTGAAAGAACCAATATGAATAATCTGAGTAGTCATAAGGTTACATCGGCGAGCATAAGATGCATTTTGATATTTCCCAAGGCCACCATATTAACACTCCCTCTTGGACTTGAGGGAAGATAATAAAGACCTCTAGTATAGAATGCCTTAATCAGGGATTCTATCCACGTGCATCTCATCGGTGATTCTATCCATGAGTTCCCACTACTGTAATCTCAGAATTGTTTTGCCTTCAATAGTGAACTCCCTCTCAAACAATATGATTGAGATTGTCACAAGTTAACTGAACCATATGCTCACTCTAAAGCTCAAGTTCATCAACTTCTTGACCTCTTGAAAATATCAAACTTTCTTTGAATTTGAATTTCATATGCTTTTATCCTGAAAGTATGTCAGAGATAGATTACAAATAGTTTATAAAGCTAAACTATCTCGTACAAGAATACAAATGATAGAAGCATACAAGATTTATTATTTAATGAATTACAAATTGAAAATTCATATGCATTAATAAAGCATGGAATACTTATCTTAAATTTCAAATATTTTCAAGTATTTCCTTTCGTAAGGTGAGCCCATTAATATGATACTCATACCCATCATCCTTCTTCATGACATATCAGTATTATTCTGATTCGTATGTTAATTTTCTTCTTTACTAATCATATCTCTTTATAATTTGATTATTTTCTACTGTTAAAATAATTTCAGAACCTCCTTCACTTTGCACTTATCTTTTCTCTTTATACTTACAATATGTGGGGGTTATACCTTTTCTTTGGAATAGATGCATCCCTCAAAGGGAATCACTACTTTTCATATTATTTCCAATGAGTATGCTATTGACATGGTCGACCGACAATAGATATTTGTTAAGTGGTCTATTTGAGTGTTCTTGGTGGCTAAATAATAATTCTTGGCTAGTCTAGTTGGCCTCAAAATAATGCAAATAAATCATTGATCTCTCCTTAATCAGGTCAGCCATATATTTAAATAACAACTACTATTTATCATTTTAATCTCTTGGTCAGCCCTTCTTTATTTAGTTATCAAGGAGTTATTATTTGAATAAGGTATGTTTTGGTTTTGATGGGGCATGACAAAAGTGCCAGTCAATCTTCTGCTTCTTAAACCTATCTACTAGGCACTTTCCCCTCAATCACATAAAACATATAGCATAGTGTATCATCTTAAAATGGAAGCACTTCCATGATAAGAGCATTTATCCCTCTGAGTAAGTGGTTTGGGGTCATGTCAAGCACCTTGATCAGGTCTTTGCATGTATTTGGCTTTTCTCCCCACTTTCCACTTCTTTCCTGCACTTGATTTCTTCATTCTAGGTGAAATTAGGGTTAGGATCTTAAGGTTTCTACTAATTTTCCTCTTCCATGGCTCTATTTTCTAGTTAGGATGTAGAAATATATCCTACTATCCTTCATCACAGTAATCATAGGATTTTATGTTTATCCCTGACATTCTATCATGTTCTGGCATTAGTTCTAGGTTTCTGGGCATCCCTGGGACCTCCTGACTTGGTTCTGAGTCAATTTGGGACCAGGGTCAGAGTCGAGGTCGAACCTAACTAGGTTAGGGTCAAGCTCAAACCTGAATAGGTTAGGTCCAACCTTTATTTTTCCCCCTTCCTTCAAATCTCCAATTTCCATGATTTTCGGGCATCAGGCATTCAGGAGATTTATTTTCCCGCCTCCAGGTTGGCCATTTCGGGTTTCAGGATGGTAAATCCTTTAATTTCATTTAATCTAGGTATATTTTCTAAAGGTTAGGACCTAATTGAGATTTAATTCTCCAAGGTGGTCCCTCTAAAGGAGTGTGCCCTAGTTCACTATAAAAGGAGGCCTTCCTCTCTCATTTTCACATCCACAATCAAGCAATTGATATCCATCTTTCACATCTAGAGTGCTCAAGCTCTCAAAGTGCAAGCAAGTTTTCAAGAATTCAAGTGTTCAAGCATTCATCCATCAAGGAGATCCATTGTTAGCTATTGAAGGATTCAATCTCTTTGGAGCCCCCTTTGATGATCCATCCTTCTACATTCATTCAAGCCTTCTCATATGCAAATATCAAGTCAAGATTGGTGTTGAAGATCAAATGCCATTGATTGGAGACATCCTACATTCATTGAAGCACTCCTACTTGTGGATTTGAGGATTCAAATCCTCTATAAGGACGTCAACATAAGCGAGGTGATTTGTTTCAATTACTTTGTTTATGGACAATACATTTCAATTCAATTTCAAGGTTAACTCCTAAAATTGGGGTTTGACCAAGGAAAACCCCCCATACAACAAAAACCCCCATTTTCTTGCAGGTATAGATGCAAAATTTTGGGTCTGAGAATGAATTTGGATACCCTTTTCGACAAACTTCCGAGATCTGCGAACATAATTCAAATTGGACTTCAAGTAAAGAATGTAGTATTTGACCTTTTATGAGGGTCAAACTCGAGTTGAGCCATCTTGGAGAAATATTTCTGGGTTTTCTTTGTCTCAACATTTCCAATCTAGGACAAGTTTCAAATTTTCCCGAAAGTGTACACAGACATCAAAATTCAACATTTTACAGATCTGCCCTAATTTGAGGTTAGTATTTGTATTTCAATTATTTCAGATTTCCAAACATAATGTATATATCTTCCTCCATAGGGAAATATTGGATTTACTCTCTCTCTCTCTCTCTCTTCCATATTCTTCACAAAATTGATTCAATTGTGTATTAACCTTTTGGTTGATCAAATTGGATCTCTTCTTTGGGGAATTTGGGTTTGAGAATAGATCTCATATTTCCCCCTATACATTTGAATAGGGTTGAATCTATTTTACCTCTATTCATTTTGGTGAACCCGTCTAGCTTACTCTCTTTTTTGTTTTGGTGTTAGATTCCTCTCTATTCTTATTTTGGAATTGAATGCCTTATTGTGCTATCCTTTTTATCTTGTCAGTATTAGATTTTTCCTTTGTGTTAGATCTTGCATGCTAATTAGATTTTATATTCATGCTTTATGTGTCTTTAGTTTAGTTCATTTGCATTACATTGGTTTATGAGCTTTACTACCACTAGTCCTACTTATAACATTCCGGTTAGAAGAAGTCGTAGACTCATGGGTGCCTTTGATCCTAAATCTTCCTCTCCTTTCCTTAGGATCCCGGATGATAACTTGATTCTTCATGATTCTAATCCTCGTATGGAGAAAAAATCTTCTCACTCATCTCATGATGAGGATGACACTTTAAAAGTTCCTCTTGAACAAGTCCAAAAACTTTCACTAAACTTGATAAAATGGGTAATTGGCTTTTGCAAGAAAACCATAATCAAGATTCCATTCAAGCTATAGAGGCTCTTAAGAAATTTCTCTGTGATAGTGATCAGGGTGTTAACCTCTTGTGTGGTATTACTCATCTTGTGCGTTCAAATGTTAAACCTTTAGCTCAATAAGCTCAAGATTTAGGGTTGATTCCTCCTATCACTAGTGTTGAACCTCCTTTTAATTCTCTACCTAGTATTCCTATCTAAACTCCTCCTTTGGTGACTATGAAGGTTCCCTCTATCCCTATGAGTGTTCCTCCTATGTCCTTTCCTACATCACAATCTTCATATCATAATGTTCCTTTCACTTATTCCAATTTGCTTCCAACTATAGTTCCTAGTGTTCCTCCAGTTGTGTCTTCTATTCCTGCAGCTTCTGACACTTTACCTAGTGTGTCTAATGTTGCTACTCCTATTTCCTCTAATCATTCAACAATCATTAGTTTGGCTCAAACTGTATCATCCTTCCAACAAAAACTCTCTTCCTTAACCCAAAACAAGTTTAGTATTCCTACATGTGACATGGGAAGTCCCTTGTCCCGGGATATTATTCGTACTCCTGTTCCTTAGCAAGGTGAGATGCCTTGTCTTGAGAATTATAATGGAAAAGGAGATCCTGTTCATCATGTTAAAACATTCCAAATCCTTTGTAGTGATTATGCTCATGACCATAGGATTTTAGCCAAACTATTTGCTAGAACTTTCCATGACAAAGCTTTACAATGGTATTGTTCTTTGCCTCCTTATTCAATTGATTCATTTCCACAACTTACTAATGCCTTTATTCAACAATTTCAAAATAATATTGGTTTGCAAGTATCTTTGACTGATTTAATGCATTGTAAACAAAGTGCTAAAGAAAAATTAACTAAATTTATTGGTAGATTTAAGCATTTGCATGCTCAGATTTCCTATCCTGTTCCTGATATTGATATTCAACGTATGTTTATTTCAAATTTGCAAAAGGATATTAGAGATAAGATTCTGCTTACTGAATTACCTCTTTTTAACAACTTTGTGCAATGCTTCATCATTATCGATTACAAGTGATTCAGTTTGAGAGCAACACTCCAATGGCTCCTGTTCCAGTTGATAAGAGTAATGCTACTCCTAATCCAAACAAATTTCAAAAATTCCACAACTATGTCAAGATAAACAAACAAATGAATGCAGTTGCTGATTAGGTTGCTGTTGCATCTCATAATGCAAGTTCTCAATCCACTTCTTTTTGATTAAATCATATGTTTACTCCTCTTTCTGAAACTTTACATGCTATTATGAATAGGTTGTTAGCTGCTAATATGATTACTTTACCTCCTATTCAACCTCTTTTACCTACTATGATTGCATCTAAATCTTTTGATCAAAATGCTTTTTGTGAATATCATCGTCAGAATGGTCATGATACTGAGAGATGTTATTCTTTAAAACATAAGGTTCAAGATCTAATTGATTCTAAGGTTTTATTTGTTGATAATCTAGATAGTAGTGGGAATCAATCTGTCTCTCCTCCTAATCAAAAGCTTCAAATCTATACAAAACCTTTGCCTACGCATGATACTAATACTATTGCTCAACCATCTGCTATGGAAATTGTGTATGACTCAAAGATGGATGATCTCAATCATGTTGTTAATCAAGTGGAGCATGCTGATTAGTCTATATCTCCACCTCACCCTCAACCTCAACTTCAAACTCAGATTCAACCTCAAGTTCAATCTCAACCTTGACCAAAACCTAAACCTAAAATGAAAACTCAACGAAAACCTCGACAACAATCTAAGAATAAAAGACCTCAGGAGCTTTTGATTACCTTTGATGACTCTAAGATTATTAAAGCTCCTGATGGTCCCCTTTACATTGCTGCTAGGATTGCTCAGATACCTACTCGTGGTTGTCTTGTTGATCCTACCTCCTTAGTCAATGTTATTACTGAAGAAAATCTTTTTATGAAAAGTTTACAACATGACTTCTATGATACATCAGATGTTTGGATTCAAACTTGCAATGGTTTTCTTTATCCATCATTTGGTTCTATTACTATACCGGTTGAACTTTGTGGAAAGATTGTGAACACTACCTTTGTTGCTGTTCCTACTTCTGATCAATTTCAAGTTAAGCTAGGTTTTCCTTGGTT
This sequence comes from Chamaecyparis obtusa, assembly GCA_027943335.1. Lineage (NCBI taxonomy): Eukaryota > Viridiplantae > Streptophyta > Pinopsida > Cupressales > Cupressaceae > Chamaecyparis > Chamaecyparis obtusa. Next base: position 499,919 of record BSBK01003289.1, on the reverse strand, counting down.
GAATGCCATGCATGATGTTGCTTCACCTATCCATAACTATCTTAAGTTAATTCATGATGAAGAAGTGAAGATGATTAATCATAGTTTATATCAACCTTCCAGGCCTAGAGATTGCACTGCTCTGGATTTCTTTTGGCCTTCATTACCTAATTCATGTCCTCCTCGACCTGATAATCTTTTTCAATCATATCAAGCCTATAAAAATTGTAAAATCCTTGAATTAAGTTAACCTCCTAGGGATCTTAATCATGGTCTTTTACCTACACCTTCTATACCTCCTTTAACTATGACTTCTAGTTCTGTTAATCAAGTTCCTTCTACTGAACCTGTCAAAGATCCTGTGATTGTTTCTCCAATGGTTAATAATCCTATTGATCTTCCTAAAGAACCTATGAAGGATCCTATGATTGTTCCTCCTAGTTCTCAACCTATTTCAAATAAATCAAAATGAAACTGATCTGCTAATGAACGTCATAAAAAGCATCATGCTCATGCTAAAGCTCAAAGATCTCTACCTTCTACAGATAAACCTATGCATAATGTGGTAGAATAGATTGTTACTAATAATGATGTTCACATGCATGATTATGATGATTCTATTCATATCTTAGATCCTATTTTGATTAATTTGGATGAAGAAGATACTCTTGATGATACTGATGATGTTAATGATGAATATGAAACTATTGACATTGACATTGATTTACCTAATATGCTTTCATCACAATTAACTCTTACACCTAGTGTTAAACATAGTGATTCTCAAGAGGATCCTTGTTTGGAACTAGCTATCATTCCTACTATGTTAGATATAGTCCCTCTTGCGAGTTACCCACCTTCCCTAAATGATATACTACAAGATGGGAAAAGTAGGCGGCATGCTTGATCGGCTTGTCCTTTGTGGTAGCTTTGTTGTGTGTTTGCTTGCTGTACTATGTTTCTCCCATAATGTGTTTGCTAAATGTTGTTAGATTCTTTTATATGATCCTTGTTACTTAGTTGGTGCAAGGTGATAAAGGAATTGAAACTGTTGTTCAAATCTCCTATATGTATTTCTATTCTTCTATGCATTATTCAATGTTATGTTGTAAATGTGCTATTGTTCGTAAATGTTTCCTTGTGTAATCTGCTTGGATTCGGGATATGGTAGCACTAATTATTTTTGGTCTCCATGTCATGGTCTGAAAAGATTCTCCTTCATATATCTTATGTGATCTTTCCTCCTTTGTGATTGTAGTTCTACTTTCTTTAGGGAATGATGTCAATTCATTTGCAATAATATCATATATATATTATCTTATGATCATACTGACCCCACAGTAGGTAGATCCCTTCTATGTTTTCTGTATGTTTCTATGATATTTCCCTTGATTTGTCTTTGTCTGGGGGCATCTCGACATGGAAACATAATTAGTGGAGTTGTTTATGTTTCCGTTAAAGCCATTGCTCCTGTTAAATTGTCAGCAATGACTTCAACGTGGGGGCATACACTCTGCTCACTTGTTGTACACACACACTTTTGAATACACATATTTTTCAAGATACTTCTTTTCCGTTTTTGGATTAGTAACTAATCCTTAAAGCACAGATTTATATTCTAGGATCTCTTGATCCCTCCAGTTTGAAATACACATATATTGTGATCCCTTAAGGTCGGAAGTGTCCTTAAGATTGGATCTCTTTTGTTTTTATTTTTGGTTTTATTCTTATGGAATAGAATATTCCTAATAATAAATCCTTGATGGGTTGACTAGTGAGTAGCCACATTTACTAGGTGGTTCAATTCCATCTTTCCAGTTGCACCATTTTTCGGTGTGGTTCACAATGGGACATAAGTTCTCATTAGGTGAGGTAATCACACCCTTTTTCTCTCTCTAGAGATGTTTCTCTTATTGTGATCTAGGAGTTAATGAAGACTAGAGTCCTTGGGGGCTTAAGGTTTCTCTTTGTCCCTTGGATTACGATAAGATTATCTTTTCATTTTGATCTCCTTTACCAAGAGTTTGCATCAAGTCCATACTCTTACTAAAGTGGGGGCTTAATGTATCATCTTAAATTGGAAGCACTTCCATGATAAGAGCATTTAGCCCTCTAATTAAGTGGTTTGGGGTCATGTCAAGCACCTTGATGAGGTCTTTGCATGTATTTATCTTTTCTCCCTGCTTTCCATTTCTTTCTTGCACTTGATTTCTTCATTCTAGGTGAAATTAGGGTTAGGATCTTAAGGATTCTATTGATTTTCCCTCTTCCATGGCTCTATTTTCTAGGTGGGATGTAGAAATTGATCCTCCTTGCCTTCATCATAGTAATCATAGGATTTTATGTCTATCCTTGATATTTTGTCATGCTCTGGCATCAGTTTTAGGTTTCTGGGCATCCTCGGGACCTCTTGACTTGGTTCTGAGTCAATCTGGGACTAGGGTCAGGGTCGAGCTCAGACCTGACTAGGTCAGGGTCGAGCTTGAACCTGACTAGGTTAGGATCAAGCTCAAACCTGACTAGGTCAGGTCCAACCTTGATTTTGCCCCCTTCCTTCAAATCTCCAATTTCCATGATTTCTGGGCATCGAGCTTTCAGGAGATTTATTTTCCCACCTCCGAGTCGGCCATTTCGGGTTTTGGGATGGTAAATCCTTTAATTTCATTTAATCTAGGTATATTTTCTAAAGGTTAGGACCTAATTGGGATTTAATTCTCCAAGGTGGCCGCTCTAGAGGAGTGTGCCCTAGTTCACTATAAAAGGAGGCCTTCCTCTCTCATTTTCACATCCAAAATCAAGCAATTGATATCCATCTTTCACATCTCAAGTACTCAAGCTCTCAAAGTGCAAGCAAGTTTTCAAGCATTCAAGTGTTCAAGCATTCATCCATCAAGGAGATCCATTGTTAGCTATTGAAGGATTCAATCTCTTTGGAGCCCCCTTTGATGATCCATCCTTCTACATTCATTCAAGCCTTCTCATATGAAAAGATCAAGTCAAGATTGGTGTTGAAGATCAAATGCCATTGATTGGAGACATCCTACATTCATCCTACATTCATTGAAGCACTCCTACTTGTGGATTTGAGGATTCAAATCCTTTACACGAACTTCAACATAAGCGAGGTGATTTGTTTCAATTACTTTGTTTATGGACAATACATTTCAATACAATTTCAAGGTCAACTCCTAAAATTGGGGTTTGACCAAGGCAAATCCCCCATAAAACAAAAACTCCCATTTTCTTGTAGGTATAGGTGCAGAATTTTAGATCTGAGAATGAATTTGGATACCCTTTTCGACAAACTTCTGAGATCTGCAAACAGAATTTGAATCAGACTTCAAATAAAGAATGTAGTATTTGACCTTTTATGAGGGTCAAACCTAAGCTGAGCCATCTTGGAGAAAGATTTCTGGGTTTTCTTTGTCTTGGCATTTCTAGTCCAGGACAAGTTTTAAATTTTCTCGAAAGTGTACACAGACATCAAAATTCAACATTTTCTAGATCTGCCCTAATTTGAGGTTAGTATTTGTATTTCAATTATTTCAGATTTACAAACATAATATATATATCTTCCTCCATAGGGAAATATTGGATTTACTCTCTCTCTCTCTCTCTTCCATATTCTTCACAAAATTGATTCAATTATGTATTAACCTTTTGGTTGATCAAATTGGATCTCTTCTTTGGGGAATTTGGGTTTGAGAATAGATCTCATATTTCCCCCTATAAATTTGAATAGGGTTGAATCCATTTTACCTCTATTCACATAGCCACTTAAGTGCCAGTCAATCTCTCTTGCTTTTTATCTCTTATTACTGGTGTCAACCGAGTCACCATTCAGTGCTCATCGCAGGGTATGAGTTGATGTGATTATAGTGTCATTGTTTGGTCTTCATATTGGATTGCTTGAATATTCAGTGATACATGATCCCAACAATCTAATGTTTGTAATAGCTTACTTCATATGACATTCAATGATTTCTGGCTATAAATCATTCTGGCTAGGTGTCTAATGATACTGTTGGGTTGATATTCTCCATGTGTTGGCATCCTAGGGCATGGTCTCAGACTTTAATTTCCTCTGTCAAAGACCTCTTTATCTTCCCTCCATCTTTCATTCGACACTTGGCAATCTACTATTATGATTGGTCATTCTTACTTTCGATGATTGTGGTTTGCCTATCAATCAATAATATGATAGTCGATTGTTCTATCAATGAAATATGGCCTTGAACTGGTCTACCATATCTGACATGTCCCTTCTAAGATCCTTAAAGATTTTGAAACCATTTCGTACAACTGGGTTGCAATAGACTTCTTAATTCTTTAATTGCTACTAACATATGTATTTAATGTGGTTGTAAAATGTCACTATCTTTAATTAAGAGAATCTTAATGCAATATTATCACTCTTGGTGGTTTGCAAGAGTTAGATTTCCAATGATGATTGTGATATGAAGTTATAAAATGAGGGTGAATCCCTTTTGATAAATGCCTGCCGACTATATAAATCTTATAATCAATTGCTTTGTGTAACTGATCAACAACTATAAATCTCTCATGAAATATCAGGTTTGAAATATATTGGAGGTCCTATATGTCGTTGCCCTTGATTTCTCTGTATTAATCTTTATGATTACAATGATCTTAATCACATTTCCTTAGCAAATCGTTGCATGTTTTAGTTTGCTACGTCAACCAAATACAATTGCTACTCTAGTTTCTGAATAAGACAAATTAAATTTGTCTCTTCCTTAAAACTAATCGCTAGGTACAAAATGTGTTTATATCTGGAATTGTTTTTCATGTCCTCCATTTACCCATGTTGAATCCATAATACCAATTCTGATTGGAATGTTTGTGATGCTGAGTGTATATCCCTCTTTCGATGTGGTTTCCAGTAATATTAATTTTGACTTCTTCTGTATATATGATCTCAAACTCTGTATTTATCATTTGAACACATGTTCAATTTGCCCAGCATTACGTCAACTACTAACATGTTGTGTCACTGTTTCCCATCGTTGAGTTCCATGCATGAATGTTGTTGATCCTAATGTTTAAGAAATGATGTTTGGACATTTAAAACTTCATTCTTTATAGACTATCGATTCCCATACCCTATCTGTGGATGTGTATTTGACAATGGTATGAATTTTAGGTGTCGCAGAGAAATAAGGATTTGTTGCTGCAAAGATAAGCCTCTACGGGATGGTGCTATAGTCTTTCCATCGTATCATGTGAAGGGCCAAAATTTAAACATTAATACAAATCTTATGTTGATGGCCTCCGACGAGATATACATACAGTCCTCACAACCATTACGGTGATTGCCAAATTACAAGTAAATTATTATTCATCCTTGTTTGTTCCCTCCCATTGCTAGTCAAGTCCTATCTCTGCATTTTCTAAATGCAATGTTTGATGTATATTCTTATTAAATCTCAGGTTTCCAATCAATACAATTATATTGGATAGTCTTAGAACCTTTGATGTGATGGGTATGTGTATGTGTTATCTTATGAATCCTTCATTCTATTTCAATTTTGATCTTCATAGACAACATCCTTTATTCTTTTATGTTGGTGTCTATTGTGATAATCCTCTCTTATAGGTTAGACTCTGATACCATCAAGATCATCCTATAGAGAATATATGAGTGCTGTACTTGAAATAGATTACCATTGTGATTGATCTTTTCACCAACCATCAATATGCATTTATATCCTTTGAATAGTCATGTCTTGAAGAGCCATGACCATATGTGGCTTATGCTACGTAGGGTCATGACCCTTCATAACCAATTGGTAGTATTAACTATATTGTAACATATACAAATATCAAATGCTCTTAATATATATATATATATATATATATATATATATATATATATATAATCGACTATTAGATTAATATAATTATATCAATCAATTCGATGCTATATTTCAATAATGACATCTCTTCAATTATATATGAAATAATCATGACCTAATTAGGGTTACAATATCTTAAAAAACCTAAGATCAATGGTATACATAAATAGCCTAGATCTGACAGTTACATAGGAATCATCATCACAATTAATGATTACAACCATATTAAATGTTGTCTCGATCTTGGTAAACTATTTTCTAATCAGTGTGAACTGCTTGCATATATGTATGCACCATTCCTGATTACTATGCCATTTACTTGTTTACTCGGTAATCACTGGATTCTCTGTTTGGTAAAATACTGATTCTTGGTGATTACTAGCTCGGTACTTGGTAAATGCCCGCCGCTTGGTGAGTGTGCTCGACCAAACTTGTATTCGATTAAATTGAAGTTCTACCTTGTGAGGATTTACCTTTCCTTCCCTACACAAACTTCCTATTCGTATGAAGGAATTATCAAAAGACTAAGAACTAGGACATTAATTATATTGGTATTTCATGTATTAAAAATGTATACATATATAAGTTAAATTAAGAACGACTATCATATAAATATGGATTTTAGTGTTATGCATAAATTACAAAATCACAATGTGGGTGTTTGAATCTTTTGTGTATTTTATTTCTTATTTAATTTTCTTTGTACTCCTTTTAAATTTAACCTTCTTTCCTTTATATCTCTTGATGTGAGGGAAATGACACACCTTTGCATCATAATTTCACTTTGGCAAGAGACATGACTTTTCACCATTATCACCCTTGAAGGAGTGCAACTCTTTAATATTTATCCCTTTGAAAGGGATACAACCTTTCACAATCTAGGCCCATTCTTCTAGGGATAGTTTACCATTGGTGATGTGTCACCAGGGAATTGGGCCCAAATTTGGCCCAGAGCCCTATGCTAGGATTTGGGAGGGAAATTAGGACCCCTAGTCAACCTTCTTAGGATTAAATCCCTGCAATGATGAAAGATGTATATAAACCCCCTACCTCTCCTCATTTGATCTATCGATTAAGAATTTGTGAGTCCATTATCAAGCATCCATTTTTAAGCCATCAAGAATTCAAGATATCAAGTTCAAGGAAGAAAATTAAGCCATCAAGAGCCATCAAGTTAAAACATTCAAGGCTTTATTCCTCTCAAGAAATCAAGGTGTCTTCTTCTATAGACCTAGATTCTTTCCCCCATTGGAGGACAATAAAAGGAGTTTTCTATCAAGGAAGGAGATCCACAATCATCCATCAAGTTTCATTCTTTTTTCTCCTCAATCAAACATTGTGGAAAATTACAACATCTATTCCATGAGGTTTTGTCTTGTATGATTTCCTTTTGGATTTTTTGTGTTTATTCAAAGCTATCACATCAACATACTTGATCACATTTGAATAAGTAATTGCATCTACAAGGTATAATATGCTTCATTTTCTAGATATAGCCTTTGCTACACAATAACACACTTTTCCTTTCATTTCGTTTCAAGGTTGATTCCTAAATAGGGGCTTGACTAAGGAAAACCCCTTTTCAACCTTCTTCCCCATTTTTTTGTTGCAAAATATGTTACAAAGCTACAATTTCAGATCTGGATAGTACAAGAACAATTGGAGATTCTTTGAAAATTTAATTTGAAAGTGTCATGAATAGATCGAGTCTCATCTTGTACCTAGGTACATACCAATTTTTTCCCTTTCCCTACCATTTTTGACTAAAATTTCTAGCCCAGGTCAGTTTTATCTTCTAGTTTTTGTTTTTGTCAGTTTTAACTCAATATCACTTCATATAAGTTTGTTTTGATCATCTTTTTATTAACTTATTTATTAGATCTATTGCATCATTTAGTCATTTTTCCACTTCTATCATTTACATATCCAAGGAAGAACAAATCTTATTCTCATTAAGTGTGTGAGTCAACCCTTCATCCTAGTGGGGATATCCTTTCTTACTAATGTGCAAATTGAGAAGTGGGGAGTAATTTACATCCTAACATTTCTTCCCATTATCCACTACACATTTTGGTGAACCTGACTCATAACATTTCCATTCTAATATTTGGGGTTAGGTTTCATCTCATTAACTATGAAATTTACTAAATTAGATTAGTGTTTCATAACATATGTGATTACATTTCTCCTTACTTCTCTTTACCAATCACATAAAGTGAATAATTCTTTCTTTCATATTATGATGTTTATATTCCTTCATTGTGTTCTTGCATATATCATTATGAGGTTATCTAATAGCTTTCTCCCTTATAAAGCATGTTAAAAAATCTATTATCAATATTTCATGTATTTTTATCATTAAAATATTAACAAAATGCATGGAATATGTGGATTACATGAGAGCCTTTGTTAATGAACCTAAAGATAACATTAACATTAATCCTTCTAATCCTACTCTAATAAATTGTAATCATGATGATAGAGATCTAGCTCCTAATGATCCCATTGTTGGGAGATCTAGATCTCCTGTTCCTCAACCTACTCTAATGGATAGTCTCAAAGAAGATATTTTATGCAATTCCTTTGATGACCCTAGAAACTTCTACTTTTATGAAGAAATTATTTATAATTTGGATGTTAGAAATTTCTTGGATGTTTTCTCTCCAATAATATGGAGTAGACAAGATACTTTGGATAACCCTTATTCTTCTTCACAACCTAAGGATGATAAGAATGATGATAAGGACCTCTCCAAGGAGAGTAATCTTTCCTCTATTCCTCCGTATACCACACACTTTCACAAACTTAAAGATGAATCTCCCTCACCTTCTACACTAAAGGTCAATTACAACATGGGATATGATATCACTACTCAACAAGGATATAATGGCTTAGGACTTGGTATTAATGAACAAGGCATTAAGGTTCATATTGACCCTCCTTCACAAAATACTATATGTGGTCTAGGATTCACTCCTCAAGATACCATGCTACCTTCCTCATCTCAACCAAAACCTCCCCTTGATATTCTTTTGCCAAAACCAGCTGTTGTTCTGCAATCTTTTGATGACCGTTTACCTTTAGCCAAAAAAATATTTTGGAGAATCAAATATGACTCTAGAATTTGACTCCCTTATAGACATTTTACAAGGAATCAAATACCTATTAATGCTATTTTTTTTTGTTTCTTTCATCATAGTAACAAATATTTTCTTGCTGATTGTGTCGAGTTTAGACAATTTGTTCAAGATTTGGTAGATATGTGTGTTTTTAATTTAACACCAGATCTTTTACATTTCCTTGATAAAAAAAATATACCTTAGCATCTCCTTTTTTCCTATTATGTTATTCTCCATAATGCAAGGATCTTTGCATAATTTTTATTAAGGGCATCATAATAGGAACTCCGCCTTGCTTCCTCACTTTGGGGACAACTTCTCATCTTCCTTCTAAGGATCAATTATCCCTTCATTGATCATCTATTTTGTACTATGATGCCATTCCATGCACAAACTTGATCTTTCTCCTTAATGAGTTTGGTAGCTTCCTTTCAATTTATTACTTGTTTGAAAATGCATATCTTTTATAATTTTCTTGATCACTAAGTTGATATAATGTGACATCCTTTCTCCTTTATCCTCTTCATCATTTATTTATGGATTTGTATTATTTCATGATGGTACATCTTTTTTTGGTATGAGATACTTTGTTTCACACAATATACTTAAATATTTTCTTAACAATATTTTTCAAACCTCAAAGAGGCTTGTTTATCACAAAATAATCTTCTATTCAGGGGCTATAAATCATTCCTATCATTTATTTCATTTCCTTTATAACTTTCTTATTTTATAATGTGATGCCTTTTCTGCCATAAATATGTCTATTTTACATTAAGAGTCTTCTCTGGTTTACAACTTATTTTTCTTGGAATTGTATATCTATTATAAGGTGACTATCATTAAGGGTGTACAATATATCTTTCCCTCACACTTGGTGGGAAAGGTTTCATGTCTTCCCTATTCTTTCTTTTCTAAAGATCTACTTTCATTAGTATAGTGGTGTTTGTTAATCATGTGACATTCTTTTCTCATAAAGAATTACTTGTTTTGATTAGGGGTTCTTTCTTATACAAGGAGTGTGAATCCTTGATCACAACCTCTTCTTTATTTACAAAGCTATGTTCATTATAAGAAAATTCCCTTGATTTGGGTCTTAAAGTATGCCATCCTTCATCAAGAATCCCCTTTTCACCTAATTATAGGGGGATGAAAGGACACATTCTTGTTCTCTTCCCCTCTTTGTCTTGAATATTTTATCTTCGTTCAAGAAATCCTCTGAAATATAGACATCTTGTAACCAAGATCTCTTCCTTTCAAGGTTCTCTTCCTACAATCTGATTATCCTTTTCAAGATTATCTATTTTCTTAGTTAACAAGAGATTTCACTCTTTGCTAAGTTTATGACATACATTTTTGCTTTAAGGATATATTTTTGGTGATGGAAGTAGGTGTCCTTATTCTCTTTCCTTATGATGTCACCTATGTTGCCATCATATGGAGGGGGCATACATGTGGCCTCCCTTGTATATTATGTAGCATTTTGTTTTTTGATCCATGAGGAGACAATGTTTTTATTAGGACTCATCACCCTTTTGATCCCTAAGGAGACACTACTTTCCTTAGGCCTGATCATTTTTATGGATCTACATATAGACAATACTTTCTATAGGTCTGATCTATAAGCTGCCTCTATGTGCAAAACACTTTCTAAGTCACCCTTGTCTACAAAAAACTTCCAAATCTTCCCCTATGCACAAAACATTTTCAAAGTCACCCCTATGTGCAAAACATTTTTAGAGTTGCCTCTGTGCACAAATTTTTAAGGTGGAGTTGACTAGCATATCATAGCTTTGTAGACTGTCAATTCCCCTTCCTTCCTTGAAATGAGTGGAACTAGAATAACACAATTTGCTAGCCTTTCTACTTTTTCTACTTCTCCTCTCTTCCCATGGATCACCTAGCATAACACAACTTGCTAGCAAATTGGATTCATGGTCTCTCTCTCTCTCTACACTCTCATAACTATGCTAGTGTTTAGTTCATAGGGTTTTGTATCATCTTTGGTGATGCTCTTGCCCTTTCTATGTGATCACTTATGCTCTTGAAATAACTTTACAAACATGATATTAGTGTATGAGACATTTTCAATTGAGGTATCTTCGACTAATTGATTTAGAGTTTTATTTTTAGTATAACTCCCTTTTGTGTGTTGTGTCTTTTATGTACTTTTTTCCTTTTGTTTTGCTTTGTTTTCATGCTCTTGTGCATGGATTTTGAGTTAAGATCCTTTATTTTTGGGATTACATCCTTGAGCTTAGTGTTTCCTTACCTCTTTGCACTTCTCCCATGCTCATCTCTCTCATCATTTTTTATCTCTTCTATCTCTTCCTTTATCATGAGCATGAGCTTGTCTCATACTCCTACTAAAGTTGGGGATAAATGTATAGTCCTATATTATGAGCACCTAACTTATGTTCAATTTGAGGACCTTTTTGTACCTTCTTTAGTAAATTTTCTATGGTAGGACCTTATATGATATTAAAAGAGTACCTAAATTCACATATGGGTCCTTTGACTCCTTCAATATTTCTTAAACTCAAGGTTGGCCCTTACTTCTATACGCATTTTCTCATTTTCCCATCCAATCTCATAATTGATTTCATCACCTAGGACCTATTCACTAAGTTTTGGCCTTTTTTCCCTTCTCAAGCCTAGAAATGAGTTATCTACAAAAATGCTGCACCTATTCTAACTCCTTGGTACCCAAATAAAATCTAGGCCCATTCTTCCAGGGACAGATTGTCATTGGCAATGTGTTACAAGGGAATTGGGTCTGGAGCCCTATTCCAAGATTTGGGAGGGAATTTAGGACCTGTGGTCAGCCTGCTTAGGTTGAACTTCCTAAAATAATGAAAGATGTATATAAACCCCCTACCTCTCCTCATTTTATCTATCCATTAAGCATTCATGAGTCTATTATCAAGAATCCATTGTTATGCCATAAAGAATTCAAGATATCAAGTGCAAGGAAGCATATTAAGCTACCAAGAGCCATCAAGTTCAAGCTTTCAAGTCTTTATTCCTCTCAAGAAATAAATGATTCTTCTTCTATAGATATAGCTTATTTACCCCATTGTAGGCCAACCGAATAAATTTTCTATCAAGGGAGAAGATCTACAATCATCCATCAAGTTTCATTCTTTTTTCTTCTTAGTCAAATAGTGTGGCTAATTACAACATCTATTCTATAAGGTTTTGTCTTTCATGATTTCCATTTGGTTTTTTTGTGTTTAGTCAAAGCCATTGCATCAACATACTTGATCATATTTGAAGAATTAATTGTATTTACAAGGTATGATAGGCTTAATTTTCTAGATCTAGTCTCTGCTACGTGACAACATACTTTTCACTTTGTTTTATTTCAAGGTTTATTCCTAAATAGGGGTTTGATTGAGGCAAATCCCTTTTCAACCTTCTTCCCCATTTTTCTGTGTAGGAAAAGGTTATAGAGCTATGCTTTCAGATCTAGATAGTATAGGAAAAGTTATAGATTATGTGAAAGTCTCTTCTGAAAGTGTCAGGAATAGATCGATTTTTGCCTTATCTTTAGGTATAGATCAAGTTTCACCTTGTCCCTTCTATTTTTGACTAAAATTTCTAGAGCAGGCCAGTTTCATCTTCTAGTTTTTTTTTTGTTAGTTTCAACTCAATTTCAGTTCATATCAGTTTGTTTGGGTCACCTTTTTAGTGACTTATTTATTAGATCTATTGCATCATTTAGTCATTCTTCCATTTATATTATTTACACATCCAAAGAAGAACATATCTTATTCCCATTAAGATCTTGAGTCAACCTTTGAGGATAGTGGGGATATCCTTTCTTCCTAATGTGAAAATTGAGAAATGGGGAGTAATTTACATCTTACCATTGCTTCCCATTTCCCATTGTACAATTGTAATATTTTATTTTATTATGTAAATGTTACACCTAGGAGCATCTAGATGGACATGCAACATGTAGAGACTCCTACAAAATATTCTTGGGACCACTTGATGAGTTGTATTGTAACATTATTTTATGTAATTATTTAATATTGAAAAAATAATTAAATAAAGTACCCAATATTGAATGTCGATCAAAGGGGTTAGGTAGTATATGGTTTTAGCACATGGTTTATGTAACACCACTTGGTAGTTTTTTGGGAGCTTGTTTCTATAAAAGAAACCACAAGGGTAGTTTTTGAGGTTAGACGGGTTAGGTACAAAAATAACAGAATGTAAATGCAAAATATAATATTTGAAGTGTTTAACATCCTTAACAACAATGAAACATTTTTTTTATCCAGAAGTGATTAATTCAATTCATGTTTCTTAAGTGGCACACTCATAAAATCTATAGGGACTTCTTCATTTAGTTCATTCTTATGTAATAGGATTCCAAACATCATATGTTCAAAGGTGTAACAATAGATAATAAACTATTTTTGAAAGTCTGGGTTTATCAAAGTAGGGGCTCAGACAATTGCTTCTTTAAAAAATTCAAAGGTTTTTATTCCATCATCAGTCCATTTGAATTCTTATTTCTCACTCATCATGCCTACTATATGTCTCGTGGCCTCAAAAAAGTTTAGCATAAATCTTTTGAGGAAATTCACTTGATCGAAGAATGATTCAACACCACTTCTATTAGATGGCATGCTTAATTGATGGAAGGCCTTTACTCTATCATGGTCAATCTTAATACCCTTCTTTGAAACAAGGTGTCCTAGTAATTTCCCTTCTATAACATAGAAAATAGATTTCTTTAGATTAAAGGATATTCCATGATCCTTGCATCTCTGTAAGACAAACTTTAAATCTCTCAAATGATTATTTCTTCTTTTTTGAGAAAATGATCATATCATCCAAGTAAATAACAATTATCTTATCATTTAAGTGATCAAAATACAAGTTCATTGCTCTTTGAAATGTGGCACCAACATTTATGAAGCCAAAGGGCATGAAATTGTATGCAAAGGTCCCCCATGGAGTTTTTGAGGCCGTTTTGGATTGATCTTATTAAAAAATGCTTATTTGGTTATAGGCTAAAAATGTGTCTAACATTGACTTCATTTTAGAACCTACGACTATCTATAAGATATGATCCATGATGGGTAGGGGATAATTATCTTTCAAACTTTCTTGGTTTAGGTTTCTAAAGTGCACATAGATTCTGATAACCTCATTCTTTTTTCCACACAAGAACAATGTTGGCCACACAAGTTGAGTGGTGAATTGGATAAATGATTCAAGGTTTTAGTATTTTATCCACTTCTTTAAAAATTGCATCTACAACTTTAGGATTATAATTTCTTAACTTTTGTCTAAAAGGATTTGTCCTTGGCTTTAAAGGAATATGGTGTTGAAATTGACCCCCTCTGAAACTCTTTAGGTCATCATAAGACCATGTAAAAATATCTTTATAATTTACCAAGAGTAGGATGAATCTGTGCTTCTCATAAGGCATATAACATTTCCCCAAGTTAACAAATTTAGGGTCAACCTCTTCCCCAATGTTTAGCTTTTTATAGTCTCCCAAACTATTAATATTAGGAGCATTTTTGTTTCTTGTATACCTATCATGATGATCAAATAACTATTATAGAGACACTAATCCCTTTAGAATTATATTCCCCTTTAATTGGATAATATTCTCATCTAAATTGTCTCCTAGGTCAAGGTAAAACTCTTTACAATATGATTTTGAACCTTCAAAGAAAGTGGATCCTAATATTTCTACATACTATAAGAAATTGTTAATTTATCTGTCATTTTCAAATACCTACCAGAATTCAGAGTTATCTAGAACGTTTGGGTAGTAGATTATTTCAATTCTATATATCTATTTTTGAAAGTCAGGATGTGGGAGCAAGAGAGAGGCTGACACTGCAAGTGAATCTGCTCTAGTGTTTAAGTCTCTAGGGATTGCTTCAATTGAGAACACTTTAAAACCTTCAATATTGTCCCAAACCCTATTTATGTAATATCTTAGCCTTTCATTCTTGCAAGTGAAGATATTTCTCACTTGTTTCACAATCAACTCGGCATTGCCATTCACCTTAATTAATATTATTACTTTTTTCTTTGCTTCCTCTATCACCAAAAATAGTGCTTTTTACTCCACTATATTATTTGTGTTCTTGAACTCAAAGCTAAAGGAAAAATGATACTTTTTACCTTTAGGAGATATTAAGACTACTCTTTCCCCTGATCTTGTGATGCAGGAGCATCTTGGGTTCATGGCAATCCTATATCTCAATAGATTGTTAGATGTTCTCAGTAACTGATTTGGAGTTCTCGGTGGAGTGTTCCTATTTGTTCACCAACAAGCTCGATTACCGCTTGGTGTGCTGTCTCTTCTCGGTGGTTCCTTTCATCGAGTGGCTTTACTATGTTCTTTTCTACTTGGTGGTGTTCTTCACCAAGTGGGTTTGGTGTGTTCTGTGTTGCTCGGTGGCCTAGTTCACTGAGTAATTTTATGAGGTTAATGAATGAGGTTCTAAAGAAATTATTGGGTAAATTTGTGATTGTGTACTTGGATGACATTTTGATATTCAGTAAAACTAGAGAAGATCTAATTTTTTGCACATTAGACAGGTATTGTAGAGATTGAAAGAGGAAAAGTTGTTGATTAATTTGAAAAAGTGTTCCTTCATGAAAGAGGAGATTGTATATTTGGGATTTGTGATTTCAGCTGATGGTTTGAAGATGGACCTTGAGAAGGTTAAAGCCATACTTGAGTGGCCTACACTTGAGAATGTTGGTGAAGTAAGCTCTCTTAAGAATGGGAACATTGAGAGGGTGTGGGGGGTGAATTAGTGTTCTACAATTAATGTTTTTCTGCTTCTTGAAACTTAGCCCGATTACTTAAATACTAAAATGAATAGTAAAGAAAATAAGATAATCAACCATAACACATAACACAAGATATGTTTATAGGGAAACTTTGGCCAGAGGAAAACCCCGGTGGGAATTAGTACCCATGAATAATTGTACTAGTATTATGAACCTGTTAAAGTTCCTTTGCCTTGTTAGGAGAAGTCTTTATAAAGATGAGTACAATGACTTAGTTAAGAGTCTGATAGAACAAACCCTATTAGGGGTGAATGGCTCACTGCCAGAGTTCACTACCTAAAGAATAAGGCTACAACCTCCTAGTTATCAGATACACACTATATCTAGAAGGGTGAACTGCTGCTTTGACACTGCTGCCTGATCAGTTCCTTTTGTGCACTATTGCTCTAACTTCTTTTAGAGATTTATATCATACTGACTGGAGTTGCATACTTTTTCTCTTCTTTTTATCTTCAATTCTCTCTTCTATCTAAATACAAAAGTGCATGTCATATATATACATGCTGAATGGGTGCAACCAAAACTAAATATTGCGTCGACCTAAAACCTAACACATACAACACTTCCAAATAAATTGGCTCAAGCGTGTTTACATAAAATGATAATAACATGTTTACATCACTATTACAATAGGTGCATAGCCTTTACAAAAAAAAATGATACACGCTAAACAAAAAACTTCCTGTTGGCTGCATGCTTTGTTCTGCTATGCCGCTTAATTGCCAGTGTCACTTAGACTTTTTGTAACTTCATGATACTATCATATCTGATCACACATTCTTAGAATTAGCATAATAACATACTCAAAATCTTATATCCAAGGGCACATACCATAACTCGATGATACACATGTGTGCCGATGCTCTGATCAACACTGTTTGCACTATCTTCCATACTTAGCTGAAATATGATCTTCAAAGTTAGTGCGCTGACTATCAAAAATTCATATGACTTTATTTCCATAATGACAACGCAAAACTAGTCATATACTCTAGTGAAGTCAACTTGCCAAAAATCTCCCCCTTTGTCATTAATGGCAACAAAGGAAATGGCGAAGTTGCTAAACTTAACTTACACAAAAAACTTGCTATCAACTTTCTATATACTGTACATCATATCTTCTTCTACTTTATACATTACTCCCCCTTTGACATTAATGAAAAAGGTGCTCAAAAAGAAAATCTCTAAGTACTTACACATAAAATACATCTGAATATGCAATCTAGAGGTTTTTGATTTCTTGTTGCCAAAATACCTTTAGTGCATCAATTGTCTGTGGATGGTTGCATAATGCATATGTGAGTTTTTCCATATTTTATAAATCTGTATAGGGACCTTGATCATATGTCACAATTTTTGCATCAATATACTTGATGTTATGATTCATTACATCTAGTGAGGGTGCAAGTGCATTTCTTAGCTTCGCTTGTCTAGCCCTTATCTTCACAATCTCTATTTTATCTATCTGTCCTTGATAAACATTATTGCACATATTTATGTCTTGAGAGGGATCTTCAACTGATTTTCTTACTGCTATTATCATAGAATCTGCTTCCTGAATCTTCTTAGAGTGGTCTAAAGTGAGTTTATCCTTGTTCATGCAGTCAACTATCATCTTCCTTCCTTTTACTGCTAAATCTTTCAACATTGCTTGACCAATCTTAAGAGAGTTTAGATCAAGTGAGAAATTGTATATCAAATCATTTAGCCTTTTCTTGTTGTATTTCTCTTCTGCAATTTTTTTTGCTGAGTCTTCTAGACTTGAAAAGTTTTCTTTGAAGTTCAAAAAAATGCTGCTAACATCATCCACTGAATAAACATTGACCAATTTCTTTTCTGCAGGCAATAGATTATTTAGTATACTAACTGATTCCACAAATAGAGGATTCCTCATTACTTGTTTTGGCTTTCTCCATAGCCATCACACTTATATTTATCAGATCTTCTCCCCATGAGTCTAAGCTTGTTGTATAAGGAGTCAAGCTTGACAACAATGATATGGATGACTTAGGAGTAATAAATGTTCTTTGACTTACATCCATACTCTCACTCTTTACCTTTACTAGGATCTCAACAGAAGGCTCTTCTTTAGGTTCATCTACTTTTTCATTTTCTTGTTCTGTTATATCTTCAATTAAGACTTCTTGCTGCAAGGGTGTTTCTTCACCACAAAGGATCTCAGCTTCTTTAGTACTCACAAAGGCTTCTTCAAACTTGTCTAGATCATTATCTGTTGCTGCCATGGATATTTCAACATCATTAATCACAATTGTTTCATCTTTTGTTTTTATTGCTTCGGTAGGTACTGTAACCTTGGGTGCAAAATCTCATGGACTTGTCATAGGTGCATTTGGAATCTTTGATTCTTTTACTTTCTCAGAGGGAATTGAAGTGGCTTGGGGTGCAAGCACGGAATGTGGGTACATGTGTCTTTCCAAAAACACTTTCTCAAATGCTTTCTCTATCTCCTTCGCAATCAACTCATAATATTTGTTCATTATATGTAGAGTTTTGATTTTTGTTCTTAGATGAGGCTTTACCAAATCTAACAACAATATTTTCTCTTCTAATGAACAAATAGGGAGGTTGCCATCCAAATTATTTTCTCTAATTGTCATATCCTTATCTATAGCTTGTCTTTTTAGTGAATCCAATATATTCCATACATGATCAGGAATGACTTTCTTAAGTTCCAAAACTAACTTTTTGAACTTAATCATATGCTTGATAATCATAAAATGAATTTTTGATTTATCAATCTCATGATATTTTTCATAGAATTTTGCAATATGATATATCCTGCCTTCATCAACAACTCTAGTTCTCAAAACTTCCAAATTTGGTTTGAATCCTACCTCAAGAGGTGCTTGAGTGTTCTTTCCTTTGCTTCTGGTTTTCCTCAAGGATGGGTGGCTTGCACTGATTTTATTCTTCCTTCTAGATACCTTGCTTGGCTCAGGAGGTGGAGTGGACTCCCAATCAACTGTAGTTGTGGGCATAGAGGTGCTTTCTCCTATCTTTTTCTTCTTCTCCTTTAGATCATCAGATTTTTCTATTTTGACTTCAGATAAGGGTGCACTCTCAAGTTGCATAGAAATCTTGGCTTCCCTTGCTTTGTTTATGTCGTCTTGGGTGACACCATGAATTTTCAGAATATCAGAGGTAATCTAAGATGCTTTTCTCTTTGTTGCAACACTGTATAAAATAGAATCAACTTGTGTTGTCTTATCTTCATATGTGCTCCATCTAGGTTCATTGGGATCCTTAGGCATAGATAGGAGGACTTGTGCATAACCTTCTAAAATATGCTCCTCTACTTCATAACCAAGTGGATGAATCCAATTTGTTTTGGGATCAACTACTTCCATGCATGTAGTATCTTTTTCCACCATGAAGCATATAGTGTCCTTGTATTTCTCCACTATCTTCTTAGGTATCTTGTACCTTCTTTGCGTCTTGATTTTGAATGTTTTAATTTCTAGATCCATATAATCCTTTAAAGCTCTCTTTGATGTTTCCTTAAATGAAATTTGAGGCAAGGTAGGTATGCTTTTGTCAAGATGGAGATCATAAACCTTACCAACTATATGAAAGTACATGTATATAATCAATGAACCAAATATGAATATTTTACTCTTATCATGCTTTATAGCTCTTATATTATCTAAAAAATGTGTGCGCAAGATCTCATAAAGGTTAAATTCTCCATTTTCTTTCACTATCCTTATTACTGCCAGAATTGTAGCTACAGATACACTTTTCAGTCTATTTTCATGATGGAACTTGTATCCAAGGTTAATTGCCATGATTTTAATGTCTTTCTCCTCTATGGGATCAATAGTCATGCCACACTTATGACTCCTGGACTTACATGCCTGCTCAACCTATTTTCTTACATCTTTTTATTGTTGGAAGAATGGTTCTGATCTTAGAAAGTCCAGTCATCTCATGAATGAGATCAATTGTAATACAGATAGGGATTTCAACAATCCAAAAAAAATCATCATGAATCCTTCTTAGTAAGATCTTAATCCATTATGACTCATAGAATTCA
This sequence comes from Chamaecyparis obtusa, assembly GCA_027943335.1. NCBI lineage: Eukaryota > Viridiplantae > Streptophyta > Pinopsida > Cupressales > Cupressaceae > Chamaecyparis > Chamaecyparis obtusa. Next base: position 480,054 of record BSBK01003289.1, on the reverse strand, counting down.
TACGTAGTTGGATACTCTATGATAGGGTTATCTGTGAGGTGAGAGAATTCATCCTTGAATGTAAAGTCTAGATTAACAATTGATTCCATGTGTGACCTTATCTAGTCTAATCCTATAGACTCTTTCTTGCAGTAGATGTAGGTGCGAATATCTTTGACATGAATGACTCCTATCAGAGTCTTGGAAAATGCTCCTTCAAAATCATCCAACACTGACTTGAATGGATGCTTTTAAAACACATATCTCTTCATTTCTATGACATCAAAGACTACTGGAGTTGTCATTACTTACTTACTTCAACACTCAAATAGGGTTCCAAGAGATTTCTAAAATGACGCGTTTGCGCTAGGGTTTCGGTAATAGTTTAACTCTTCTTCGCTGATGAAATGACTTCAATCCTTTAATACTTGATGCTTTGATCTCCTGTGCTCTCCAAGGGCTTGATCGTGAATATAAAAGTGAAGATAATAAATCTTCAGTGACTAATAAATCAAATTTATGCAATTAATGCTTGCGCCATAACATGGGCTACAACAGTGAATTCCAATCTTAGTTCTTACTGTCTATTAGGTTGTGCGATCTTGCATACTACATAAACTAGAAACCAAACAACTAAAACCAGAGGCACATACTCTGAGGGTGAGTATTGCGTGTGTGAATTTTGTACCTGATCTGTAGACACAACACTTAAGTAAAACATTAGAGGTTAGTTGAAATCGAAATCGTGCAATAATTGAAAACTAAACTAACCAGGTGATTTACTACCTTCTAATAGATGCGAGTATGTATTCTCAGATTGGACCGAGATCAGTGACCTTGACGACACCTAAATGAAGGATTTGAATGAAAAATCTAGATGTGAATTGGATGCAATTAATCTTTTTTTTTTGGTTTTTCTGTACAATTATGATAATGAAATCTTGATATGAATCTATGCTAATAATGATATGAAAACTGATATGCAAACTAAGCTAAAAAATGATATGAAAACTATGCAATAACAAATGAAAATCTCACAACCACTTGAATTCTTAAGATTGATTCTTCAGTCTCCAATTCAGCAGCGTGAGTGTGCAATTCGTGGATGGATGGATAAATGAGGAGCTAAAGCCTTAATTTATAGAAATCTAGGGCTTTGGAGGTGCATGAAAAAAAGCCATAAATCATTCAAATAACTTAGGTTGATTTTTGAGTTATTTTTAAATAAAGGATAATTAACTCACAAAAACATGCAAAAGCAGAATTTAACTCAAAATAGAGTTTAGATTTAATTGATAATTGATAGTTGTCTGCTTTTCTAATTGTGCATGTTTTATTTATGAATTAATTTAATAATAAAGTGATTTATTTCCAACTTAACTGATTTTGAAAAATAAAACAATTGATTTATGGGTTAATCAATTATTTTTCAAACTTTTATTCAAAAAAAATATTATTAAAAATTGACAACTTGTTTTAATTAATTAAATAAAAATTTAATCAATTATTCATAGGATTTTGGATTTATTGTCAAAATTAAATAATACAATTTAGGAATAAATGTAATTAAGTGACAGAATTAAATCTAATTAATTAAATATTGAGAATATTCAATTAATCAAACTTTAGGATAAATTGGATTTATCGCCAAATAATCATTAAATTAAAGATAATTAAGATGATTAGGAATATTACTAGGAATATTCCCCAATGCAGAATTTGAGATAATCAATTAGGATTCGATGATGTTCAGATGTGCCTTAGGTTAGGACTTCGATGTCAATTTTGTTTGATGTGTCGATATAGGAGGTTAATGAACTTATAGCCCATTTTTGGGGTATTACATTTTGCCCCTCTTTGAATTACTGTGCGAAGCACAGTGGTTCAAAGATAGTTCATGTATGATATTTGAAATTGAAATTGATATGAGACAGAAACTGATTGAAATTGATATGGAGATAATAGGTCCTGAGTGACCAAAGATAATGTTAACTATAACAACAAATGAACCGATGATTGCGAAAAAGTGTCAAAATGCCTGATTCTGAACCTTATGATTGCAGAGAAGTGAGTGACCGATTCTAGACCTGATTGTCCTTGTATTGAATCACATTGGTATCACATCTAAACCCTTCAGTTACCGAATAATCAAGGAAATAACACAATTGAACCGATAGTTGAAAAAATTGATACAATTTACAAGATTAGGAGAATACCAGATTGATATGCATCTTGATGAATCTGATATGCCTCGAGTGATGATTGATTTTCCCCAAGTGATGAGGTCTTTTTGATGAATCAGTAACTAGATGTGGTTGTTGTCTTGATTACTGAGGAAAGATATGATTTCAACTTTAGATTACAGACTTTGAATGATGTGCAATACCATGCCCCCTTCGGGATTAAAATTGAAATATGACAAGAAAAGTTAGCATTGAATAGTTTAGAAGCATGTTAATTGATTTGAAAAGTGGTTACACACATTCAAGAATGCATTCTGCATCATTAGAGGGTCCAAAAGACCAAGTTTGACTAGGTTAAACCATGAGTTGACCATAGTTGACCAAGTTGAAATTTTGATAGTTTGATGTAAGATAATTAGTTAAGTTGAATTTTGGATTTCTGTGATGATTGAAGGTTGATTATGCAAGTAGTTAATAATATAAATGATCTCAGATTTTGATTTTGATCCTGAAAAAGGATTCTACTTGCTGTTTCGTTGGAGGAACCTTTGTGTGAGATTCAACTCTTGTTAGATTTGAAGAGATATTTGAAGAATTGTTTAAGAATTAAAGTTTGTTTAACCATTGTGAGATCATGCAACATGAAAAATGCAAAATGCAAAGAGACATGCAAAATGAAATGCAACCTAAGACCTAGGACCTAGTCACTGATTATGTGTCGGTCATTCTCATCATTGAATTTTTAGGTAACTAGATAAATCAATACAATGCCCACTATTTATGAAACCATAGACATATGAATATTGATTTTGTTTGCGCAGGAATCAATACAACACCCACTGATTAGGAAACCATGGATATATGAATATTGATTTTTTTTTAGAATGTTTGATTAGATATAAGCATTAAAGCATAAGTGCTAGGATGACCTGAATATCATGTCCATTTTGATATAGCAATTTGTATAAGCATCAAAACATAAACGTCGTGATGACCTGAATACGCCTTGCATACAAACACATCAAATAGTCAAGAGATCATTATAAATCCAATGTGAATTACTTGTAGTGACCCTTTATCGTTCACATCCTTGGGTAAGATTGCAGTTCACAATAGAAGAAAGAATTCACTCAAAAAGATAATAGTTAGATCAAACATCCTTGAATTTTTTGGGTATCAATGGTCAAGGTACGCATGGCCATCCAATTCGAGATAGAGGCTCTTACAGTCAAACACCATTTCAATCTAGAATTTCCAAAGTTGTTAGATTTTCACATAAAAGTAGAAGACAAAGAAAAGATTATGCCCCCAGTCATCACTTTCTATATCCTATAAAGGACATCATCAAAGAGCTCAAAGAGACACAATATGCAAAAATCTCAATGCAAATCAGTAAGCATACAAGGAGATAAAAGCATGTCAAAAGCATAGATTTTTTTTAGGTTGTGTTTGATGTTTGATTGCATTGTTGTAGATGCAAAAATCCTTTCTGGAGATGAGACAGACAGACAGACTCAAATGAAGCTTCAAAGGACCTTGACTGGATATGACTCATCTAAGATATACTAGAGACCATAGGATATGACATTGATTGCCCCCAAGTGTTAAGCAGTGATAGGATACAGACGCTTGAGCTGATTGGTGTACTGACTAACTTATTGAAAATAGGAATGCAGAAATAAACCAAGAGATATGTACAAACTAAAGCAAGACTGAAAGCTGGGAAAGACCAAGATTGTGTTGATAGATGGAGTGTTTTTGAAACAAGTGGCACTCGTTTGCTAGGTTTTCACCATCTTGGCAGAGATTCTATTTTTGCTACCAAGGCACTTGTTTCTAGGTTTTCAGCAAGGCACTTTTTTTTCTTTTTCTCATTTTTTGTATTTTTCATTTTTTCAAATTTTTTTTTTTTGAATCATCAAGGCGCCTATTGCTAGGTTTTCACCAAGATGTTTATTTTTTCAGGACTTTTTCCAATTTTTAGGATTTTTTCAAGACATTTTACCATAGACTGAATGCCTTAGGCATAGAATTTCTTCAAATGGAGAACGTTGATTGGTTCTCGGAGCTGTTCTCCTTCAGTCATTGAGAGTTGATAGGCTCCAGAGCCAAAAGTAGCAGTGATTACAAAGGGACCCAACCAGTTGGGTTCAAACTTCCCCTTGCGTTCTTGATGTGATTGATTTTTAGGATTCTCTCTCAAGACTAGATCACCAACCTGAAATTCTTTGTGTCTGACTTTCTTGTTGTAACCTCTAGACATTCACTTTTGATATACTCTGAGATGATCATACACTGCTTGTTTGTGCTCATCTAGTAGTTCAAGTTCTTGCAACCTAGATACTTTGTAGTCATCATCAGTTACTAAACCATGCATTCTGATTCTTAGTGATGGGATTTTAACCTCAATAGGCAGTACCGCTTCAGACCCATAAACTAAAGTGAAAGGTGTAGCCCTAGGAGGTGTTCTAATACTTCTTCTGTAGGCCTAGAGAGCTGGATTGATCATGAGATGCCAGTCTCTTCCTATTTTATTAACTGTACGGTGTAAGATTTTCAATAAATTCTTATTAGAAGCCTCTGCTTGGCCATTCCCTTGAGGATAGTAGATAGATGACCAATGTTGTGTAATCTTGAATTTGGCACATAGATCATCTAGATCTTTGTTCTTGAATTGTCCACCATTATCTGTGATTATAGAATGAGGTATCCCATATCTGCATATGATATAGTTCAATATGAACATAGAGATTTTTTTTCTAATTACTTGTGTCAAAGGGACTGCTTCTACCCATTTTGTAAAATAATCTGTAGTTGTGATTATATGGGTATGTCCATTGGAAGAATGAGGATGTATAGCTCCTATAAGATAAAATGCCCATTGGTTAAAAGGCCATTGTGTAGTAAAGGGAATTAGATTCCTCCCTAGAGCATGAATTAAGTTGCCATGCACTTGGCACTTTTGATAATTCTTAGCAAACTTGATAGCCTCTTTCTCCATTTTAGGCCAATAGTACCCAGCCCTAATAATTTTTCAAGCTAGTGTTAAACCATTCGAGTGTGACCAAAAAATACCATCATGGAATTCCTCTAATGCACATTGAGACTCTTCTTGTTCTAAACATCTAAGTAGTGTACCATCTAGACCTCATTTGTATAGATCGTGACCAATGATGACATATTAGGAGGCATTTTAGATAAGGTATCTCTTTTCATGGTAGTTGAAGGTATCAGGAATGATTTGGTCTTGGAGATAGGAAAATTGGTTTTTGTATCTAGATGAATCATGACCAACAATAGTGCAGATCATGTGGGTTTCAGGGGAATCATATGCAGGATAAGATAGTGCTTCCACCAGGAACTTGTAGCATAGCTCATGTTCAGGCTACTGTAATAAAGTAGATAATGTTGCCATTGCATCAACAACCTTATTCTCCATTCTAGGAATTGTCTCAAATGTGATAGATATGAAATACTTCTTTAAATCATCTACCATTCTCTTGTAAGGAATGAGCTTTTCATCTTTAGTTTGGTACACATCATTGACTTGATGGATAACAAGTTGAGAGTCTCCATGAATGTGTAGCTCTGTCACTCTCCATTCAATTTCTATTTTCATACCATTCAAAAGGGCTTCATATTCTGCAATATTATTTGTGCAAGGAAACTTTAATCTGAATGCTTTTGGGATTGAGTGTCCTTGAGGAGTTATGAACAATATGCCTGCTCTAGATCCATTCTGTGTATAGGAGCCATCAAAGAATAACTACCATTCTCTAGAAGAAGGAGTCATGATAGAGGAATCTGGAAATTCCATTTGCATTGGTGTATCATCAATCATAGGTGCATCTGCTAATTGATTAGCAATAACCTATCCTTTGACAACTTTTCATTCCACATATTCAATGTCAAATTCACTTAAGAGCATGACCCATTTAGCTAATCTACCTGTGAGGGCAGCTTTTCTTAGTAGGTACTTGAGTGGATCAATCTTAGCTACCAATTGTGTGGTATGAGCTAACATATAATGTCTTAGTTTCTGTGATGCAAAGATCACAGCTAGACAAGCTTTCTCGATCATTGAATAGTTCTTCTCATATGTAACCAATGTTCTACTGATATAGTATATAGATCTTTCCTTTTTGTTCTCATCATGTTGTGCTAGCAATGCCCCCAATGATGTATCTGTTGCGGAGACATATAAGATCAAAGGCTTCCCTAGAATGGGAGGCATCAAGATAGGAGGATTTGATAGATACTTTTTGATATGATTAAAGTTGTTCTCACATTCTTCATTCCATGCAAAGGTCACACCTTTATGTAATGTTTTTGTAAAAAGTTGTGATATGTCTACTAGCTGTGATATGAAGTGTCTGATAGATTGAACTCTTCCTTGCAATGTCCTCATTTGACTAATATTCTTTGGAGGTTGCATTTCCATGATAGCCTTTACTTTAGCTGGATCAACTTCAATGCCCTTCTTTGAGACTATGTATCTTAAGAGCTTTCTAGAAGTGACACCAAAGGCACACTTCTTAGGATTTAGTCTAAGACTAAATTTTTCCATTCTGTCTAGTATCTTACTCAAGTCATTTAGATGTTTAGCTCTAATCATAGATTTTTCTAAAGTATCATTGACATAATCCTCCATAGTCCTATGCATCATGTCATGAAAAATAGATGTCATGGCTCTTTGATATGTAGCACCAGCATTTTTAAGCCCAAATGGCATGACATTCCAACAGAAGGTGCCCCATGCACATGTGAAAGCAGTTTTCTCTTGATCCTCTAGAGCAATTTTTATTTGATTATATCCAAAAAAACCATCTATTAGAGAATACATCTCAAAGCCCACAATCATGTCCACTATCATATCAATGTTAGGTAATGGAAAATCATCCTTAGGGCATGCTCTATTTACATCTCTAAAATCTGTGCATACTGTGATTGATTTATCTAGTTTTGAAATAGGTACAATATTAGAGATCCACTCTACATAATCAATAACTCAGATGAATCTGACTTTCAGGAGTTTCTCTAATTCAGCCTTTACCAAGAGTGCAACTTGAGGATTCATCTTTCTCAATTTTTGCTTGACAGGTTTGACATTTGGAGCTATATATAAATGATGCATTATAAGATTAGGATCTAACCCTAACATATCTAAATATTTCCATGCAAAGTTGATCTTATTTTTTGTTAGGAATGTTGTAAATTTTTTCTTCTCTTCTTCTGATAAAGATTGTGCCACATGGATCAATTGTGGTTCCTCTATTGTTCCCAAGTTGATTGATTGAGTGGGCTCAATTAGAACTGGAGATCTATCCTATAAATGAATCAGAAGGACATCAAATATCTCATCCATAGGCACCTCAAAGAGGTTTTCACCTTCAGATACATCTTGTATTTTTACTTTTGTAGGTTTCAAGACTTCCACAAAGTGGTTTTCACCCTTAGAACTCCTTTTCTTTTATTTTTATTCTTATTTTTTTGACTAAGATACTTGATGTCCAACTCCGTCATGCTAATACTCAGTTCATTGATGGAAGTACTCATAGGCTCAACTGCATTGAGATAACAAGAAAGTGCATAGTCATTCAGGAAGGTATAAATACCATGGCTCAGATTTGTGGAGGTTTGATCAATAAGGTCTGGATATTGGATAGTCAAAGTGGGGAAAGATTGGGAGATAGTGTTTACGGATATGGATTTGTCATTATTGGTCCTAACCCGACACTCGAATTCAAAGGTGATATTACAACTTAAGGCATTCAATTCATGAATAGGCTCAATGTCATTGTGGGAGTCCAATTCAACCATGGGTGGATTAGACTCGATAGGTTCATCATTTCTCTCTAGACTTACATTGGGTTTAGGTGCATATTGGTGAATAACATCAACATATTTCTCTGTAATAAGCTCATCTTCTTTTGGAATGGCTCCCCATTCATAGTCATTAGATTCTTCATATATGCCTCTAGGAAATCTAAGAACATGAGTAAAGTCAGGATGAATACCCCAAGAAGGGTTACCCTCAGATTCTAATTTGAATTCATACTCATGGGAATCTATCTCTGAATCACTACCGCCTTCCTCTTCTTGATTGTTTTTGAGATTAGCTGGTTCTTCTGTTGCAACTATCTCTTGATTGATAGTAGGTTCTTGTGTTTCTACTACATTAATTCTTTTGATTGGATCATCTTTATCATCAAGAAGGTCTTTTATTTCTTTAGGAAAATGATCATAAGGGATAAGTTCAGAGCTATCTAAATCACTATCTGATGGTTCAGTTTCTTCCTTCTTAAGAATAGGTTCTCCTTGTGCGATCTGCTCTATGACATGAGAACAATTACCTTGGAGGTGGAAGGGTTTCTTTTTAAAGCCTAAGCCAACTGTATCCTTGTTTTCCCTACTAGTATGTGAAATAGGTGTTATAAGACCTTCTCCTTTGAATCCTAGAGGTCCTTTACCTGAATATCCCATCTTAGCTATTAATTTATCTCCTAGACCATATGCCTTAGAAGGGATTTTAGATACTGTAGAGTCACTAGTTTGAACAACTTGAGATTCAGGTTCATCTTTGTATAGCCATGCAAACATAGCTTCATCCTCTTCAAATTCTTGCTTGGAGACTTGTTCTGCTACAAAATTATTTCTATAGGACTCAAGAGGTTCTTTAGAATCTGGTTTGGACTATTTTAAAGATTGTCCATAAGACTTAGGTGGGATAGGGAGAGATGTCAAAGATAAGACTGGCTCTATAGTATATTCTCCCATACTACTTTCTTTGATATTGACCTCTTTTGCAAGATCTTCCATTTTGGATGTGGATGCTTCTTTGGTTGGCTCAATGGAAGATTCCTTGTTATTAGGCACAAGTTTATCTGTACTTTCCTTCAATGTATTGCAAGTGGTGGATATGTCTACTGGAATAGTGACCTCTACTCCTTCATAAGGAAATTTCAAGCATTGGTGGAATGTAGAAGGAATAGCCTTCATCTCATGTATCCATGGTCTCCCTAGAAGAATGTTGTAAGCCAAAGGTAGATCAAGAACTTGACATATAGTATCTCTGATAACAGGACCTGCTCTGGTAGGTAAGACAATGGTGCCTTTAGAAGATCTTTCTTGTTCATCATAGGCTTTTATAGTTATTTTCTTTCTAGGATCAATAGCCAATTATGAAAATCCCAATTGTGTGACCAAGCTATAAGAACAAATGTTTAGACCAGTGCCTCCATCTATCAACACACATTTGACTCTACGGTTTTGGATCAAGACCTCTATATGCAAGGGCTGGTTATGCGGGTGACTCAAGGAGTTTTCATCTTCCTTTGAAAAGGAAATATATTGCGGAGATGTAAGATGTCCAACCATAGTCTGGAACCTATCTAAATCAAGGTCATCAGGAACATTGGATCCGAGCAAAGCTTTGTCTAGAATGGCTCTATGAGCTGGAGATATCTGAAGCAACTCAAACATGGAGATTTTTGCATTATGAGCTTGTGATCGAGTCACTACATTAGCTGAAGTATGATCTCTATCTCTTTGCATAATTGTGATGACATTGCAATGCTCAGAGTGACAAGGTTCAACCATATTGATAACACCATTATTTCTAGGGTAAGCATAATTGACCTTTGCCCCCATATTAGGCTGAGAAGATGAAACTTCTTGACCATGTTTTAGAAATGGTTCTATGAATGCTGTATTATCATTATTGCTCTTATGATTATTGATGGTGATATCTCCCTTATCGATCAAATCTTGAATAGTATGCTTCAAGCATAAGCAACGATTAGTTTTGTGACCTTTACCTCAATGGAAATCATAGAATCCATTCTTCCTCCACCATTTTGGTTTAGGATCCAGATTGGATTGTTGGATCTCAGGCAAAGAAATGATGTTATGGCCAACAGAGTTCTCATAGCTGATTCTAAAGATTATCCAAGAGGAGTGAACATTCATTTATTATCAGCGAACCACTTTTTATACTTTGGCTTCTTTTGAGATGATTCAAACACCTTTTTCTCTGAGGCTTTGATGGCTTGGGTGCCAATAGTTAGATTAAAAGCTAGTGCCTTTGATGGGGCACAAATAGTATCAAAAACACCATCTATGACAATGCCTTTATTCTTGTTCCAATTTTTGTTCTTGTCTTTAGAACTGGATCCTGATTCGTACTTGTCCTTTTGAAGTGTGATTTCTCCTTTTTTCACAAGTACTTTTTTGATTTTGATCACATTGTCTGCCATTTTATCAAAAGATGTATGATCTTGCATTTGTAGAGGATAGTTGATTTATGGGATAATATTATTGATGAAGATTTCTAGTTTCTCAATTTTTGGAATAGGCCTAGCATATAGAGAGAATTTCTTCCTCCATCTTTTGAGAAATGTCAAGAACGGTTCACCTGGATATTGCTTGAGATTACAGATATCAATCATGGTGACTGGATGTTGAATGTTGTAGGAGTATTGCTGATAGAACAATTTGATCAACTCCTCAAAAGTTTTGATAGTAGAAGGCAATCTAGAGAACCAATGAATGGCTGCTCCTCCCAGAGATCGAGAAAAGAGACACATCAGATAGGTTGGTTCATGCATGAACTCCATAGATTGTGTATGGAATTCTTTGACATGATCTTGAGGATCAGAGTGTCCATCATACTTATCATATTTTGGCATCTCCACTCTTTTTGGGAATGGTGGCATGTACAAGTATTTATCAAATGTAAAAGCACATAGGGCCTCCATGGAGAACTCCTTGGGTTCCTTTTCTTTCTCAAGGTTATTAAGTTTGACTTGCATGGCATGCATTTGTTTCATCATAGCTGTAAGTGGAGTTTCTTCCTCATGTGTAATGATATCTTCAACATTAAATTTGGGAGGAAGTTTATCTCCTTGATGAGCTAATTGAAAAAAGTATGCTTCTCTATCTTCTTTCAAGAAATGCTTCATCATTCGTTTGAAGTTATCATCATTTTGATATTGAGCAATTTCTTCAGGTGTGGGTTCTTGATCTGCACCATGTTGAGATTGAGCTCTTTGAGAGCCAAAGTTAGTCCCTACTTGAGACATGGTGGGAGTTCTACCTGGGATAGATTGAGGAGTTTGTTGATTACCTTCGTGAGTTGATGAAGGAGGAATGTACCTAGATTTTAATCAAAAATTGCCAAGACCGTCATCTTTGTAAAGACCAAAATTGTAAAGTTGCTCAAGAGTTGGACCCCTGGTAGCAGTTATAGGTAAGGTATGGGATGCTTTTCTAGATTTATTGTGAGAGGAAGCTCTAGTTTCCACCATTAACCTTGGGTGAAACAAAAGAATATGATGAAGACAACTGAAGAAAGATCTGATTCAAGAAGCTCAAATGATGCAACCTTGTCAAGGTTTGATTGATTGAAGCTGAGATTAGACATAGATGAAGGAGGCTATGCCCTAGATGTATGGGTAGATTCCCAAAAGATAGCGGACATGAGTTCACCCCACTTAGTCATTTTGATGATTGATTGAAGATTGATAGTTATGACAAGGTTTTGACACAAGATGAAAAAGACTCAAATCGATTAAATAGAAGGCTAAATTGGATTCAAAAGGCCACTTTAGGAAAATGATTGGATTCATTATAGCTCTACTCTACTTCCAACATAATGATTTGTTTGACAGATTCCAAGACATGTTTCTCAACTCTAGACATGTAGTTTCAGACAGTGTGCAACAGGAAAATAGGCATACAGACCCCAAACAAAAATAAGTTCTGACAGAACGTTGACCAACTGGCAGTAATAAGCTCTCTGTTTTGCAAATTTTAGGACAAGTTCATGCGAGAGAATGCTATTTCACATGAGGAAGTACCAGGCTATGCGCGAGAATGTGCTGTCTCATGCAAAAGAATACTCAGAAAGTTGAAATCTCGCGTGATAAAAGGACATAGTTTGATAGTTTTGGCATAGATTTCAAGGTACAAATTTTAGGACATAGATTTTGAGACACAATGCTGGCTATTCTCTAACAGAATATTCAGTTCTCACACCAGAAAAGGATTTTTGCTTTGATTTTGCAATTGTTGAGTGTTTCAGTATCAGATTGTTTACAAAATTGTCTATCCAGATTTGAAGATTATACCGGATTGATTCATTCTTAGTAACCAGATAGATAAATAGGCACACAAAACAACAAGAAAGTGATTCCAAGCATGTTTGAAAACAATGAATAGGGGACAAAGCAACCCTGTGCATGAACAATCAAGTGACTGAATGTGCTAATTCGTAAGAGTGCTAATTGTGTATGTTCCAAAAAGTTTTGCAAAGATGCACATATTCCTAGAAAATGAAAATTTTGCCTCACTAGGGTTTTTAGTAATGGTTTGACTCTACAACTTTTATGATCTCAAGAGGGAGAACTCCAATCTAGGTGCACTGGGGTTTTGACACAGTCCAAGAACTCAATCTTCAGGATCTGTAGGGAGATCTGACATCCTAACAAGAGACCACACTTGTGGAGATTTCTTCCACAAGGACATTTATATAGCGATTTTCACTACCATGGTGAAAATGGCTATTACCACTTGAGGTTCCATCAATGTGGTTGACCCAATTAAGGGAATGTCCACTATGGTTAACCCTCTCTAAAGGTGACTCACAAAATATACCATAGGGGGACTAGATCAGATTCAAGGATTTGGGTTTCTGGTACTATCCAAAAAGGAAGTAGAGCATAATCCCCTAGCCTCTTCACTTCACCTAAATAAAGTAGATAGATTAATCCAACATGCTAAGACTAAGATTATCTCACAAAGATCTATGATGTCAACCACTCATGATCTATCAACCTCTCGAGAGAGAGAATGTATCAATCAGGAGCTGAAGACGCACAAATCTAGTAGAACGTGAGACCCTCTTAGTAACCTCCCTACCTACAAGAATTCCTTTGTTGAGAAGAGTTTCAATGGAAACCCACTCTCTCAAGAACCATGAATAGTGTTCATAGGGCCTAATTACTATGTGTAACAAAGATGCTGAAAAGTAAATCTATGTTTGTTTTTATAGCCCAAAATGAAGTATGTGATATGAAAGCGATAAGAGTCACACAAGCTTGACACGTGAGAGTTATTTTTTATCCAAATCAAAATATTATCAACTTGAGAAAAATATCTTAGGTCCAATGCTCTACAATCCAAAATTTAGCACACATCTGAAAGTACAAAATCAAGACAAATCAACAGCAAACCATAAGCATTAGAAATCAATAATCTGAAAGTATGGATTCACAAATTCTATGTCTCTGTAGAAAAATCTCACGCGATGAAGGATGAAATCTCACATGAGGAAGTATAGTCTCACGTGACAAAAGATGAAGTCTCACATGAGGAGGTGATGAAACCAGAAAAACTTCATGTGGAACGATGAAAAATCTTATGCGAGAATCCGTGCAGAGATGTATGGAAGTACAGACAGAAAATTAAAAATCCCTTGAAACCCTTAACCTCAAAAGATAGAAAATTGATAGAAATGAAGGGAAACTCATTTTAGGGCCCCATGGTGGGCACCAAAAATGTGTGTGAATTTTGTACCTGATCTATAGACACAACACTTTAGTAAAACATTAGAGGTTAGTTGAAATCGAAATCATGCAATAATTGAAAACTAAACTAGCCAGGCAATTTACTACCTTCTAACAGATGCGAGTATGTATTCTCAGATTGGACTGAGATCAATGACCTTGATGACACCTAAACGAAGGATTTGAATGAAAAATCTAGATGTGAATTGGATGCAATTAATCTATATTTTTTGGTTTTTCTGTGCAATTATGATAATGAAAGCTTGATATGAATCTATGCTAATAATGATATGGAAAACTGATATGCAAACTAAGCTAAGAAATGATATGAAAACTATGCAATAACAAATGAAAATCTCACAACCACTTGAATTCTTAAGATCGATTCTTCAGTCTCCAATTCAACAGCGTGAGTGTGTAATTCATGGATGGATGGATAAATGAGGAGCTCAAGCCTTAATTTATAGAAATCTAGGGCTTTGGAGGTGCATGAAAAAAAGCCATAAATCACTCAAATAACTCAGGTTGATTTTTGAGTTATTTTTAAATAAAGGATAATTAACTCACAAAAACATGCAAAAGTAGAGTTTAACTCAAAATAGAGATTAGATTTAATTGATAATTGATAGTTGTCTGCTTTTCTAATTGTGCATGTTTTATTTATGAATTAATTTAATAATAAAGTGATTTATTTCCAACTTGTTACCTACAGATTTTGTGAAAATTTTTGCTAGCTCCCTTTTCCCAAAATTACTCAAGAATTTTATAAGGTGTCATCTATTTTTGGTTTTGCCTTTACAAAAACACCTCGTTGGTTGAACTTGAACTGTGAACTCAAGTAGTTCAAAATTCAATGTTCAATAACATCCATCGGTATGGTTTCATTTTCATTGGCAAGTCTAGCAACATTTTTCACTTTGCAACACGCACTTATCTCTTGAACTGTGAATATTGAACTTGTCTTGGTTCAAGTTTTCGAGTTCAATGGTCACTCCCGCTTTCAAACTTTTTTATTTTCCTTGTTGTTTAGCTTTTGCCTTTATTTCAATAAAATCATACCAAGGGATAGTCTTGCATCATGTATGTTGAACTTGAATTGTGAACTCTCATAATTCAAAGTTCAAAGTTCAATGTTGGCTGATGATTTGAAAAAGTAAAGGTGACATGACACATATGACAATTGGCACTACATTATGATATCCGCGCATGGTGAAAGTGCATGATTAATTGAAGTGACATTTAAATGTCATTTCAGTCAGGGGAATGTACAACAATTAATGTTTAATATGCCTCGAGACATCACATAATCATTAATTCAAATGTAATGCACCATTAATATGGCTTGCACTGAATCTCTCAGAGATTTGCAAATAGATTTGTGATAAAAACCGAAAGCCCAGCCATATTTTCTCATAATGTTAAGAAGATTTCATGCATTAGCCATTAAAGAAGGTATTCTCCTCTCATTTTAGAGCTCTGGCATTTGCAAAAAACCAAGTGAGCCCCTTTTGCTGGCTTCTTCCTTTGTTGCAGTATTACTTTAAGGCACATTTCTTTATCAACTTGCTATTTTTCTCCTGTTAAATTTCTAAATTTGTAAGCCTAAGATGAAGAACTCAGTGCCTAATTTTGGAAATACTTCCCCATTGATATGTTCCCTACCCAACTGTGAGGACACCCATATCAAAACTGGAGCTTTAGAAGACATCATAGCCCACATTAAGGAACCTATACCAGGCTCCATGCTAGATAAAGCTATCCAGAGTGGCTTAGCCAATGCAGCTGCATTTCCCATAGTAGCCCCTTGCCGTGAATTGATTCTAGAATGTTCCAAGAGATATAGTTTCGAAGAAAAGTGCATAAGAAAAATTGATGGGAACCCACTAGTTTTTATAACTAGGGAAGTAGTACAAAAAGCCTTAGGAATCCTAGAGAAAGACCCATATGACGGTTGGAACATACCTTCTTCTCAGTCAGTTTTTTTTACTAAGAGGCAGTTGTACAGAAATGAAATAGCTCAATATTGGCTACTTAAGGCTCAGAAAGGAGGGTCTAGGCTTCTAAAGCCATTGACTATAGATCATTTCAAAACTAAGGTGGTGGACCTGGTTATCATATTGAATAGGATTAAGGGAAATCAACATGCATATTATTAGCATGACTAGATGTACTTTTACATTCAAGTGACCCTGAAAGGAGAACGGTGCATAGACTAGGCTAAAACAATAGAAGATGAGCTCAAACACCAATTGGCTAACTTCCCTATTGGTAGCGGCTTTCATATGTCCTCATATCTATTCTATATTCTAGTCTATACCCGAGAATGGAAAGGTTTATTTCATGAACAACTTGTTCCTGATATGAAGTTTTATGACTATTACCCTCATCTTCAAAAGGAATATTATGTGGCTAATTTTCTTAAAGTAAATGTAGTGTTTTTCGGGAGGTTGACACATGAAATCCAGGGAAACATTGAACAAAGGATGTCTGAGGAGTCCAAGACCTTTGTGAATACTTATGGGAGTTTCTTCATCCAATTCAGGAGGTTTACATACCTGAGAGTAGGTGGTTTTGAAGGAGAGCCATTTAAACTATCCTGTTATGCTTTTGATAGCCTGGTAATTGCTAAGGTGTCCTGTCAGTTAGCTTATGTGCACAAAGGGGTCAAGGAGAGAAAAGGAAGAGCTAAGTCTTGTTTCCTAGTTGAACTGGGGTATTTTACCTGTAAGACATCTTCTGATGCACTAAATCTAGAGCATGAACTTAGAAAGTTGAACATGGAAACATTTGCATTGAGAAAGGATTTTGATAGTAGGGGTTTTGCAGCAAAACACTTCAGCTTGCCCTCTAAGTTCAAGCATATCCCACAAATGGAAGACTACTGGGAAGGCTGTGATGATGATTTTGAGGTGCGGAGAAGGGTGTGGTCTAGATTCACCTTAGGGAAAATTATCACATTGAATATTCAGGTTGATATATCTCCTATAGAGGAGGATGATGGTACTGAGATCATTGATGAACAGTTTGAGACTAGGGTCAGAGGCACTCCACTTCCTAAGATTGATTGGGGTATTGAAGAGAGAGAAAGTTTAGTAATAAAGACTCTCAGTGTAGTGAAAAAAACTGAGAAATGGATCAATAGCAAGAGACCCCTTCCTACAAAAAGACATAACCCTAGAAGAGCTTCTCATGCTAAGAATGCTACTGATAAGCCCATGGCCACTACTGATAAAGCTATTTCCTTTGTAGGTACAAAGTCTAAGAAAGGTTCCTCTGTTAATCCAGCAACTAAAGCTACTCTTGTTTCCTCGCGAGTGAGCAGAACCTCCTGAAGAAAAGTTGACAAGGAAGTTGACAAGGTTGTCAAGGAGAGTGAAGTGATAGATCTTGAAGGTATGGATTCCCACATGACTGAGCAAGTTGATTTGGATAATGATGGAGAGGAAATGATGACCCCAAAGAATACTCAATCTATTTCGGAAGGGCTTTCGATGAATGTAACAAATGATTCTCTATAGACACCCTCCCCAGCTCTCAATTGGTTAGGGTCCTCTATTTCAAAATAAGAAAAGGAATGTCTTACCCATCACCCTTTCTGTAGAAGATATGGTGAGAAAATGTTTGGGGGATACTATGAAGCCCAAAAGAATCAAAATGGAATTCATGATTGAAGTAGATGAAAATACTGGGAGATGGGCAGTGGAGAGGGCTTTGCCAAAAATTGACAAGAAGGTTTCAGAGGCCACAATTGATGATTATATCATAGAAAAGATAGATCTTGGGATTGCCAGTAGGGCTGCTAATTGTAAATACTTAGATACCTCCACAAGAAAGATTCTACATAGCACTTTCAAGGATGAAAAGGATAAAAAAGAATTAAAGGCAACAATACAGAGACTTGCAGAGTTCATTCAAGCCATCCAAGAACCTAGCCCACTCCCATTGACTCAAGCTCCTCACACCTTTGATCCCTGCTCACCTGAAGTCCATAAGACATTGGACCAAATTTAGAGAAATAAGGTGATTGTTGAAGTCTTCAACAAATGGATCATAAGCATGATAGAGCAGGGAGGAGATTATGTTAATCAGCTGATCGAGACCCATGGGGATGTCACAAAGGTCATATCAGAATTGTTGGCTGAACTATCAGAATGGAGAAGAGAGAGGAAAAAATGGGGTGGCATTGCTGATCAACTGATAGAGATTGGTCATTATGGTGTGGTAAATTTTCTTGCAGAGAAACCGATTCCGGGGTTGAATGAAGAAGTCCTGTACATTGCTGTGAAGAGCATTGAAAGGAGGAATTCAATCATCAAAGATAGCTACGATGGAGCAACCCATCTCCTTACTGATTTGAAAGGTCTCATTGACACCATGCAAAAAGACCTAAAATGTTTAAACATCATACTAATTAATGAGGAGACTCAAGATGTAAAGAAGGAAGACAAGATAACTCAGGAATGGGAGATGGGAATAGCTATGATCAAAGATAGTAAGGAGTTGACAATAGAGGATTTAACTATTGTGGCTAATACTGAGGCTATGCTCATTGTTTGCATTGATCACCTGGAGGCTCACAAGGCAAGTTTGGGTTAGATTTGCAAAGACAGGAAAGTGCTCGGACAACACATCACCCTCATCAGCCTACCATACCATGCCACAATCATTGGTGCATCCGTGGCACATGAGGAGTGGAAACAACCATGTGCATTCAAGGCCTCACCAAACTAAAAGTTGATCATCCAACTCAACCGAAGATGGTAGATTTCTTTGGAAATCATTTGCTTAGGATGTTAGTTTTCAGTTTCTTTCCAGTTTTTATGCAAAAGGGTTAGCTTTTATTTGAAACTCTCAGGGTTTCAAAGACATTTTTAATTTTTTATAAGTTGTATCTGATGGCTATATAAGGCTAGGAAAAAATCTCGAAAGGAGTTAGTTAATTTTTGATAGGAAGTAATAGTATAGCATAGCTCTAGCTTTAATTTTCTGAAAAACTTGTTTAAGTATCTTTCTACTAGTGAATGAAGAAAATTATTTGATATAAATATGTTGGTTTATGTTTATAGGTGGGATTTTGTTGGAGCATTATTCAGTGGATGGAATTTTCTTGAACTAAGTGTTTTTATTTTATGTTGAATCAGAATTAGAAGTAAATTTAAAGGTTATGGCTTTTACTTGTTGAAGTCTATGAGCTTCAAAATAGTATTATGTTATTTATCATAAGTGATCAATTCATATTGATGAAAGATTGCTATTAGCCTTAGTAAATTTCTGGTTAAAAGTTAAATATCTGCAGTAATGCATTGTTTGGTAAAATATATTTATTGAAGATATTTCTGGGAGCTGTACCATAATTCAGAGAATTAAACATCTGAGTTTAATTCATTTGTTAGTAAAGATTTGAGGTTTCATAATGGGTGATAGAGCAAGATTAAATTAAGAATAGAAAGAGACCAATTTATTTATTAACAATTTTTGGTGACTCTACTATGGAGCGCTAACAGAATAGACTCATGTATAACATCAGATAATCATGGTCTTACCTGCAGGCATTATACCTAATCAACAAGAACCTCCTCCTGTTATCCAACGAGGCTTAAACTTTGAGGATACACAAGAAGATATGATATCTAATTTAAATGCACTTGCTTGGAAAGTAAGAACAAGTAATGAACAATACCATCAAGTCTTGTCTTTTTTAGAAGAGGAAGTAGATATTGGTGAATAGTTAAGGGGCCTCCCAATTGCTCAAGAAGCTAAGATAGTAAACAGAGCTTCTCAAAGACCTTAGGGTTATCATTCTAGATTCTCAGCCTTATACTCGGTCTCTCAGAAGTGAGGGAATACCTGACCCTTTCTTTGATGAATTGCAAAATCTTGTGTTGCATAGCACTTTTTCTCCTAAGTCCAAGGCAAAAAGTAGACCCTCATCTCCACCCAAAATCTTACCAACCCCTTCTATTTCAAATAACCTTTGGCAAGCCCTTACCTTGTCTAGAATTCAAGCACCTCCCTTAGTAACTATCTTCCCATCAATAATAATGGCACAACCATGGGGAGTAGCTATAGGTCCTCTAGCCTTGGGTCACCATCACCCTTTGCCTAAAGGTGCTAAGGATGTTCTTCCAAGACTTTCAGGAGATGGGAAAACATCAGTAGAAGAACACTTTAACTCATTCAATGTGGCTATTGGAATTTTGGCAGTGCAACACAAAGATGTTGCAGTTAGAATTTTTATTCAAACCCTTACTGAAGGGGTAGCTGAGTGGTTTGGACATTTAGCAGTGGGATCCATAACAAACTGGAATTCTATGAAAACTTCTTTTGAGAATCACTTTAAAAGTGCTGATGATGAACATTCTTTGCTGGCTCAACTTACCCAAATGAAAATGAAGATTCATGAGCCCATGAGGGATTATGTAGCTCATTATAACAAAGTCATTCACAAAATCCCTACTGGAAAAGGACCCACTCTTGATAATCAGCAATGTTTCTTTGTGAATTCAATGCCCCCTGACGTGGGTTTTCATCTTAGGAGAAATAGACCAGCAAACTTGGTAGCTACCCAGAACTAAGCTATTGAGTTGGAAGATGACTTAATCATAGCAGGAAAATGGAGGAAGGATGTCCAAATACCAAATGCTCAAAATGTGTCCTCTTTTGATCCAATGCTACAAAGATTGGTGAATGATGTAATTACCCTCAAAAGGAAACTTCCCAAAAATAATGTAAATCCTCCCCCTTTGTATAGAGATATACCTAGAGGTGCACTTGAACAAGCTGGACCCAACAATAGAACTTCAGCCTTTGCTCCAGCTGATAAGAATGTACTTGAGACTCCCCCTAGGCGGGCTAACATGTGCACTTTCCACCTCACAGATGATCATGATGGGACCTCATGCCCAGAGATGATCCATTCAATGTAGATGCATGTACATCGAGAGTTGACAAAGGAATCACATGATGATGAAGGGAATCCTCAGTTGCCTAGTGGCTCCAGAAATTTTTATGTAGAATATGAATTCGATTCTGAAAGAGGAGGAAGTATTCTGGCAACATTACAGGACCCTGCATGCACTGTGTTGACTAGAAGCTACCAAAATTCTTAGATGACTGACACACCATCTACATCACAGCACTGGGAAAAAGGTAAAGATTTTTCACAAAAGACACCAAATTTTAAGAGTTCTTTTTCTAAAGAAGATGATTCAATAAAGAAAAATAGTTCTACTCCTTCTTTTGATATTATTGATTTATGTGAAACCTCCAAGATTCAAGTTACTCCTACTGAATATCTAAGAATGAATCCTAGAGAGTTAGATAGACTGGTTAAGCATGTCAAGTCTACTCAACCTTCTACTGATCATCTAGTTAATGATACTACCAATGTTGCATTTACCAAGAAAAGCCCTCTAGAAAATTCATCAACCAAGAGCAAGGATCCTCAGGAAGAAAAAAATCCTACACAAGAGAAAAATCCTCCCTTAGGTGTCAAGCCTAAGCCCTTTTACTTATCTTTGTTTATCCATGGATTCAAATTAAACAATTGTGTAATAGATTCAGGGGCCTCAGACAATATCATGCCAGCTTCAGTAGCTAAAGCTTTAGACATTCCACTCACTGCAACTTTTGGTGAATGTTATGCTTTAGATGCTAAGAAAGTTCCCTTAGTTGGACAAATTAAAGATGCTCAGGTGGCCTTAGCTACATACCCCAGTAAAAAGATTAAGTTGACTATACTTGTTGCTGATATTCCTGTGAGTTATGGTATGCTCCTAAGTAGGACTTTCTATAGGGATCTTGGAGGAGAGATAAAACTTGATTGGTCCCAAGCAATAATTCCAGTTGGAGATAAGAGAGTAGTGTTGAAGCCATAAGGAAAATAAAAATATATAGTTTTCCCATTTGAAGACCCTAAGGCTCAAGTGCTTTATCAAGAGTCTAAATTTGGAAATTATATGATTTCCTCAACACCTGACCTTAGCAGTGAAGAAACCACCAATAGTACAAATGGTCTCTAGATTTTGGAGTTTGATGGGAGTTGTGCAGCAGTGGGTTTGGGAGTAGGCATCGTATTAATATCTCTAGAAGGAAAATTTTTCCCTCGAGCATTCAAGCTGGAGTTTGACAACACCAATAATATCATAGAATATGAATCTCTTTTGCTAGGTATAGAAGAAGCAAAGAAGATGGGAGTCAGAATGCTTAAAGCAAAAGGAGATGTAGAGCTGGTGGTTAGGAAGGTACATGGGATGTATTCAGCCAAGAATGAAAGGCTCAGGCATTGTAGGAACTGAGTCTGGAATGAAATAGAAGAGTTCAAAGCCTTCTTAATAGAATCTATTCCTCAAGAATTTAATAGTAGGGCTGATTCACTAGCTGTTTCTTCTTCCCTATTATTACCACATGCAGACTTCAAGAAAACTTCTTATAAAATTGAGATAGTTCACAGGCCCAAAGTACCGGATAATGCTGATCATTGGCAGGTTTTCCAGGATGACAAACAAATAGATAAATTTTTGCAATTACTTGAAGTTTTTAGTACAACTTATTTTGAGGGATCTTTAACAACTTGTGATGAGTTTTGTCCAAATGAAGTAATAGAAGAAGAAGTCTTTCAATTGAAAGGGAATTATATTCCCAAGGGCCTGGTCTCCCTGGAAGGACAATTCGATAGATATGATGCTCTGAGACATGAATCACTTCCATAGGAGGATAAAAATTAGAGTGATCATGAGAAGATTAACATAGGGGAATCAGAAGAGGAACCCAGATGTGTTAACTTAGGGAAGTGTTGCTCTCCGGATGAGAAGCAAAGATTTATAAGTTTATTGAAAGAATACAAAGATACTTTTTCTTGGTCTTACCATGATTTGAAGAACTTTAAAGGTGGAAAATTCCAACACCAAATACCTCTCAAACTAGGTATTACACCCTTCAAACAAAAGCTAAGAAATTATAATCCAAAGGTTTCTGAAGCAATTCAAAGGGAGGTAGAAAAGATGCTACAAGCCCACATTATTTACCCTATCCATCACTCTACGTGGATAGTGAACATAGTTCTTGTGAGGAAGAAAAATGGAGAGATAAGGATTTGCGTGGATTTTAGGAACTTGAATCAGTGTAGCCTGAAAGATAATTATGGTCTCCCTATTATGAATCATATCTTGCAAACTGTCACTGGTTCAGAAATGATGTCAATGCTTGATGGATTCTCTAGTTACAATCAGATCAAGGTGGTGGATGAAGATCAACACAAAACAACCTTTACTACTCCATGGGGGACATATGCTTACAATAGAATGCCTTTTGGTCTTATAAATGCTGGGGCTACCTTTCAGCATGCAATGAATTCTTCTTTTAGT
Source organism: Chamaecyparis obtusa (assembly GCA_027943335.1). Lineage (NCBI taxonomy): Eukaryota > Viridiplantae > Streptophyta > Pinopsida > Cupressales > Cupressaceae > Chamaecyparis > Chamaecyparis obtusa. The sequence continues at coordinate 456,963 of BSBK01003289.1, read as the reverse complement.
CATCTGTTGAATAAAGTAATAGTTGTCTATCTTGATGACTTAACAGTTTTCTCTAAGAGACATAAAAACCACTTGAGAGATTTAAAGTTTGTACTACAAAGGTGTAGGGAACATGGCATCTCTTTGAATCCTAAAAAATCTGTATTTGCAGTTACAGAAAGAAAATTATTGGGTCATATTGTATCAAAGGAAGGAATTAAGATAGATCCAGATAGAATCAAAGCAATGCAAAAACTTGGTCTACCCTCAAACAAGACTGGTGTAAAGTCTTTCTTCGAACAGAAAAATTTCCTTAGGAGGTTCATTCCTGATTTTGCTGAAACTACTAAACATATGGTGAGCGTCCTCAGTGAAAAGAACCCCTTTAAATGGAGTGCAAAAGCAATCAAAGCGTTTGAAGATATAAAGAGAGCCATAGTAGATGCTCCTACTTTGATCAATCCTGATTATAAGAAAGGTTTTAATATACATTGTTATGCTTCTGATCATATAGTATCTGGGATCTTGCTGCAAGAAAATGAAAAGAATGAAGAAGTGCCCATTGCCTTTATGAGTATCCCCCTCAAGAAGCACGAGCTGAATTACCCTTTGGTAGAAAAGAAACCATTTGTAGTGGTAAAAGCAATCAAGGCTTTCAGGTTTTATATCTTGCACTCACATTCACTTGTCCTTGTGCCTTCTTCTACTATAAAAGATATACTTACCCAACAAGAAGTAGGGATAAACAAGCATGCCATTTGGATCTCTAGAATCTAGGAATTTGATTTGGATATTCATCCTACCAAACTAGTCCAGGGACAAGGGCTATGTAAACTAATATCTGAATAGGAACTAGCTAGCAGCATTCCCACGTCTCTGTTTGTAAGCTTACATGACTCCTAGTTTTCTGATGTAGCTTTCTACCTAACATATGGAGACTACCCTCCACATTTGAGCCCAAAAGAAAGGAGAAATCTCAGATTGAAAGCTGTGAAATATGTAATTGTGGATGACATTTTATATAAAAAGGGGTTGGATGGAGCATTCTTGAGGTGTGTGGACAAGGGACAGCAAGAGAAGCTACTTGCAAAATTTCACAATGAGGCTTGTGGCGGTCATTTTTCTTCCACGGTGACTGGATTCAAAATCTTGAGAAATTGTTACTACTGGCCAGGCATGTTTGCTGACACCTACAAATGGGTTGCAAAGTGTGAAAAATGTAAGTTATTTGGAGGGAAACCATAGTTGGCAGCCCTTCCCTTAAAACCAGTAGTTATAGAAGAACCTTTTGATCAATGGGGATTGGATTTTATCAGTCCAATTAACCCTCCTTTTAGTGCTGGTCACACCCACATCCTTACTGCAACAGACTACTTCACAAAATGGGTGGAAGCAATCCCTGTTAAGAAAACTACATCCGAGGTGGTTTGTGATTTTGTTAAAAACTATATCCTGGTCAGGTTTGGGGTCCCATCTAAGTTGGTCACAGATAATGCTACCAATTTCTCTTCTAATGAGTTGCAATCATTCTATTATGATCATGGTATTTACCTTTCCCATGCATCAGACTACTATCCACAGGGGAATGGGCAGGCAGAGTCAAGTAACAAAAATCTGATCTGAATAATGAGAAAATTGGTGTGTGACAATGACAAGGATTGGCACAAGAAGCTATTCGAAGCCCTTTGGGCAGACCAAACTTCTCTGAAGAGGGATATTGGTGTGTCTCCCTTTGAGTTGGTCTATGGTGTTGAGGCTCAGCTATCATTACCTTTAGAGTTAGCCACTGCAAAACTACAGAAAACTATTGAAGAGCAAGTTTATCAAGATGCTCTTCAAAAGAGAATTTTATATCTGAGAAAGGTACAGGAAGAAAGGGAAGAAATGGTTAATAAAATAGCTCTACGTCAAGCTAGAGTAAAAAAAATCTTTGATCAAAAGGCCAGGCCTCAGAACTTCATAGAAGGAGATCGGGTATTGTTATGGGATAAGCGACGTGAACCAAAGGGTGCCCATGGAAAATTTGATTCACTCTGGAAGGGTCCACTTATTATCAACTTAGCACTTGGAGGTAACTCTTTTAAACTAGAAAATTTGGATGGTTCTATTTTACCCCTGACCTTTAATGGTCAGGATCTGAAGCTGTATAAACTCTAGATAGGTTGCCCTGCTCTGTACATATCTTTTTGTTGTGTTCCTTTAAGCTTTCCTTTTTGGCTTTGCTCCTTTTGTTTTTGTTTTCAGTTTTCCTGGCCTATGAAACCAGAGTCAAGATTCATCCTTCATCCTTGTCAGGCCTTGTTCCCCAGTCAGAGCCATTGTTACCTACAGATTTTGCAAAAATTTTTGCAGGCTCCCTTTTCCCAAAATCACTCAAGAATTTTACAAGGTGTCGTCTATTTTCGGTTTTGCCTTTACAAAAACACCTCATTGGTTGAACTTGAACTGTGAACTCAAGTAGTTCAAAGTTCAATAACATCCATCGGTATGGTTTCATTTTCATTGGCAAGTCTAGCAACATTTTTCACTTTGCAACACGCGCTTATCTCTTGAACCGCGAATATTGAACTTGTCTTGGTTCAAGTTTCTGAGTGAACAATGGTCACTCCCGCTTTGCAAAATTTTTTTATATTTTCCTTGTTGTTTCACTTTTGATTTTATTTTAATAAAATAATATTGAGGGATAGTCCTACATCATGTATGTTGAACTTGAATTGTTAACCCTCATAATTCTAAGTTCAAAGTTCAATGTTGGCTCGTGATTTGAAAAAGTAAAGGTGACATGACACATATGATAGCTAGCACTACTTTATGATATCCACGCATGGTGAAAGTGCGTGATTAATTGAAGTGACATTTAAATGTTATTTTAATGAGGGGAAAGTACAACAATTAATGTTTAATATGTCGCGAGACATCACGTAATCATTAATTCAAATGTAATGCACCATTAATACGGCTCGCGCCGAATCTCTCAGAGATTTGCAAATAGATTTGTGACAAAAACCGAAAGCCTAGCCATATTTTCTCATAATGTTAAGAAGATATCATGTAGCAGCCATTAAAGAAGGTATTCTCCTCTCATTTTAGAGCTCTGGCATTTGCAAAGAACTAGGTGAGCCCCTTTTGCTGGCTTCTTCCTTCGTTGCAGTATTACTTTAAGGCACATTTCTTTATCAACTTGCTATTTTTCTCCTATTAAATTTCTAAATTTTTAAGCCCAAGATGAAGAACTCAGTGCCTAATTTTGGAAATACTTCCCCACTGATATGTTCCCTACCCAACTATGAGGACACCCATATAAAAATTGGAGCTTTAGAAGACATCATCGCCTACATTAAGGAACCTATACTAGGCTCCATGCTAGATAAAGCTATCTAGAGTGGCTTAGCCAATGCAGTTGCATTTCCCATAGTAGCCCCTTGCCGTGAATTGATTGTAGAATGTTCCAGGAGATATAGTTTCAAAGAAATGTGCATAAGAAAAATTGATGGGAACCCACTAGTTTTTAGAACCAGGGAAGTAGTACAAAAATCCTTAGGAATCTTGGAGAAGACCCATATGAGGGTTGGAACATACCTTCTTCTTAGTCAATTTTTGTTATTAAGAGGTAGTTGTACAGAAATGAAATAGCTCAATATTGGCTACTTAAGGCTCAGAAAGGAGGGTCTCAGCTTCCAAAGCCATTGACTATAGATCATTTCAAACCTGAGGTGGCCTGGTTATCATGTTGAATAGGATTCAGGGAAACTAGCATGCATATTATTGGCATGATTGGATGTACTTTTACATTCAAGTGACCCTAAAAGGAGAATGATACATAGACTAGGCCGAAACAATAGCAAACGAGCTCAACCACCAATTGGCTAACTTCCCTACTGGTAGCGGCTTTCATATGTCCTCATATCTATTCTATATTGTAGCCTGTACCTAAGAATGGAAAGGTTTATTTCATGAACAACCTATTCCTAATATGAAAGTTTATGACTGTTACCCTCATCTTCAAAAGGAATATTATGTGGCTAATTTTCTTAAAGTAAATGGAGTGTTTTTCGGGACGTTGACACATGAACTCCAGGGAAACACTGAGCAGAGAATTTTGGAGGATGCCAAGACCTTTGTGAATACTTACGGGAGTTTCTTCATCTAATTTAGGAGGTTTACATACCTAAGAGTAGGTGGTTTTGAAGGAGATCCATTTAAACTACCTTGTTATGCTTTTGATAGCTTGGTAATTGCCAAGGTGTCCCGTTAGTTAGCTTATGTGCACAAAGGGGTCAAGGAGAGAAAAGGAAGAGCTAAGTCTTGTTTCCCAGTTGAACTGGGGTATTTTACCTATAAGATGTCTTCTGATGCACTGAATCTAGAGCATGAACTTAGAAAGTTGAACATGAAAACATTTGCATTGAGAAAGGATTTTGACAGTAGGGGTTTTGTAGCAAAACACTTCAGCTTGCCCTCTAAGTTCAAGCATATCCCACAAATGGAAGACTACTAGGAAGGCTGTGATGATGATTTTGAGGTGCGGAGAAGGGTGTGGTCTAGATTCACCTTAGGGAAAATTATCACATTGAATATTCAGGTTGATATATCTGCTATAGAGGAGGATGATGGTACTGAGATCATTGATGAACAGTTTGAGACTAGGGTCAGAGGCACTCCACTTCCTGAGATTGATTAGGGTATTGAAGGGAGGGAAATTTTAGCAATAAAGACTCTCAGTGTAGTGAAAAGAACTGAGAAATGTATCAATAGCAAGAGACCCCCTCCTACAAAAAGACATAACCCTAGAAGAGCTGCTCATGCTAAGAATGCTACTAATAAGCCCATGGCCACTGTTGATAAATCTATTTCCTTTGTAGGTACAAAGTCTTAGAAAGGTTCATCTATTAATCTAGCAACTAAAGGTACTCTTGTTTCCTCACCAGTGAGGAGAACCTCTAGAAGAAAAGTTGACAAGGATGCTAACGAGGTTGTCAAGGAGAGTGAAGTGATAGATCTTGAAGGTATGGATTCCCACATGACTGAGCAAGTTGATTTGGATAATGCTGGAGAGGAAATGATGACCCCAAAGAATACTCAATTTGTTTCAGAAGAGCTTTCGGTGAATGTAACAGATGATTCTCTGTAGACACCCTCCCCAGCTCTCAGTTGGTTAGGGTCCTCTATTTCAAATAAGAAAAGGAATGTCTTACCCATCACCCTTCTTGTAGAAGATTTGGTGAGAAAATTTTGGGGGGCTACTAAGAAGCCCAAAAGAATCAAAATGGAATCCATGATTGAAGTAGATGAAATGATTGGGAGATGGGTAGTGGAGAGGGCTTTGCCCAAAATTGACAAGAAGGTTTCAGAGGCCACAGTTGATGATTATATCATAGAAAAGATAGATCTTGGGATTTCCAGTAGGGCTTCTAATGCTAAACACTTAGAGACCTCCACAAGAAAGATTCTACATAGAACTTTCAAGGATGAAAAGGATAAAAAAGAATTAAAGGCAACAATACAGAGACTTGTAGAGTTCATTCAAGCCATCCAAGAACCTAGCCCACTCCCATTGACTCAAGCTCCTCACACCTTTGACCCCTGCTCACCTGAAGTTTGTAAGACATTGGACCAAATTCAGAGAAATAAGATGATTGTTGAAGTCTTCAACAAATGGATCATAAGTATGATACAACGGGGAGGAGATTATGTGACTCAGCTGATCAAGACCCATGGGGATGTCACAAAGCTCATATCAGAATTGCTGGCTAAACTATCAAAATGGAGAAGAGAGAGGAAAATATGGGTTGGCATTGTTGATCAACTGACAGAGATTGGTCATTATGGTGTGGTAAAGTTTCTTGCAGAGAAACCGGTTCCAGGGTTGAATGAAGAAGTCTTGTACATTGCTGTGAAGAGCATTGAATGGAGGAATTCAATCATCAAAGATAGCTACGATGGAGAAACCCATCTCCTTACTGATTTGAAAGGTCTTACTAACACCATGTAAAAAGACCTAAAATGTTTAAACATTGTACTGATTGATGAGGAGATTCAGGATGTAAAGAAGGTAGACAAGATAACTCAGGAATGGGAGATGGGAATAGCTATGATCAAAGATAGTAAGGAATTGACAATAGAGGATTTAACTACTATGGCTAATACTAAGGCTATGCTCATTGTTTGCATTGATCACCTGGAGGCTCACAAGGAAATTTTGGGATAGATTTGCAAAGACAGGAAAGTGCTCGGACAACGCGTCACCCTCATCAGCCTACCATACCATGCCACAATCATTGGTGCATCCGTGGCACATGAGGAGTGGAAACAAGCATGTGCATCTAAGGCCTCACCAAACTAAATGTTGATCATCCAACTCGACCAAAGATGGCGGATTTCTTTGGAAATCATTTGCTTAGGATGTTAGTTTTTAGTTTCTTTCCAGTTTTTATGCAAAATGGTTAGCTTTTATCCAAAACTCTGGGAGTTTCAAAGACATTTTTAATTTTTGATAAGTTGTATCTGATGGCTATATAAGGCTAGGAAAAACTATCGAAAGGATTTAGTTAATTTTTGATAGGAAGTAATACTATAGCATAGCTCTATCTTTAATTTTCTGAAAAACTTGTTTAAGTATCTTTCTACCAGTGAATGAAGAAACTTATTTGATATAAATATGTTGGTTTATGTTTATGGGTGGGCTTCTATTGGAGCATTATTCAGTGGATGGAATTTTCTTGAACTAAGTGTTTTTATTTTATGTTGAATTAGAATTAGAAGTAAATTTAAAGGTTATGGTTTTTACTAGTTGAAGTCTGTGAGGGTCGAAACAATATTCTGTTATTTATCATAAGTGATCAATTCATATTGATGAAAGATTACTGTTAGCCTTAGTAACTTTCTTGTTAAAAGTTAAATATCTGTAGTAATGCATTGTTTGGTAAAATATATTTATTGAAGATATTTCTGGGAGCTGTACCATAATTCAGAGAATTAAACATTTGAGTTTAATTCATTTGTTAGTAAAGATTTGAGGTTTCATAATGGGTGATAGAGCAAGATAAAATTAAGAATAGAAAGAGACCAATTCATTTACTAACACAACTTAACTGATTTTGAAAAATAAAACAATTGATTTATGGGTTAATCAATTATTTTTCAAACTTTTATTCAAAAAGAATATTATTAAAAATTGACAACTTGTTTTAATTAATTAAATAAGAATTTAATCAATTATTCATAGGATTTTGGATTTATTGTCAAAATTAAATAATACAATTTAGGAATAAATGTAATTAACTTCAATTAAATAATTAAGTAGCAGAATTAAATCTAATTAATTGAATATTGAGAATATTCAATTAATCAAACTTTAGGATAAATTGGATTTATTGCCAAATAATCATTAAATTAAAGATAATTAAGATGATTAGGAATATTCCCCGATGCAGAATTTGAGATAATCAATTAGGATTCGATGATGTTTAGATGTGCCTTAGGTTAGGACTTCGATGTCAATTTTGTTCGATGTGTCAATATAGGAGGTTAATGAACTTATAGCCCATTTTTGGGGTATTACAAGTATACCAACCGCACAGGGGTCTAGAGCTTATCTAGCTCCCCTTATGACCATGAGGGTCATTTATCTAGAAGTAGAAGGTGCGTCTACTTTGGATGCATCTACTACTTTTTCACTGACATTATATTTCTTTCCTTCCATCCAAATCTTTCTTGCATCTTCTATAGCTTTCACAAACTTGACTTCTCTAGATTCATCCAATATCGATCCTTGATACTTATTAGGTCTTTCTTGTCTTTGCGCTTGTGATTTGCAAAACTTTGAGATGTGTCCAACCTTGTTACAAGAGTAACACATAACTGGAGGCCTTGTATTCCTAGGAACATTGATGTGAGTTACCATACTGCATTGTTTAGCTATGTGACCATTGTAATTGCATATCTGACATGTGATGTTGTGAGAAATTCTAGAACTTTGCTATGGTGGATTTCTCTGATTGTGTTGTGTCTGACTTCTTTGATTTGATCTACACTAAATAGCTCTAGGACCAAACTTATTGCATGAGTAACAATAACCATTGAAAGGTCTTACCTCTTTACAATCTCTCACTATATGTCCATGCTTGTTATAGGCATAACAAGTTCGGTTTACTAGCTTGCATTCATCTTTAGGTGGTTCTGCTTTAGCTTCAGTATGATTTCTAGTCTTCTTGGCTTCTGTAGATTCTTCTGGTGATTTCATTCTTTCTTGCATTGCATTTATTTAAATTTGTGCTTCATTAAATTCAATACCACCGGAATCTCCTTTTATCTTTTGTGCATATATTTGTGAGTCTAATAGATCAGCACTTGTGTGCAATTTGTCAATATAATTCTTTGCTTCTATCAACTCAGATTCCATCTTTTTCTTGATGTTTTCTAACTCCAAGATTTTCAGGTTTGCTTGCATAAGTTCTTCATCCAACTGTTCATTTTCTTTGATCTGTTCTTCACAGGCTGTCTTTCTATCAGTTAACTTTTCATTCAAATCTTCAATCTGATCCTTCAAAGATGTGTTTTCTTCATTTATCTTTTTGACCATTTTTCCCAAATCATTCGTTGAATAATCTTTCAAATCTTTTCTCATTTTCTTGATGAATACTTGTGAACTATTGACCTTCATTTTCAGTTCTTCAATTTCTTTTTCAAATATGTCAAGATCTTCAAAAGATAATTCAAGATTTCTCTTTAGATGTTTCACTTCTGCTATATCCATGATCTCCTCAAGTGGTTAAACTTATCTTAGAGGACCAAAGCTCTGATACCAATTGTTAAGAATGGAAACACTGAGAGGGGGGGGGGAATCAATATTCTACAATTAATGTTTTTTTGCTTCTTGAAACTTAGCCCAATTACTTAAATACATAAATAAATAGTAAAGAAAATAAGATAATCAACCATAAAACATAACAAAAGACATGTTTACGGGGTAACCTTGGCCAGAAGAAAATCCTAATGGGAATTAGTACCCATGAATAATTGTACTAGTATTATGAATCTATTAAAGTTCGTTTGCCCTGTTAGGAGCAATCTTTACAAAGCTGAGTACAATGAATCGGTTAAGAGTCTGATAGAACAAACCTTGTTAGGGGTGATGGCTCACTGCCCAAAGAAGAAGGCTACAACCTCATGGTTATCAATTACACACTATATCTAGAAGGGTGAACTACTGCTTTGACACTACTGTTTGATCAGTTCCTTTTGTGCACTGTTTCTCTAACTTCTTTTAGAGATTTATATCATATTGACTGAACTCACATACTTCTGCTCTTCTTTTTATCTTCCATTCTCTCTTCTATCTAAATACAAAAGTGCATGTCATATATATACATGCTGAATGGGTGCAACCAAAACTAAATATTGCGTCGACCTAAAACCTAACACATACAACACTTCCAAATAAATTGGCTCAAGCGTGTTTACATACAATGATAATAACATGCTTACATCACTATTACAATAGGTGCATAGCCTTTACAAAACAAAATGATACATGCTAAACAAAAAACTTCCTGTCAGCTGCATGCTCTGTTATGCTCTGTTGCTTAACTGCCAGTGTGACTTAGACTTGCTGTAACTTCACGATACTATCATATCTAATCACACATTATTAGAATTAGCATAATAGAATACTCAAAAACTTATATCCAAGGGTACATACCATAACTCAATCATACACACATGTGCTGATGCTCTGATCAACACTATCTACACTGTCTTCCATACTTAGGGAAAATATGATCTTCAAAGTTAGTGCGCTAACTATCAAAAATTCATATGACTTTTTTTCCATAGTGAAAAAACAAAACTAGTCATATACTCTAGTGAAGTCAACTTTCCAACAAGCTCATTCTATGGGTTAGCAAGTTTTTACTGAAAGTTCATCAGAAATTTTAGTTCAATTTGCAATTCTATGACCGAGACAATGAGAGGAGCTAAAAGAGAATTCAAGTGGACACATTGAGCTGATAAGAGTTTTGAGACTTTGAAACCAAAGGTTGATGAATTTCCTTTATTATGTTTACCTGATTTCAATAAGGTATTCCAAGTTGAATGTGATGCAAGTGGCAGTGCAATAGGAGTTGTGCTGAGTCAAGAAGGTAAACTTGTTTCTTTCTTCAGTGAGAAGTTGAATGACACTAAAAGGAAATATTCTGTGTATGATCAAGAATTATATGCTATTGTTCAAGCCCTGAAGAAATGGAGACATTATTTAATGACAAATGAATTTGTGTTGTATACTGATCATAAGGCTTTACCATATTTGGGTAGTTAGAATAAGTTGAATCAAAGACATATGAAATGGGTTGAGTATTTGAAAAATTTTACATTTGTGATAAAACATAAGAGTGGAGTATCTAAGTGAGTTGTTGATGCATTGAGTAGAAGAAGATATTTGCTGACTAAAATGAGGATTAAGGTTCTTGGTTTTAATGATATGAATAATTTGTATGAAATTGACCTTGATTTTTCTAAGTCGTGGAGAATGTGCAGAGCACCTATTCCAGATGAACCGAGTGAGTGGGAAGATTATTTCATTCAAGAAGATATGTTTTTCAAAGGAATTTAGTTATGTATACTGAGAAGATCAATGATAACTAATTTGATAAAGGAGAAGCATAGTAGTGGTTTGGCCGAACACTTTGGGATTGATAAGACATTGAGTTTGCTTAAGGAAAGGTATTTTGGCCGTAATTGTATAAGGATGTTCAAAAATTTGTGAAGAGTTATGGAGTTTTTCAAGTTGCAAAAGGAATAAGATAGAATACTAGATTGTATACACCGATTTATATTCCTGAGAAACCTTGGAGTGATATCAACATGGATTTTGTTCTTGGCTTACTGAGGACAACAAGAGGTAATGATTCCATATTTGTTGTTGTGGATAGATTTTCCAAGATGGCACATTTCATACCATGTAGGAAAACATTAGATGCAATGCATATAGAAGATCTTTTCTTCAAGGAGATTGTCATATTGCATGAATTACCAAGGAGTATCATCTTTGACCAAGAGAGTAAGTTTGTTGGCTATTTTTGGAAAACTCTATGGAAGAAGATGGACACTGAGTTGAAGTATAGTTTGACATTTTATCCACAAACTAATGGACAAACAAAGGTTGTAAATTGAAGTTTGGGTAACCTGTTGAGATGCTTAGTTGGAGACAAACTGAGTAATTGGGATCTAATGTTAGCACAAGTAGAGTTTATATACAATAATTCAATGAATAGGAGTAGTGGAAAGCTACCTTTTCAAATTGTTACTGGCATACAACCAAGAGGTATATCAGACTTGAAAGATATTTCTGGAGAAGAGAAGAGGAGTGTTGAAGGGGAAGAATCTACCAAATTTATGAAGTCATTGCATGAGGAAGTGAAACATATGTTGGAGAAGAGTAATAAAAAATACAAGGATAGTGTAGATAGGTCGAGAAGACATAAGATTTTTCTGTTTGGTGATGAGTTAATGGTTCATTTGAAGAAAGGAATATTTCCTATTGGAGGCTATAGTAAGTTGAAGATGAATAAATTTCGTGCCTTCAAGATACTGAATAAGTTTGAAAGTGGAAATTCTTATGAAGTAGAGTTACCTGATGACATGGACATATCACCAATATTCAACATTGAAAATTTGTATGAGTATCATGAGCCTGATGAAGAAGTGACAATACCAAGTGATTATCCTAAGAAGAAGACAAAATAAGTTGAACATATTTTGGAATGAAGAGTTTGTAGAAGCACAAGAGGAAATGATTACATGAAATACTTGGTAAAGTGGAAGAATAGATCAATTGAAAAATCTACATGGATTTCTCAAACTGAGTTGGATTCAACTCAAGTTGTACCTCACTCATGATTCAGAGAATCATTTCTTTTCAACTATGGGTGTTTGATGCAGGAGTATCTTGGGTTCATTTGACTTCTCGTTGGAGTGCTCTTGTTTGTTCACTGATGAGCTTGGTTACTGCTTGGTGTGATGTCTTTTCTCATTGGCACCTTTCACCGAGTGGATTTTTTGTGTTATGTTATGATCAATGGTGTTCTTTATCGAGTGGGTTCAGTGTGTTCTATGTTTCTTAGTGGCCTAGTTCACCAATGGATTTAGTTTTGGATATTTTATCTGGGCTGAATTGTGCATTTAATTTTGGTCATGGTCTTAATGTTGGGATCACTCATTGGAAAAGATATGGTCCTAGTGTTACCCAAATTTCCTGTTCCATACAATTTTGGCCAACAAGCTGGGCTCTATCTAGAAATCTTCATTTTTTAAGCCCTATTGAGAACCTTGAGAATTTTTATGGTTCTATTCCTCTTCCCCTGGTCTTTGAAAATTGTTATATCTCTAGTCTGATAGCCATTAAATATGAAAATATGACCGTTGGAGGTAAAAAACCCTAAAAACCCTACGACCGGTTCTATTTTGCCATTACCTTTTTTGGTCACTTAAGTTGCTATATTCTCATGTGCACTTTTTCATGATTGGCTAGTTGCAAGATCTCTAAAGCTCAACAAAATATTCTTTTCTATTTCCCGATCCCATAACTCCCTTTATTTATTTATCTCTTGATCAGATAGAATATTCCCTTTTGATTCAGTGACCCAATGTTTTCTTTAGTCATGTGTTCATTCAACCTCGGTGGTTCGTGCCTTAGCCTTCAATGATCCGGCAAGCAGTTATGTTTCTTATGGTGGTTAGGTCACTCGACAGGTTAAAGTTCATTTGAGATCAATGATTATCATGATACCACAAGGAAAAGGTGCTCGAGGGTTAATCTTCTCGGTATTACGACAACCGTCTGATCTTCCAAATGAAGAAAGTTGGTTGTGTAGTGGGTCCAATGTCAGATATTGCTGAGGTGTCTACTTCTGATTGGTTGGCTTTTCTCAGTGGAGCTAGGGTTTTCATCATCCAGATAGGTTAAAATTTAATCAAGATCGACGATTGTCATATTGCTGCCAAGGAAAAATGCTTGAGAGATAGTCTTCACGACATTGTGACAACCGTCCAATGAAAATTTAAGTATAGCCATGGGTCTGAGATGTTGGTCATGCTGAGGTGTTCATTTCTCATTGGTTTCTGACTGGTGATGTGGCCGATGACTTTTCAGAGGGCCTTGCAACTATTATGAAGAATGATCTAAGTCATTCGATTTGCCGATGAATGATGATATCGACGGTCATGTTTCAAAATAGAACCAGGTGGCTGTTGGAGCCCAAATTTGAACCTTCCCATGGAGTTTTCTACTAGTGTTTGATCCAATGAGCCATATGCAAAAAAGGAGGTAGCTTAGAATTGTTTTTTCAGGATGGTTGCAAGTTTCAAAGACAACGAAGAATATCTAGGTGGCTGTCCTAGCCTGATCTTGCTTCTTGGGGTGCCATGCTGATTTAAATGTAGTTGATGTTGCTTGGTGTAGGTGGCTAGGTTTGTTGGATGATAGACAGTTCCATGTCCTGGTTCACGTAATAATTTGACAGAGGTAGATGGATCAGATTTGAACATTCATGATGAACCCAACTTATAGAGACAAATTCATGATGGTGGCGTGGGGTTCTCAACTTGCAGCAAAGTAGATGGTCAAGGTGGCTCATCTACAGATAGTTATGGTGATGGAAAAGACATGAAAACACATATATGATCGGCCAAGATATTTTAAGGATGCATTTATGATCAGATATGATAGATTTAGGGTTTCCATTATTGTATGAAGATCTCTGTAACCCTAATCAGATTTTTGGACTCTTTACTGTGTGCTGGGGAGATGTATATATTAGTTTTTAGAGCTCTTAGAGCTTAGATTTTTACGGTTGTAAAAAAGAGAGTTCTTCTTTCTTAGGAGATATCTATGGAATTTATTTTTCCCTCTGGCTTTTAAAGTCTATAATCTTTCATTGATTTATCAGATTCAATAGAGGCTTTTCGAGGCATCTTCTTTGCCCTCAAGTCTTTCCCTTGTTTGTATTTCTCTCAATGAGTATAATATACTGGCTTTGTTAGAGAAATCTTGGAGTTCCAGGGCCCTTCTTTCAGCTTATTTGTGTGCTATTGTGTATGATTTGATTTGAATGATCTTGTGGGTATAACTCAACCCCTTGTCACTCTATCTCATTCCTGTGCCTTTTTCCTGAAGAGAACATTTTCTTGTAGGTCACAGTTTGAGTCTTTTGTTTAGACCCCTTTGTGAAACACTTATGCAAGACTATTTAGGAAGATTGTGTTCTATTAGATCTGAGAGCCTTCATGCTAATTTGGTCAATATATTATGTTGATGTCATTGTAGTGTATCACCTAGTAGGTAGTTTTCTTTTAGTTATTTCCCTTCAGCATTCCTTCTATCCCTTTCCCCTCAAGAATTTACTTTCCTATCAAGAAGAAAATTAAGGTGATTATCCAAGAGGAACCAACCTAGAACCTGGAGGTTTCATCTTAGTTAGCAAAGGTCCCATAACCTGGAGATGATCCCAAAGTTATACTAGGTTATCAAGACCAAGAGAGCTTGAATGAAGAGTGAAAACTTAGTGTATAACATTTTTGGCATGCCCGGTGGGACTAGAAAGAGGTTCATATTCAAAATATTATGTTGTCTCTGATATACTGATTGCATAATATAGACCTTTTAGAGGTTTCTTCTTATCAAGTATATTTGGTGACTCCACTGGTGTAAGATTTAGGAGCCCTATTCAAATTTTATGAGAAAGATAGAGACAAGGAGCTCAAAGCCCACTAAATTCTTAGTGCTTCCCTCAAAGAGAAAATATAGATGAAGGTTGTCTCAAAGAGCATCTCCTATAAGAAGAATACAGTGTACGCTGCCTAATACTTTAGAGAGGAGACCTTTTTCCTTTCATCTTAGAAGAAGAGGAAGATCTCTAACTAGGGATTTAGAGGAGGATTCAAATCCAACATCAAATACAACTCATTCAGCTGCTACTCAGCAAATTTCAATTCTTGCAATGGCTAGGCAGTTTGCCTTTGCACCTTTCAACCAAGGGAGTCCATTGAACTTCACTCAACATCATGTTGTGCCCTTGGTGGCATTGAAGAGCTTAGCTAATTTCATAGGTGAAGAACAAACAATAGCTTTTGAACACATAAGAGATGTGACTACTATCTATAGTATACATAATATAACTGAGGAGGATGTGGCCACTAAGTTATTGGTAGCCTCTCTCAAAGGCAAAGCTCTTGAATGGTTTAGAACTCTAGCTATTGGTTCTATTAATTCATGGGATGGATTAGGGGATGCATTGAGTAGACACTTTGAAGACAAATCAGACAACTTGTCCTTGGTTGAGCAGTTAACAACCATACAGAGAGGTCCTCAAGAGAAAATGACAGACTATAATAACAGATTTCTCAAGACATGGAATAGAATTCCAATCTCAATGAGGCCATCAGCCAATCATGCTTTCTTATACTTCTTGCAAAGCTTGAATAATCAGATCTCTATCATGATCCAATCTATGGGGGGTACCTCTTTACCCCAAGCTTTTGACATAGCTGTCAAGGCTGAAAATTGTTTAATCCAGGCAGACATGATAGCAAAAAGGCCACCCATGCCCATCTTTCCCAACCTTCAGATTGCACCTCTACAATTACCTCCTTTTACCCTTATTCCCACCAGCTTAGCACCTCAGGCTAGTACTAGTGGTGAGGAGTTAAAGGAAAGTTTCTCTCAGGAACTACAAGAAATGAAAAATAGTCAGCAAAATAGTTAGCAAGAAATGATAAATCTATTGTAGACTTTAACTAAGGAGGTGACAAACCTAAAGAAGCAAGGGCAAGGAATCACACCACCCTTTTAGCCATAGGGTCAAGGTCCCAATAAACAATATTAGAATCAGGGACAATCTTATCAGCATATTAAGCCACCATACCAAGGAGGTTATCAAGGAGCTTACCAAAAGAAAATTTTTAATCAAAGACCATTCCAACCATATAACCCTACACCTTGTAATTCTACAAATCCAGTCATAGATATGGTCCCTAGCCAAAACAATTTGGCTTTGGACAATGAATGGTGCTTTCCTTGTAATCAGCCTCATAATCAGGCTACATGTTGAAATGGATGGATGAACCAAGCTCTAATGGTTCAAAATGCCTCACATGCCCAATTAGAGGCCTTTTCTAGTGGATCAATTCCTCAACAAGAAGCACATAATAATGAGACTGCTCTTTTCAATTGGGAGCAACAAGACTTCAATGGAGTTAGTGGTGAATCTTCCATTGTTGCCAACACAAGGTCAAGGAAAAGAGCCCAAGACATGGAGCGAGAAGATTATGGGATTAAAGCTACTACATTTGCAGAATCAGTGTAGTTGTTTGCTCTTGAGATATTGAAGAAGGCTCCAATGGAGCCTATCATAGTAAAAGCACAACAAAGGGTACACACTGTGACACCTTTCAACATTGTAGACAACATGAAGAAGGTGAATGTTACTATGTTTATGTGGGACTTTTTGGCTATTCTAGGGCAACCTGAGATTTTGAAGAAGGCCATGGGTGAAGTAATAGCTCCTCAACCTACAAATGATGCAACGAAGCCAGTGTTGGTCAACATTGATCAAGAAAAGGAGGCTCCAAGTAGTAGCCCCAAAGAAAATACCATTCAAGGTAGGAACTTAAAACCACCTCCCTTTTATGTATCTTTAATTATTGGAAAATCCTTAGTACATAATTGTATGGTAGATAGTGGAGCTACTTGTACATAATGCCCAAAAAGGTGGCTGACCAATTAGGACTTAAATATGAACCCTTCCAAAAAAGGGTTACACAACTTGATGGATCCTTAGTCAATACAGTAGGTTTAGCCAAGGATACCAATCTAATCCTCCATGCAAGTCCTAATTTCTCCATCCTACTTGATATATATATCATAGATCTCCCTGCTTTATTTTCCATATGTTTATCAAGGGAGTTTACAACCAAGATAGGAGGCTACCTTTCTTCTGACTGGTCTCACATGCTCTTCCACACAAGATATGGTACCAAGGTCACCATCAAATCTAAATCTTTGGCAGCTCACCATATAGAACCATATGTGTCCAATGTGATCAATGCAAGATTCCTTACACTTGATAGCAATGACTTCCCAATTATCAGAGAAGCAAACACTAAGATAGAAAATATCCCTGATATTTTACTAGATGAACTAGAATCAGAAAAGGCTTCAGAGGCCCAAGAAAATGTTATTTGGCATGCTGGTTTGGGAAGCTATTTGATACAAGAAAGTGGTGCCATAGAACCAAACCTTCTCAAAAGGGACATTGATTCAGAGGATCAGAGCAACCAGGTTTGGGAATTGTTTTTTGATGGAGCTAGAAGTAGACATGGTTCTAGTGGTGGTGCTATGCTAGTGTCCCCAAAAGGAGAAAGATACTATACAACTTTTATATTCAGTTTCTCCTGCACTAGCAACACTGCAGAGTATGAAAGTCTAGTGAATGGACTGGAGTGGGCTAGGAAGAGAGGGCTCAAAGACCTAAAATTTTATGGTGATAGTGAGTTAGTAGTCAGCCAAGTGAGAGGGATAAGTGCAACAAAAAATCACACCATGAAAGCATACAAACATAGAGTTTGGGATACAATTGAAGACTTTTGTGCTTTCAATATTGTTGCCATCCCTAGGAAGCTAAATCAAAATGTAGATAGATTAGCTGCTGTTGGATCTCAGTATGACATTCCTAATAGTGTTTCAAAAGAAAGGGACCAGCATCACATTAAAGTGATTGTCAGACCCTCTATTCCTGATAACAATGTCAATTGGCAAGTGTTTGACAATGATGAGCAAATTCTATAGTTCTTGTTTGAAGAAGATGTCTTCTCAGAGCATAACCAAAATAGAATATTGCAGAACTATGGTGACCAAATGATGTAGCTCAAGTCTAATAAGATGCCTAGAGGCTTTGTCACCTTAGAGGTTGTCTTCAACAAGGATGATCAAGTTAAGAAGAACAAAGCTAGCCTGGTGATTCAGCAAGAACATTGTGTTGAATTGGAGTTGGAACTAGGTAAAAGCTTACAATTTGGAAAAGTAAATACTAATTTAGAAAAGTAGGCTTACACCCAATTATTTAAGGAATTAAGTGATGTATTTTCATGGAAATATGAAGACCTTAAAGGTTTTAATCCAACCCTTGCTCAGCACACCATTGAACTAGAGCCTAATGCCAAGCCAGTAAGGCAAAAAAAAAGGCCTGTTAATCCCCAGCTTGAGCCACTTATGCATAGAGAAGTACTCAAATTAATAGAAAGTGGTATCATCTACCCATTAAGCATACTAGTTGGATTTACAACCTTATTCATGTAAGGAAGAAGAATGGGGAGTTGAGGTTATGTGTTGACTTCAGGGATCTTAACAAAGCTTCTCAAAAAGATCGCCATCCATTACCCTCTATGGAACAAATCCTACAATGTGTCTCTGGGTTCGAGAGATTTTCTTTATTGAATGGCTATTCAGGATATAATCAGATCCTAGTTAATGAAAGGACCAATACAAGACTGCATTTGCAACCAAGTGGGGAACCATGGCTTATCAAAAGATGCCCTTTGGTTTGTCAAAAGCAGGTGCTACTTTTCAAAAGGCAATGGATATGGCCTTTAAAAGCCTCATGTACAAGTTTGTACTGGTCTACTTAGATGACATAACTATCTATTCCAAATATGTATAAGATCATATCAAACATTTGAGGAATATTTTCGAAAGGTGTAGAGAATTTGGGATATCTCTCAATCCCAAGAAATGTGTGTTTGTAATTCATGAGGGGAGATTGTTAGGATATATAGTATCCAAGAAAGGAATCACAATAGACCCTAAAAGGATTTTAGCCATCCTAGAACTACCCTTACCACATCACAAGAAAAGCCTTCAATCCTTCATAGGAAGGATTAACTTTGTTAGGTGTTTCTTGCCTAATATTGTAGAATTACTGAAGCCTTTGACAGCCATGTTAAAAAAGAGTTCAGTCTTCAACTAGACTAAAGAAAGGAAGGCCAACTTCCAAGCTATCAAAGAGGCCTTGACAAAAGCTCCTACTCTATTAAACCCAAATTTTAGTAAGGATTTTATCCTTTACGCTTATGGGGGTTCAGATGCTATGTCTGCAATGTTGACCCAAGAAAATTCAAAAGGGTCGGAGCAGCCTATTACTTTCTTCAGAAAAGGTTTAGAGAGTATGAACATAGATACTCTTTTGTGGAAAAACATGTGCTTGCTATGGTGAAGAGTCTTAAAAAGTTTAGATATCTATTGACCCATAACAAAGTACACTTGAAAGTTACTCATCCAAGTGTTAAAGAATTTTTTCTATCCAAGGACCTAAATGAAAAAAGGGCTGGTTGGGTTACCAAAGTGATGGAATATGACATTGATATTCAAACCACTAAACTAGTTCGAGGAAGAGGTCTTTGTGAGTAGCTAACAGAGGATGAAGGTTCAAAGAAATCAAAGCAAACAGATGCATCTCTAGTTGCACATTCTATAGAAGAACATGCCAAGGCAGCAGGATGGTTGCCTAATATGATTCATTACTTGAATATAGGACAATGTCCTACAAAACTAAATTAAGCAAAAAGAAGATATTATAGATTACAATCTGTTCCCTTTGTGCTAATAGATGAAGTTCTTTTCAGAAAGGATCACAATGGTGTCCTTTTGAGATGTATTGATTCAGAGGAGGGAGCAGATGTCCTATTTGAATTTCATGATGGACCTTTGGGAGGTCACTTTTCTCCTAGGACTACTACTTTTAAAATCATGAGGGTCGGATACTATTGGCCATCTATTTTTAAGGATAGTCATGATCGTGTGAGAAAATGCATCAAATGTGCCATGTTTATAGACAAAGAAAGGCTTGCAGCTCTACCACTTCAGCCAATCCGAATAGAGCAACCCTTCATAAAATGGGGCATAGACTTCATTGGCATGATTAATCCTCCATCTAGTGCAGGCAACAAGTGGATAATCACTACAAGAGATTATTTCACTAGATGGACAGAAGTAGTTGCATTGAAATAATCAAATGAGAGTGTTGTCTTAGGTTTTTATGATGATATAGTTCATAGATTTGGCACTCTAGATTCCATAATATTAGATAATGCATTGGCATTTACAGGCCTTAAAATGTCAAAATGGGCAAAGGAATGACATTTATCTGAATATAAGTTCAAATTACTACCCTCAGGGTAATGGTTTGGCATAATCAACTAATAATAACTTGATTAGGATAATCAAGAAAACTCTGTAGGATAACCAAAGAGATTGACATACTAAATTAAAATCTCCCTTATGGTTAGACATGATAACCCCAAAGAAGATCATTGGAAATTCTCCTTATATGTTAGTGTATGGAAGAGAGGCTAAGCTATCCATTTCAATTGAATTGCCAGCCTTGGACTTGGCCACTCAATACATCCTATTTGAAGAAGGAGATCCCTTACAAATCAGATATACTCAACTGATGGAGTTAGGAGAACTTAGAGATAAATCCATGAAGGATATGGAGTTCCATTAGATACAAACAAAGAAAAGTTTTGATAAAAGAGCTAGGGCCAGAAGCTTCAAAATTGGAGATGTAGCTCTTAAATGGGATGAGTTCAAATCAAAACTTGGCAGTCATACAAAGTTTGATTCTTTTTGGGGAGGTCTATTCATCATCACTGAGTGCAAGGGGCCTAATGCATTTTAGCTATCAACTCTTTTAGGAAATGCCTTTCCTATATCAATTAATGGATTTCACTTGAAGCCTTGTTTTGAGGTTAATCCTTCCTTGTAAGTCTTTGTAAACATGTTTCCCTATTTTTCTGTCCCTGCTTTCTAGGCTAGTTTTTCCTATTTTCCAAGAAGTGCTTGAGCACATTTCTATTCCTCCTAGTTTCAAGTCTATCTCTCTATCAAGAAGGTCCTTGTGTTCTTGAGATGACTCCTATGCCCAATGAATTGTCTTAAGGCCACTGATCTAATTTCTAAGAGGCTGACATCTAGCAGAAATTGCCAAAATGTTACCCAAATTTCCTATTCCATACAATTTTAGCCAACAGGCTGGGCTCTATCTAGAAATCTTCATTTTTTAAGACCTGTTGAGAACCTTGAGAATTTTTATGGTTCTGTTCCTCTTCCCCTAGTCTCTGCAAATTGTTATATCTCTGGTCTGATAGTCAATAAATTTGAAAATATGACCATTGGAGGTAAAAAAACCCTAAAAACCCTACAATCGATTCCATTTCTCCATTACCTTTTTTGGTCACTTAAGTTGCTATATTCTCATGTGCACTTTTTCATGATTGGATGGTCGCGAGATCTCTAAAGCTCAACAAAATATTCTTTTCTATTTCCTGATCTCGTGACTCCCTTTATTTTTTTATCTCCCGATCAGATAGAATATTCCCTTTTCATTCAACAACCTAATGTTTTCTTTAGTTGCGTGTTCGTGCAACCTCAACGGTTCGTGCCTTAGCCTTTTGCGATCTGGTGAGTGGTTATGTTTCTTATGGCAGTTAGGTCACTTGGCAGGTTAAATTTTATTTGAGATTAATGATTTTCATGATACCGCAAGGAAAAGGTGCTCAAGGGTTAATCTTCTCAGCATTATGACAACCATCCAATCTTCCAAATGAAGGAAGCTAGTTGTGCAGTGGGTCCGCTGTCAGATATTGCTAAAGTGTCTACTTTTGATTGGTTGAGCTCAGTGGTGACGTGGATTTTCTCAATGGAGCCAGGGTTTTCATCATCGAGATAGGTTAAAATTCAATCAAGATCGACGATTGTCATATTGCCGCCAAGGAAAAATGCTCGAGAGATAGTCTTCACAACATTGTGACAACCATCCAATGAAAAGTTAAGTATAGTTGTGGGTCTGAGGTGCCGGTCATGTTGAGGTATTCATTTCTCATTGGTTTCCAACTCGTGATGTGGCCAATGAATTTTTAGAGGGCCTTGCGACTGTTATGAAGAATGATCTAAGCTGTTTGATTTGTCGGTGAATGATGATATCGACGGTCATTTTTTAAAATAGAACCAGGTGGCCATTGGAGCCTAAATTTGAACCTTCCTACGGATTTTTCTACCAGTGTTTGATCTAGCGAGCCATATGTGACAAAGGAGGTAGCTCAGAATTGATTTTTTAGGATGGTTATAGTTTGCGAAGATGATGAAGAATATCTAGGTGGCCGTCCTAGCCCGATCTTGCTTCTTGGAGTGCCATGCCAATTTAAATGCAGTCGATGTTGTTTGGCGCAAGTGGCTAGGTTTGTTGGATGATAGATAGTTCCATGTCTCAGTTCACATAAGAATTTGACAGAGGTAGATGGATCAGATTTGAACATTCATGATGAACTTGACTTACAGAGACAAATTCATGACAGTGACGTGGGGTTCTCAACTTGCAGTGAAGTAGATGGTCAAGGCGGCTTGTCTGTAGATAGTTATGGTGATGGAAAAGACATGCAAACACATATATGATTGGCCAAGATATTTAAAGGATGCATTTATGATTAGATATGATAGATTTAGGGTTTCCATTATTGTATGAAGATCTTTGTAACCCTAATCAGATTTTTTACTCCTACTTGTGTGCTGGGGAGATGTATATATTAGTTTTTAGAGCTCTTAGAGCTTAGAGTTTTATATTTGTAAAAAAGAGAGTTCTTCTTTCATAGGAGCTATCTGTGGCATTTGTTCTTCCCTCTGGCTTTTGCAGTCTATAATATTTCATTGATTTATCAGATTCAATAGAGGCTTTCTGAGGCATCTTCTCTGCCCTCAAGTCTTTCCCTTGTCTGTATTTCTCTCAATGAGTATAATATACTAGCTTTGTTAGAGAAATCTTGGAGTTCTAGGGCCCTTCTTTCTTTCAACTTATTTGTGTGCTATTGTGTATGATTTGATTTGAATGATCTTGTGGGTATAACTCAACCCCCTGTCACTCTGTCTCATTCCTGTGCCTTTTTGCTAAAGAGAATGTTTGCTTGCAGGTCACAGTCTGAGTCTTTTGTTCAGTCCCCTTTGTGAAACACTTATGCAAGCCTGTTTAGGAAGATTGTGTTCTATTAGATCTGAGAGCCTTCATTATAATTTGTTCAATATATTATGTTCATGTCATTTCGGTGTATCACCTAGTAGGTAGTTTGCTTTCAGTTATTTCCCTTCAACATTCCTTCTATCCCTTTCCCCTCAAGAATTTACTTTCCTATCAAGAAGAAAATTAAGGTGATTATCCAAGAGGAACCAACCTAGAACCTGGAGGTTTCATCTTAGTTAGCAAAGGTCCCACAACTTGGAGATGATCCCAAAGTTATACTAGGTTATCAAGACCAAGAGAGCTTGAACCAAGGGTGCAAACTTAGTGTATAACACCTAGATCTGGTTTGTTGCTTTCTCCAATGCTGGATCTTGAAGATTCTTTTGGGCCGACCTATTCGGTAGCCTCGTGTATAAATGAAATGATCTATTCTAGGTTTAGGGAGTCAGAAGGAAGATACAAGAAGAAGGATATGAAGTAGGAGATCATGGATCTCACATGCATGAGGATTGTTCTATTTTTGTAATTGATTTCTATTATATTGGTTGTAACTAGGAAGGCCTCACAACTCGACATGTATCAAGTTTGAATGAATTATTTTATGATCTGCATTCTTTCTCTCCTTTTATATGTTATTGCTTCTAAGATGTGATTCTGCAAAGTCATCTGGTAAATGGGTGAGCCTTTGACCCTAATTATCTTACCCTCCTCGCATCATCTTGTCGATGAAAAAATTGCATCAAACTCCTTGATCCTAAGAATCTCAAGGTAGTTATGTTCAAATTCTAGTTTCTACACTTGGCTTTTGGAGAAGATCATGCAATTTCCAAAATCACATTCTTGATATAAAATTTGAGACCTGATGTCATTGGAAGGGAACATAGTGAATTTGGATTTAGCCTCAAGCTATTGTACCACCTTTGATTTTCCTATAGATCTTGTTTCTTGGGACCAGTCCAATTTGATTTGCCCACCTAAATCTTTCAGAAGGTTTTTCTCAAGAGCATTCTATAACTAACAGGGATATCAACTACTAGGATGGTTAACTTCAACATTTACTTGGATGGGATGCTAATAAAACTTACACATCCTTGACTTGACCTAGCAGAAAGACTTTTTTGGAGTCCATAGAGTCACATCTTCCAAATGTATTTGTAAGAGGTTGTTAGAAATAGGAAATAATGAGAGGGGGGGGGGGGTGTGAATCAGTATTTCATAGACTTTTACTTTTTCCCAATTATGGATATAAATAATTAACTTTAAGCTTGCATAAGAGACTAAACTAAGAAAATTGAATAACAAGCATAGCAATAAAACAAATGAGCTCATAACACCATGTTTATTATCGAGGAAACCTTGGCCAAGGGAAAACCCCAGTGGGCATGATATCTACAACTGATCCACTAATCAAAAGATATCCAGTCAAGGATGTTGACCATGTTAGGAGTCTGTTACATACATATAGTGTCTGTATCCTGATTAAAGGACTTGAGGCCTTGTTAGAAGCCTTAACCTTGTTAGGAGTTTCTATTAAAAAATAAATGTTTGCAAGATGAGTTCATGGCCCAAACATGCAATATACAATAACAACTTTTGATACAAAGGTAAAATACAAAACCTTTACTTCTACCGAATAGCTTCCTATTCTGATTTAGCTTTGTAGGCTCTTCACTTTCACATAAAGCTATTACTTTCTTTCTTCTTATAATATACAACTTTGCATCATATATCAACTTATTAAAATCTCTATATGTCACTTGTATATGCTTCGTATTACATAATTATTACATATATACAAGTTATTACAATTAATAACTTCCATTCGGCTTACAATACATAAAATCTTCTCAAAATATAAAACCAAATCATGCTGCCTTAGGGTTAACATCTAGGATGTTGTCCCTACATGGTTAATTCATTATTTTGATAAACAAAATAATCCCTTAACTTAATGTGATCATATTCTATTTTTTGCTCTGTTCAGGTCGGCTCAACACTGTCTTTGTAAATCTTTAATATCTTCTTCCGTACATGCCATACATAATTGCACTCTCATATGTGGCTTTGATATACATAGAATGATCCATGTTCAAGTGTGCATTCACTGAAACTTCTTCTATGAACATTGCTAATCAAAACTTTATCTAATTAGACTGGTAAATACTGCTGTACTTAGACAATTTTCTAGTGCTCTCATACAAGACTACTTCCTTCGATTATGCTATCTTCATGATGAGTATATGTTTCCATAATGACAAAATTTTGATATCCTACTTAGCCAAATTGCCAACAATATCCCCCTTTGTCATTGGTGGCAACATATGGGAAAATTGGCTAAGTCCCCAAAAAATTAAATTATAAAATTGTGGCCATACAAAATGTGGATCTTACATAACTACTTATTTCTCCAAAAATTCTCAAAAAACTGATACTCCCCCTAAGAGTATACTTCATACTATACTACATATCTATACATACAATTTTAAACTTATACTACTCCCCCTTTAACAACAATGACAAAGGTGTCAAAAATGATGTAACAAAATTGTTTTACCCCAAATTTCAATATTGCAAGGTCGGAAGGCTTGCGACACAATCTAAAAAAATTATTTTTAGGCTCTCTATCTCCTTGTCCCATGAATTCTTCACTGCATCAGAAACACTAAGCAATGCACATAGGCCAAAAGATGGAATTTCAACTGCCTTACGATTTGCATAAGCAAACTTTTCATAAGATGTCTTCGAAGTAAGACATTCCTCCAACTGATTCTCAACCATACTGATTCTCAATGATACATGCTCTCTGAGTAGAGTGAATCTCTTCAATTTCTTCTCCTTCTCATCATTTAGAAGTCTCATATCATCAAAAAAATTTCTTGTTTTCCTCTCAATTTCTGAGATCTTCGCATTAGGGCTTTGCAAAACATTCATTGCAACTTGTAGTTCTACTTCTTTGATCTTCAGCTTCTCTGATATTTTAGATGTGACTCTGGGATTGTGTACACTAAATGTACAATACTTTTCCTCTCTCTAAGCATCTTCTCAACTCTTTTATGCATACATCCAAGTTGTCTAGATCATTTATGATATTCTAGCATACAACTTGAAATACTTGAGCATCATGGGCTGCTTGGGCTTTTACTATTGCAATATCAGATAGGTTTGTGAATTCCATGTCAAAGGCATTCATAACCTCTTTTTATTTTTCTTGGGGATCAACCTCACTAACTTGACTTCATATTACACTTTGAAGTTTACTTGTTACCTCAAGTAGTGCTCCTTCCAAGCTTTTTACTTTCTTATTCTTTCCAATAATCTTGTTCACAGATGAGATCAACTCTATTTGATCATCATCATCCACTTCTTGTCCTAAGCTTGCAAACAAAGATTCAAATTGTGGTTTCTGTGATACTTCTGTTGTGTCCTTGGGTTTAGGAATGATTACTGATTGTTCCTGTGGCACTTCCTACTCTTCTTCTACTATTTCAGTTCGTGTTTCCTCTTTTTCTTCTTCCTTTCTTGCTTCAACCTTTTCTTCCTCTTTCTCTGCTATGTTTGGGCAGTGAGATCATCTTGCAAACATTTGTTTTGTAATAGAAACTCCTAACAGGGTTAAGGCTTCTAACAAAGGTGGACCTAAATCTTTAGTAACTAAAGAGGGCATGATGTTATCACACACACCAAAATTGATAATAAAATTGTTAAGCTTATGACTTTTAATAAACAAGGATATATAGAATGGATCTAGTTTAGGTTCTAAAACATGAGAAGAATCAATATATATATTAGCATTTAATTTGGGCTCCTAAGAAGGTGGGTCTACTCATCAAGCAACAGGTTTAGCATTTGAAGATTGGGTATTAATCAATTGTTTATTACCATATTTTGGTTGAGAACAATCAACCTTGACATATTTTATTAATTTATCTAACTCCTTGGGATTTAATTTAAGATATTCATCTAGAGAGATTTGAATTCTTGATGACTTACACAAATAAACTATATCAAAAGAGGATTCAGGCTCATATTTTTTTGAATATTGAACTTCTTGAACCTTTGAATTTGAACATTTAAACTACTATTAGGAGTTTGGGTAATAGGTTCTTTACCTTTTCTCAACACCACAAGAGAAGCTGCATTACTAGGAGATTTGAGACAACGTTGTCTTCTGGTCAAGATCGTACATGAAGAATCCTCCAAAGTAACCAAAATATTGCCTTCTCATTCTAAGTTTGATTCATATTATAGGTAGAGGGTTACAGAGTCGCCAGGCTATTCAAGAGTCCTTTCATCTTCCACAATCTCCTATATAGTTTCTTTTGCATTATTCATTTGTATGTAACATACCATCTCTAGGCATGATTGTCCATCATGGTAATCTTTGAAATAGAATATGTACATATTACCCTTTCCCCTAGGAGGTTCAGTGGCCAACCTTTGTTGTGCGAGAGGAACCTACAAATTTTTAATCCTAGTATTGGTAGGGTTTCTCCTTGGGATGTCTTGGTATGGTTGCGGGTAAGATGTGCTCGCTTCAAGCTATTGTCTCTTAATAGAAAACATGTCATTTTTCCAGTCTTTGAAGCATGTAATCATAACTAGATGATGGTTGTACATTGGGTGTTTGAACTTATTTCCTTCATTTCCCAACTATGATAGGTCATCTTATAGTTCAACTGCTTATGTTTGTTCTGCTACTAAATCGACTAACCTGTTTCTTTTAAGATGGAAACCAATATCATGTGGCATAGAAATGAGAAATATTTTTTTTAATTTTCTATAGTAGGTCTTTTGGTGACTAAAATATTATTAATGACCTTATTGTACTTTGATACAAAATACCTCATTGGTTCATGCATTTACTTTTTTAATTGATTTATTTGGGCCAAGAGATAATTCTCATCTTCAACACTTTTAAATCTATTCTCTAATTTCGTTCTCATATCATTCCAATCTACAATTAAAGCATTGGGAATATGATAAAAAAAATCTATTGCAACATTAGTTAAAGTTTGTACAAACAATCTCATGACTACATCTTGGTGTTGAACACCAAGCACACCACATGCTACATTGAAGGCATTCGGATGTTTATCCATAGATGTTTTCCCATGTCCATTAAACTTTGATATATTCTCCCTTTCTCCTTTAGGTAATGCATTTAAATTTGGTCCTAATTGCAAAGGTCCTATAATTTCTTCCCAAGGTTGAACCAATGGATTAACTAAATGTGTGAGATTTATGGTAATGGGAAAGACAGTTCCATGCAAATTTAGGGTTTCAAATGAAGGAGACGTAGATGGCTTTGGGAGGGATGTAATTCTACTTCTTGACCATCTAGTATGAGAAAGATTGGGTGAAAACAAAAAATTCTTCAGTGCTTCAAAAACATGGTCAATCACTCCCTCTCTCCTCTACGATCTTGTGAACCTCCTAAACTCTAGTCTATCACACTTATAAAGAATCATCTATTTATTGATTCCTAGGATGTCTTTTTTTTCTTATAATCTCAAGGGCTTGATTTTCCACTTGATTCTTGACTGTGTTAAGTTCTTGTCTTCTCCTCCGCCTTAACAACATAAATGTCAAGTTGGAAGCTAAATCTTCTTCCCTTTCTAACACTATGTTTTCTCTCCTATAGTCTTCTGGCATTCTTCATGTGTGTCAATCCAAAGTATTTAACTAACTAATTATATCTTCCTATTCATCCTAGAATTCCAAGTTAGGTTACAGAACATGAAAGATATTGTCATGGGGTAATACCATTTTTCACCATCGATAGGCAATTGATCTTAATATATATTCAATTCAGCTAATACCATTTGGTTAATATATTTGTCCTTAATGATAATTTATATGTAATTGACTCTATGGACCCTTTACAAGGATCAAATTGTAACCAACAGTTGGGTGAATCACTTATTGGTTACCCTCTCAATTGAGGTACAAATCCTTTTATGATATTCAATTAATAATTAGATTGAAAATAAAATCATGATCATACTTTTTACCACAAAGTACTAAAGGCTTCTACCATTCATCCATAAACACAATATGAATGTGAAATATAAATTGTTTCATTAATTAAAACACACAGACTTTAGTTAAATTGAAACCATATTTTATTAACATAAACTCATAAACTAGCATGAATTTTCCAGATATGCAATCGAATTCCAAAGAAGAAAATAGTCACTCTACTGAGAATTAAATCCACACAGAGATATAACCACATAAATTTAAATACATAGATTTGTATTCACAATCACCATTCATTCATTCAATTCACAGATAAAAAATATTCTTTTTTTCATTGGTATATATCAACAAACCAAAATTAAGTATGAGTTTTTCAAAAACTTGGACCTTTCTATAGTCTTCATAAAACATATATATAGCCATGTAGGACATAACTATCTTTTTAAATTCATGTTACTTAACTCCACTATGGAGTAAAAAGAAACATTTTTGTCATAACCAAAAGATAAGTAAACTTAACAAATATCTAGAGACTAAATAGGGGAAGCAGGATCTCACAACATGATTAGGGTCGAGGTGGTGCCATGGAGCTCACTAATTGGCCTTGCATTTCTAAAGTGACATGTTGGATTTTCCATTCAATATGTGTGACAAAGAAGTTTAAGATGATCTGGTAATTGGGGAGTTTGATGTGTATGATCATCTATTTCCAAACTTCTTTATCCTTCCTTACCTATGCCAGTTTATGTTCATATGTGTCCAATTGATCAATAGAAACATAAGATGATTTGGTAATTGGGGAGTCTGATGTGTATGATCATCTATTTCCAAACTTCTTTATCCTTCCTTACCTATGCCACTTTATGTTCATATGTGTCCAATCGATCAATAGAAACACTTACCACATATTTATTTCTTGCTACCTTGGAGAAGTATTTGGTAGTTAGAGATTTCGTTTCCTTTAAAAATTGAATCTTTTTTTTTAAAGGATTTTATCATGGTGTCTAGGGTCACCATTTTTTTCGCATCCTCTTTCAAAAATTGAACATCAATATGTTTCAAATCCTTTTTCATTGTGAGGGTGAGCTCATTTAATTCCTTCAGAAGCTTAACTGGCTCCTCATGAACTTGTTTAATAATGGAATTTATCCATTTAGTATTTTTCTTGGAGACATAAAGAACATTATCATCCAGCCCTGCTACAACCTTCTCTATTAAGAACTTCATGATTCCTTTTTTTCGCATCTCATTCATTTGTGTAATTACTACTACCCATTTGGTCTCTTCCTTTTTACAAGAAGCTATCTCTACCTCAAATTACTTGATTACCATAGTAGAAACTTCATACAACTTGCATAGATTAGAAATATAATTAGTACTACCCTACATTACACCTTTTAGCCAATCATTGAAGACTTCTTCTATGAGCTTTCTTTTTTGAATCTGATCCAACATCTTTTGGTTTATAGGTGACTTGGAATCAAAAGATAGGGGTATTTTTGAGAGTGGTTGTGGACTAGGATGTATAGCATCGATGTACTATGCCATTAACCTCATAATATGTTTCAAATCTATTTTTTCCCTTTCATCTTTCCTAGTTTCTAGAAAGCATTCTCTTGGTATATGTTTCCAAATGTCTAGCATCAAAAAATCTTTCTGTCACTCCTAGATCACCTTTCTCAAGATTAAAATCTTCAATTGAAGCATCCTATATCTCATTTTCTATTTCAAGTCATGCTACTTCTACTACTCAATGTCTTGTATCTTCATCAACTTCTATCATGGATGTGGTCTTGAGCCTTTTGGACCTCAATTTCTTCCTAAGATATTTGCTTACCATGTCATGCATTGGTAGTGAGATAAGCACTACATTCCACTTTTTACTAATATAAGTTTCCAGCCATTTTGGAGATTTTTTCTAAATTATCTTTTGTTGGAGGTGTCTCTTCTAACATGACCATGGTACTCAGGGGATCTATAGTCTCCTCTGGTTGTTTCCATACTTCAACATTTTTCTCCATAGGGACCTCTAAATATTGATTTTCCATTGTCTTGAGAACCTCTTCAACAGAGTCCAAGTTTACAAATACTTTATTATCTAGGAGCTTCTTATTTTTGCCTCTACTCCTACGGAAAGTGGTGCGAACATGGGATTGATTTGAAGTGGATCTTTTTGATTCCTAGAATTTCAATTTTTACTTTCACAGTACCTGCAATACAATTAGCAACAGATTAATCAATGGAAACAATGGGGGGATGTGGATTAGCATTCACATTTAAAGGGGTTTATGAATTATGGGCCATTATCTTTCCAACCCTCTATTCCCTTAACCATTTTTTAGTTCCTCTTATCACAAGGGAGGTCCTGGTTTGGATTTGATCCTCTTCATTTTTATCCCAGTCAACTTCTAGAATTGGATGCCCTTGGAAGAATGTGAAACTAGAACACAAATACAATGATGACCATAAATAATGGTCTATGAAGCACTAAAGAGGGTATTTATGTCAGTTTTGGACCATTTATCCATTGTATACCCCTAAAATAGCCTTAATATACCTCTAATATGCCTTAGCAACTTGTAAAATGGTAATTAATTGCATAAACTAAGACAATTTAAGGATTTGGAATTATTTTTATTCAATAGGGTGGTGTCTTTTCACCCAAAGGGGTATGAAAACTATTCAACCACATATATATGCATGGTGTAAAATGTAAAGAGAGACAAACAATCATATATGAATGCTACTTTACATATACTGCATTTCTAGAAGTTATTTTTGTAAACAATGAAGACTTTTCATTATTAATATATATCAACAAGTTCTTTCAATTTGAAGTTGTGTATCTAATCATTTTGGATTAATTATTCCTTTGTAATTTTACTTCCTGAAGGTAAAGTTATTTTCAATCTTTGTGTGTGGGGATTATTTGTATTATTCTGCAACTTGATCATTAAATAAAATAAGCATTATTATCTCTATCTGATTGGTCTCATTAAGTTTTGGTTAAGTTTAATAAACTAATTGTGGAATGATAAAGTATTTAAAAAAATCAAAAGAAAGCAATTGATAGGAACATTTTATTTCGTGTCTCACATAAGTTGTACATAGGATTAAGAAGAGACTATCTCTATAGCCCAATTGAAGAAGACACTGGTCTATCATATTTTAAAGTCATTATTAAAAAAATTACAAACAGGAAGAAACAATACATATTCAAAATAAACAAGATATCACTACATAACAACATTCAACATATTCTCAATACAAAAATCAAAAGACAAGTTTAGTGATTTATAAATTGTAAAGGATACAATTCAATCTCCATCAAGACCCAATTTCCATCTTGAGAGATCACCCTAATTCGAAGTACAACTAAAAATCTTCTATTAAAAGCCTTAAGCCCAAAGTTTTGGTTAAGGAATAGGTACACCCACCTTAGTTTTGTAGAGCCTAAAGTGCAAGGGAAGAGGATCATAATTGATCATTCCTATTCATTGGCCAAGTTAGTTGGAAAGTACGAGCATTGAGTTAGGCTGTTGGTTATTGCTAATGCATTGGGGAGATGGTTGATACATTTAATATGTTTAATCACTATGTTGAGTGATGTTGGAGCTATTGTTGTTGTCATTAGTGTTTTGTCACTGATGTCAACATATGTTTCTATGAAGAGAAAAATTTGGTTACTACAGTGTACAAACACTGTACGAATGTTTCTGAACATGCAAAGTTAGATGAAAGTACAAGACGATGTTGTGATCTCATATCCAAGATTGCATCATGTAATGTTTCATATTGGATGAGTTATAGATGTTTTGGTAAAGACTGGTTATTGGACAATGACAGTGGAAGTTGACAGCGTTAGTCTCTATTTTCCTGGTATATCTTATAGAAGGTATGGATTTAGTGTATGTGAGCTTAAGGGATGATAGAAAAGGTACTGATAAATGTTCATTGGTCAGTGCAAGTCACGGAATGCTGGATGATTTCAGCTATGGCGTGTGCCCTAGAGAAGACTTATTTGGGAGCCGACTTTAGAGATGTAGTGTGAATTTTGGTTGGAGAATGCAAATTCAAGATGTCGGGCCTTAATTGTTGTAATGTAATTATTGTATACTTATTTTAGATACCATGTGTATCTTAGCAAGGGTTTATGTAATTGTTTGTATATTAGGAAAGAATAATCGGTCACCTGATCATGTAGAATGTAATAGGATATATATGTAAGATCTTTTCTTTGGTAAAGATATGGATGAGATGTATGTGATGTGAAAGAGGATTGTGGAAGCTACGAGCTTGTGTCTGCTGGATGTAGATTAGAGGATTACTTGTGTACTTCATTGGAACTGATCAAGAAAAGGTAGTTGCTAGCGGACAATTCAAAAGATTGTGTATTTCTTCATATACACTTGTGTTGTGAACAATGAGTTATGAAGGTGGATTTAACCTTCTTTGGGCAGTGAGCCTGGGTAGTGAGCCCACCCTTCTTTCTTGTCTCCTAACAGGGTCTGTCCTCTAACAAGGACTAAGTACTGTAATGTTTTAATAAGCTCCTAATAGGGCTAGATCTTATAACAAGGATACTATACTCTCAATACATCATTAGTGGGTGTTAATTCCCATTGGGATTTTACCTTTAACATGGTTTCCTCAAAAAAAAAATATTATGTTGTTGTGTTGGTATTCATCATGTTCATTGGATTTTATATTGCTACTATTCAAAGTTTAAAGTGTAATAATCTATCATACAAATAATTCACCCTCCCTCTTAGTTGTATTATGGGTTGTTATTACTAACAATTGGTATCAGAGCAACTGGTCCTTAGAGAGAAAGCTTAAAAAATTGAGGTTATCTTGGAGACAATGTTCTATAGGAAGGATAGTCTAAAATTTGATCATGAAAACTTTGACAGTTGGAAGAACAAGATGCGAACTCATTTTCTATGTTTGGGCATTGACTACTGGTTGATTAAAAATAATAAGGTAGCTATGAAGACCAAGAATGAATTTCCATCAGCTACTGATGATGAAAAGAAGGTATTCTCATACAACATGGTCGCAATGGAAGCACTGATCAACGCACTCTCTGAAGGAGAATCTACTAAAGTTAAAGACTTGGATTCAGAACACTAGATTTGGACAAGACTAGAAGCATTATATGGAGACAAGTTTACAAAGAGAGCGAAGTTACAGAACTAGAAAACAAAGATGGAGAAACTACAAATGAAGCATGATGAAAGTGTTAGGGCTTATGTACAAATAGTTACAGAGGTTGTAATTGGAATTAGAAATTGTGGAGGTACCTTTGAGGAGGAAGAAGGAATTTCAAATATTCTTAGATCATTGACACCTATTTGCAAGACCAAGATTCAAGCTATAGAAGAAATTATACCTTTGACTCCGAACTTTAGTAGAGAAATGTTGATTACAAAGCTAACTACTTTTAAAGCTGCAGAAATGGGAGATTCTACACCTAAAGTTGAATCTGCATTCAAGGCATCTGCACATAAGAAGATAATGTCTTCACTTTCGAGCACCAACAGTGAGAACCTAAAAGAAGAGCTTGGAGAATATGCTAAATAATGGGAACAAATGCTAGTGGAAGAAAGGAAGATGGATGAACTTGTTGCATTGATTGCTAGGAGAGAAAAGAGAGGTAAGGGTAAATTTGAAGGAAAGTTACTTTTGAAATGTTTTTCATGCAATAAGGTAGGTCACTTTGCATCTAGATTCTCTACAAGAGTTCCTAAGCACAAACCTAAGTTTTTCAAGTCTAAGTATTCAAAGGATAAGGGATGTTATTATGGTAGTGAGGGTATTTCTGATGATGATGATTTAGATTATGAGGAGATTGGATTTTTTTCTATTAAAGATGAACCAGTACATGAGGAAAAGGATTTAGTGTCACATGTTGATAAGAAATATGAATGGATCATAGACAGTGGTTGTTCACATCTTATGACTGGAGACAAAAACAAGTTTTTTAAATTAGTGAAGTATGATGGTGGTGTTATAAGATTCAAAGACAATCTTCCTAAACCTATCATAGGAGTAGGATCTATTACCTTGGATGGAAAGAATAATGCTAATAATGTACTTCTTGTTGATGGAATTAAGCATAACTTGTTGAGTGTTGGACAACTGATGACCAAAGAGTTTCAATTACAATTCAATGATGGTAAATATTTTATCAGAATTAAGACATGAAAGCTGATTGCAACCGATACTAAATCTAGAGGTAATATGTTTGAATTAAATACATCTAGAGTCTCTTATTTTGTTGTGAAGGTAGATGACAGTTGGTTATGGCACAAAATATTTTGTCATGTTAATTTTGATAACATTGTGAAGGAAAGTTTGACTAATGCAGAGAGAGATGTACCGAAGATTGTGAAACCATCTAACACTATATGCAGAGAATGTGTTATGGGAAAATAGATTAGAAGCAGTTGTAAAAGAAAAGCATATACATCAAAAGGAAAGTTGGATCTGGTACACACATACCTATGTGGACCTACAAGGACATGATCATACTATGGTGAAAGGTATTTCATACTTTTTTTTGATGAATTTTCTAGAATGATGTGGGTTACTTACTTAAAAGAGAAATCAGAAGCATTTGATAAATTCAAGATATTCAAGGAAAAAGTAGAGAATGAATCAGGTTTAAAGATAAAATATTTGAGGTCAGAGAGAGGTGAAGAGTTTACTTCAAACTTATTCAATTCATACTGCGAAGAGCATGGAATACAAAGATATGCATCTTCTCCTAGGACTCCACAATAGAATGGGATAGCAGAGAAAAGGAATAGAACAATAATTGATGCTGATAGGACAATATTGCTGGAAGGAAATATATGTCATGTGCATTGGAGAGAAGTTGTTGGAACTATAGTGTACATATTGAACAAAATTCAAATCAGAGAAGGTACAAGTAAGACTCCCTATGAATTATGGTTTGATCATACTCCTACTATAAAATATTTCAATTTTTTTGGTAGTAAATGCTATATCAAGCGAGATGATGAGATAGGGAAGTTTGATGCTAGAAGTGATGAAGGAATTTTCCTTGGTTATTCTACTAAGAGAAAGGATTATAAATGTTTCAATTGGAGATTAAGGAAGATGATTGAAAGTAACAATGTGAAGATAGATGAAAGGTTTCAGATACAAGAGAGAATATATGACTGTAATCAGAATATAGAGATCAAAGAGGCTGCTGCTACAAAAGAAGAAGAAATTATTGAGGCTAAATGAGAAAATGAGACTTGTGATGATGACAAAAATGAGGCTACTGATATTCCTAAGGCTTCAAGGTATGTAAAGAATAATCATCCTGAAAATCAAATTATTGGTAACACTAATCAAGGAGTAATGACTAGATCAAAGGCTAGAGAAGAAATTTGTTTGATTTCTCAAGTTAAACCAAAGACTACAGATGAAGCTTGTAGAGATGAATCCTAGATAAATGCTATGAAGGAAGAGTTAGATCATATAAATAAAAATAACACTTGGGAATCAGTTCCTAGACCTAAAAACAA
Organism: Chamaecyparis obtusa; assembly: GCA_027943335.1. Taxonomy (NCBI): domain Eukaryota; kingdom Viridiplantae; phylum Streptophyta; class Pinopsida; order Cupressales; family Cupressaceae; genus Chamaecyparis; species Chamaecyparis obtusa. The sequence goes on along the minus strand of BSBK01003289.1, from coordinate 420,407 downwards.
AAATATAATAGGAACTAAATGGGTTTTTATAAACAAAATGAATGAAGAAGGAGTTGTAGTAAGAAACAAAGCAAGATTGGTATGTAAAGGTTACTCACAAAAAGAAGGCATGAATTTTGAAGAGATATTTTCTCCTGTTGCTAGAATAGAAGCTGTGAGATTATTCTTGGCTTATTTTTCTCATAAGAACTTCAAGGTATAATAGATGGATGTGAAATCTACATTCTTGAATGGGGATCTTGAAGAAGAAGTGTATATGGAACAACCTGATGGATTTCCTTTATGTGAATATGGAGACATGGTATGCAAGTTGAAGAAAGCACTATATGGACTGAAGCAAGCTCCAAGGGATTGGTATGCAAGGTTAGACAAATACTTACTTCGGCTTGGATTTAGAAAAGGTAATGCTGGTAGTAATTTGTATTTAAGAACTAGTGAAGATGAAGTTTTGATAATAGAAGTCTCTGTTGATGATATTATCTTTGGAGGCAATGATGAACCATGTGAGAAATTTTCTAAAGAGATGGAAAATGAATTTGAGATGTCTATGATAGGAGAAATGAAATTCTTTCTTAGACTGCAAATAAATCAGAGTAAGAATGACATTTTTATTTCTTAGACTAAATATCTTAAAGAAATGTTGAAAAAGTTTGGAATGGAAGACTATAAACCAGTTGGTACACCCATGGTGACTAGTAATAAGATGACAATAGATTATGAATCAAAGTGTGTTTTTTTAGACCAAGTATAGATCAATGGTTGGAGGATTACAATATCTGACTCACACCAGACTGGATATTGCTAATGCTGTTGGGATTGTGGCTAGATATCAGGCAAAACCTAAAGAGACACACCTAGCTGCTATGAAAATGATACTTAGATATCTAAAAGAAACAATGGACTATGGCTTATGGTATGATAGAAATGATAGCTTTGAACTTCATGCTTATACTAATGCTGATTGGGAAGGAAATATTGATGATAGGAAGAGTACTAGTGGAGGTATATTTTTCCTTGGGAAAAAGTTGGTTTCATGGCTAAGTAAGAAGTAAGATTGTATAGCTCAATATATTGTTGAATCAGAGTATGTTGATGCTTCTATTAATTGCACTCAAATTGTTTGGATAAAACAAATGCTGAAGGATATTAGAATAACTTTTGATGAACTAGTGGTTATCCATTGTGATAACACTAGTATAGTGAACATGTCAAAGAATCCTGTGATGCACTCTAAGACTAAGCATATTGCTATTAAGTATCACTTCTTGAGATATAAGGTAGAAAAGAAGGAAATAAAGTTGGAATACATTAGCACAAAGGAATAGATTGCAGACATCTTTACAAAGCCATTGCCAAAAGATACCTTTGAATATCTTAGAGGTATGCTTGGGGTTCAAGCCCCTCCTAGTTAGAATTAAATGATGCAGGGATGCATCAGTCAAGAGTTTTTCAGAGCCTTATCATATTCTGGACTTGATGTAGGGATCTACTCCTTGGGGGGAGTGATCATGGAAGATAGGTGTTGAAGATAGTTGATGACTTATGACACCCTTTTCCATTGCTATCAAAGGGGGAGAGTTGCTATGAGAAAATCCCTATTGTATGGGGATATTGTATGGAGGTGTACTATGAGAGTAATCTTTGGCTACAGAAATTTGGATTGATAAAACTTTGGGTTAATACATTTTCCCATATGTTGCCATCAATGCCAAAGGGGAGATTGTTGGATATTGCTAATGCATTGGGGAGATGGTTGATACATTTAATATGTTTAATCACTATGTTGAGTGATGCTAGAGTTTTTTCTATTGTCATTAGTGTTTTTTCATTGATGTCAACATATGTTTCTGTGAAGAGGACATGCCGGTTACTATAGTGTACGAACACTATATGGATGTTTCAAAATGTGCAAAGTCAGATGAAAGTAAAAGATAATGTTGTGATCTTATATCCAAAATCACATCATGTAATGTTTCATATTGGATGAGTTCCAAATGTTTTGGTAAAGACTGGTTACTAGACAGTGATAGTGGAAGTTGACAGAGGTAGTCTCTGTGTTTCTAGTATATCTTACAGAAGGTATGGATTCAGTGTATGTGAGCTTAAGAGATGACAGAAAAGGTACTGACAAATGTTCATTTGTCAGTGCAAGTCAAAAAATGCTGGATGATGTCAGCTATAGTGTGTGCTATGGAGAAGACTTATTTGGGATCCAACTTCAGAGATGTAGCGTGCATTTTGGTTGGTGAATGTAAATTAAGGATGTCGGTCCTTAATTGTTGTAATTTAATCATTGTATACTTGTTTTAGATACCATGTGTATCTTAGCAAGGGTTTATGTAATTGTTTGTATATTAGGAAAGCCTAATCGACCAACCTGATCATGTAGAATGTAATAGGGTATATATGTAAGATCTTTTCTTTGGTAAATATATGGATGATATTTATGTGATGTAAAAAGGATTGTGAAAACTATGAGCTTGTGTCTGCTGGATGTAGAGAAGAGGATTACTTGTGTACTTCATTGGAACTAATCAAGCAAAGGTAGTTGCTAGTGGACAGTTCAAAAGATTGTGTATTTCTTCATATAAACTGTTAGAATAACTAAGAGGGGGGTGAATTAGTTATCCAATGTCCCAAATCAAAATGTATAATGCAAAACAATTTTACTACTTCTGCTAGTCTGTAAACATAAAATATTCTCACTATCTGTGTATTTACTGATTGACAGTCTAAACTTTGTAATAATTACTGATTAAATTTAACATGTAATATGCAAAGTATGATCACAAAAAAGTATCACAATAAACACATAACACAAGAGATTTAATGTGGAAACCCTGTAAAGAGAAAAACCACCTGGGATAGGTAACCCAAAATTGTTCACTCTTCTGAAGTGAGGTCGGTGAAGACCCAACCCTATTAAAGGTTTACAAACACACTATTAGGTGTGACCTTGTTAGAGGATTTTAGACCAGAAGTTATTGTCCAACCATCAGTCACTCTGGGGTTGATAGGATAACAATGTTCACTCTATGAATGAAACATCAAAAGACTTTCATAGTCCACTCGGTTAAGAGATTTGAATGTGTACAATGGTTAAATATGTAATGGTAGATGATTTGCCTAAATAAAAATTCAGTTTGCAGTTTACAAATCAATGTTAAGCTCATTCAAATATTTCTAATCAATATAACATTTCAGATTCAATACTCTATCAACTTACTATCCGTCGATAATAACTCTATGTAGCTCGGTAACTGTTCTGTAGCTCGATTCTTATTAACCAGTATGATTATAATGCATGAAAACTCCTCCACGTGATAATTTTGTAGTATCTTCTTCTTTCGGCATGTTTTCATAATGAAACCAATGTCTCTTATATAGATGAGTAAATCATTTTCTTTTCCTCCATCAGATTTTGCCGCTTAATCATATTCATAGATTTTGTTGCTTTAAGCTCCCTTGGCTGATGTGTCAGTAACATGTTTCAATTTTCTCCATTAGATCCTTTTTGATTTATGTTAGCCATCAATCTTCATAAAAAACATTATCTGTTACCTTGATTTCATACACTTTACAACTCATCACTTTATCGGCTAAACTAATCATTTAATTCCTTTCTATTTTTCTCAGTTAACAAAGAAATGTGTCAGTGAACATGAGCTTAGTTAATACTATGCTCGTTATACACTACACTTCATCGGTGTATACTGAAATGCTTTATTTACCGACAACACTGCTTTGTCTTTCAGCTCTATTCTTCATCATAGATGAATGCAACATAAAGTCAATTTCATCAAGTCATAGAATCATCAACAAGTTACTCAGTGTATTCCTTATCCTCATCTATCATATACATCTTCCTCATGTAGATATTTATGTTCATCTCTTTCACCTTCCTTTAGATGTGTCGGTATAGTAACTTACAAGATAAGTACTGTCAATCTAGTTGACATCAATGACAACATAATATTGATTTAATCATCTTGCATATCTAATCATCAACTCCTTAGTAATATTGAATTACAGATTCTTCATTCTAGTTCTAAATCAGTTGTAGTTTATCAATCTCTCCCTTTGGCATTGATGGCAACTCAAGTAATATGAAATGTACCATACACATACCAAACATGTATTCTACAACTTTGTGATCAAATTCTATGTAGTGTAAGCTCTCCCTAGCTTAATATGTTTAATCACTACATTACTAAAACAACATTATAAAATATAGCTTTGTCATCCTATAGGTATAACCTTTTCAGTTCTCAAGTTCCTTTCAAATTAACTCTCCCTTAGATAGTTCTCATTGGTGCAAATCTCCTTTTCTTTTCATATTATTTATCTCTCCCTTTGACAAAAATGCCAAAGAAACAAATAAATAATCAACTCTGTAGTAGCTAAGTAACTCTTTGGTGTCCAATACTTCCTCTGTATCTTAGTATATTGATATCCCAATCTATTTTAGTTCTTCAAACTTAATCACAACCTTGAACAAAATCCAAAGTGTGAACTATGCTGCATCAACATGAATGATCTTCTGATAAGATTAGGCTGATGCAACATCTAGATCACATTAGTGACCGATAGATAGGGGACGAACCCCAATTCTAGTCCTCAAATATTCAAAAGTGGCCTTTGGTAGATGCTTTGTAAAAATGTCTGCAAGTTGTTCTTTAGATGTAACAAATTCTAACTTTACTTGCTTCTCTTGCACTTGTTCTCTTAAGTAGTGATAATTGATATATGCTTTGTCTTAGAGTGCATCACAAGATTCTTTGAAATATTAATAGCACTTGTGTTGTCACAGTATATGATCACTCGGTCAGTGATTACCTCATTCATTCCTTCCAACACTTGCTTGATGTATGCAATGTTTGAGCAATTAGTAGCAGTAGCAACATACTCTGCTTCAACTATAGACTGAGAAATACAAGCCTATTTTTTACTTGTCCAGGTTACAAGTCTTTCAACAAAGAAAAATGCTCCTATGGTGGTACTTTTTCTGTCGTCCACATTTCTAGCCCAATCAGCATCGCTATAAACTTTCAGCTCAAACTTACCTTCCTTAGGATACCATAATCCATAATCCTCTGTCTTTTTTAGATATCTTAAGATTCTTTTAGTAGCAATCATGAGTGATTCTCTAGGATTAGCAGAATATCTAGCAACAATTCCCACAACATGTGCTATATCTGGTCTATTGTGAACTACATACATGAGCTTACCAATCATGGATCGGTAAAGTGTTTGGTTTACCTCTGTAGTTTCATCTTCCTTTGTCAATTTACTTCTAGTAGCCATCGGTGTTCCCACAGGTTTAACATCTTCCATGCTAAATGTCTTCAAGACTTCCTTTATGTACTTGGATTGTGTGATGAATATCCCATCACTCTGTTGTATCAGTTGTAATCCAAGAAAGAATTTAATCTCTCCAAACATAGACATTTCAAACTCATTCCTCATGTCATCAGCAAAATATTTACATACATGATCTTGACCTCCAAAAATAATATCATCATAAAAATTTCAGCAATAATAATAGTGTCATCAGTATCACCTTTCATGTACAAATTGTTGTTCTCACTAGTCCTTACAAATCGAATACTTAACAAGTAAGTATGTAGTCTTTCATACCATGCTCTTGGTGCTTGCTTCAAACCATATAAATCTTTGTGTAATCTACATACCATGTTTCTGTTGTCTGGATCAATGAATCCTTCAGGTTGTTCTATGTAGAACTCTTTGTTAGGAATGAATGTTGAAGCCTTTGGCAGTCATTCTATAGCAGTGGTTATTGCATTCATGACTATGATTGTCATTGATGTCAACACAGTGATATTCTGGAGTTTAGCAGAGAAGCAGGCACAATTTTGTTTTGCGCACATGTTATATAGAAAATTGATTTATGAAAAATTGATGGTATGTTATTTGGTGTGTTATTATCCTATGGTTAAGAGTGCAAAAATAAATTCATTTATTCATGAAATTTATAAGCATTTTGGTGGAAGCAGTATTCTGGCAGTGTTCTTGAGTAGCGGTTTTTGGTAATCGGAGGATATCTCCTAACTGGGATGGAATCTGATTTTGTGCAATTAAAGGGAAGTTTGAGACTCATTGGTGGTGATGTGGTTCATAGTGAAAACTTTGAGGTCACATGATTGGAAAGTTATTGTATCTGGAAGCCGACAGTTTTTATGTAATTTTGATGTAGCGTGTTGAAATTATTATTTTGTATTTGCATGCTGACTCATTTGTAATTATTTGAGTGTGGTATAAAGGAAGGAATGTTTTCCTTATTGAAAAAGGGGATTGTAATAGTTGTGATATGAAATTGTGAAAGTTGTGATGTGAATATATGCATGAGGTGAAGAATAGAGCTAATTTAGTGATGAAGGAAGACTTGTGAAGTACAAAGATCTGAATTTGTGATCTTGTGTAGTAGAGAGTGTGGTTTTGGCATAGTGTGAAGGAGGTAACATATTTCATATTATTCTATTGAATAATCCTAAGATCTGTTGGATAGTGAGTTCAGAGATCTTGCCTTGAAGCTGTTTGGGCAGTGGGTCCTTCTGTCTTCCATAACTCCTAACAGGGTTAGAATCTTTTAATAGGGATTCAAAATCTCCTAATAGGGATTCATATGTATTGAATGTATTTCATAAGACTCCTAACAGGGTCCATCCTCTAACAAGGAACCTTCATATTAGTGCATCATTTTGTGGGCATCATTCCCACCGGGGTTTACTCTTTGATCAAGAGGTTCCCTAGTTAACATATCTTATGTTATTGTGTCATTGTGTATGATTATCTTTCTATGGTTGGTTACTACATTGATTATATGGTTTAATATTGTTAAAGTTGATAAATGGTTTAATTATCAGATAACTGATTCACCCCCCCTCTTAGTTATCTTGGGGATCTTTGCTTTCTAACAATTGGTATCAGAGTGGCAGGTTCTTGAAAGAGAAGTTTAACAACTTAAGGAGATCTATGGTGAATTTAAGGAAAGAAAGCCCTAAGTTTGATGGAGTAAATTTTGACAGCTGGAAAAAAAAGATGAAGACACATCTCTTATGTTTAGGACTAAGTTATTGGTTGATTACAAAGAATGAAAGGACTATAATTGAAGAAGATAATCTTGAAACAAGTACTAAAGATGAGGTAGATCTATTCATGTGTAACATACTTGCAAGAGAAGCACTTTTATCAGCACTTTCAGAGAATGAATACAATCAGGAAAAAGGTTTAACTAGATCTTATGATATTTGGAAAGCTTTGCATTCTACTTTTGAAGGTGATGAACATGCAAAGAAAGCTAGGTTACATAATTGGATTTGTGCATTTGAAGACATAAGAATGATGGAAGATGAATCTGTTAGAAGCTATATTGGTAGGATGTCAGAAATTGTTGTAGGAATAAAGTCTTGTGGAGGTGAAAAGACAGAGAATGAAGTAATATGGAAGATTTTGAGAACATTGACACTAGTATTCAGGAAGACTACACAAATGATTGAACAAGTGATACCTTGTACACCAAAATTTTCAAGAGAGACTCTTCTTGGAAGATTGGAAGTAGCAAGGATGAATTTGAGATTGTTAGGAGAACTACCTAGAGTGGAGACAACATTCAGTGCCCTTAGCATCAGACCTACTTTGTCTAGAAGTACAAGTGTGAATGGAGATTATGCCAGCAGTAGCAGATCCAAATCTGATGAAGATAAGAAGATTGAAGAAGGTATTTCCTTGCTTGTGAAAAGAGAACTAGATGGTAAGAAAATATTTAAATGTTGGACATGTCAAGAATATGGTCATTTTGCATCTAAGTGTCCTAAGAGAGTTAAGAAGTATAGAAACAATTTTAAGCCTAGAAGATCTAAAGAATGTTATTATGCAAATGATGAAGAAATTGAAGCAAGAATTGAAAGACATTTGAGTGACAGTGATAATGATAACTTTGATGTCATAGGATTTGTAGCAATTAAGGAAGAAAATTATGAATCTGATATTAAAGAAGAAAAAGCCTTAGTTTCCCAAGTTGAAAAGAAAGCTGATTGGATTATAGATAGTGGTTGTTCACATCATATAACTGGTGATAAAGGAAATTTCATAAAGTTTAACAATTATGATGGAGGAGTTGTTAGAGTTGGTAACAATGCACCTTGTTTGATTAAAGGTATAGGATCTATTACTCTTGATGGAAAGACTAATACTGATGAAGTTTACTTTGTTGATGGATTGAAAAATAATCTTTTGAGTGTTGGATAGTTAGTTGATAAGGGATATCAAGTTTTGTTTACTGAGAAAACTTGTGTGATAAAGGATAAAGATGGAAATCTAATTGGAACAGGATCTAGAACTAGAGGTAATGTATTTCAGTTGAACCCTACTGAGATGAAATGTTTGACGACTAAGATTGATGATAGTTGGTTATGGCATAGAAGGTTCTGTCATATAAACTTTGATAATATTATGAAAGTAAGTTCTACACTTGTAGTAAGAGACTTACGTAAGATTATGAAGCCTACTAAAATGATTTGCAAGGAATGTGTGATGGCTAAGTAGAAAAGGAGTTCATTTCCTAGCAAGAAGTTCACATCTACAGAAAAGTTGGAGATTGTTCATACAGACTTGAGCGGTCCTACTAGGACTAGAGGATTCTATGGAGAAAGGTATTTTATGAGTCTTGTTGATGATTTTACAAGAATGATGTGGATTGCATTTTTGAAAGAAAAATATGAAGCATTTGATAAGTTTAAGGTCTTGAAGGATAAAGTGGAGAATGAATCAAGAATGAGGATTAAATGTTTGAGATCTAATAGAGGTGGAGAATTTACATCTAAAGAGTTTAACACTTTTTGTGAAGTAAATGGTATTAAGAGATAGTTTTTAGCCCCTAGAACACCTAAACAAAATGGTATTGTAGAAAGAAGGAACAGATCAGTGACTGAAGCAGCTAGAGCTATGTTGTTTGAAGGTGATTTGGAAAAGACATTTTGGGGAGAAGCAGTGAATAGAGTAAAAATATCAGAGGAGACACAAACAAGACACCTTATGGATTGTGGTATGAAACTTCTGATGATTTTACCCTATGTGCATATACTGATGCTAATTGGGGAGGTAGCGTTGATGATAAGAAAAGCACCAGTGGTGGAGCCTTTTTTCTTGGAGGAAGATTATTTTCTTGGTTGAGAAAAAAGTAGAATTGTATCTCACAGAGTACAGTAGAGGCATAATATGTAGCAGCATCAAACAATTGTAATCAGATAATTTGGATTAAGTAGATGTTGATGGAAATTGGAATCAAGTTTGATGAGCCTATTATCATACATTGTGACAATACAAGTACAGTTAGTATGTTAAGAAATCCAATTTTACATTCTAAAACTAAGCATATAGAGATCAAGTATCATGTTGTAAGAGAGAAAGTTGCAGATAAAGAAGTAAGACTAGAGTACATAAGCACAAAGGAGTAGATAACAGATATATTTACAAAGCCTTTGCCTAAGGATACATTTGAGTATTTGAGAGGTATGCTTGGGGTTATGCCCCAACCTACTTTTCAGTAATGATGTAGTTGGTTGCATCCATCTAGTGGTTTATGGCCCTATCTATTTTCTGGATTGGATGTTGGTACTTCCTCTATGGGGGAGTATGTGTATCTGAGCTGAGTCATTGAGGACTCTTGTGAATGTATTTTATGAATAGTGTCTTTTGACATTGAGCTATTGTTTGACATAGTGATGGAATTTCTGTCATTGATGTCAATGGGGGAGAGAATCATGAAAAAAATTGAGGAACTACATTGAGAGAGAAGATTGAATAGGAAAATGAAGCAAGATTTGATTAATGAAGAGCAGCAGAGCAGTTGAGCAGCAGTGATTGGATTTTTGAAACATTGGATGTTTTTCATCTATGTTTCCATCAATGCCAATGGGGGAGATTGTTAGGAATGAATGCTAAAGCCTTTGGAAGTCATTCTATAGCAGTGGTTGTTGCCTTCATGACTATGATTGTCATTGATGTCAACACAGTGATATTCTAGAGTTTAGCAAAGAAGCAAGCACAATTTTGTTTTGCGCACATGTTATATTGCAAATTGAGTTATGTGTAGTTGATGGTATGTTATTTGGTGTGTTATTAGCCTATGGTTGAGAGTGAAAAAAGAAATTCATTTATTCATGAAAGTTATAAGCATTTTGGTGAAAGCAGTATTTTGGCAGTGTTCCTAAGTAGTGGTTTTTGGTAATCAGAGGATATCTCCTAACCGGGATGGAATCTGATTATGTGCAGTTAAAGGAAAGCTTGAGACTCATTGGTGGTGATGTGGTTCATAGTGAAAACTTTGAGGTCACATGATTGGAAATTTATTGTATCTGGAAGCCGATAGTTTTTATGTAATTTTAATGTAGCGTGTTGAAATTATTATTTTGTATTTGCATGCCGACTCATTTGTAATTATTTGAGTGTGGTATAAAGGAAGGAATGTTTTCCTTGTTGAAAAAGGGGATTTGAATAGTTTTGATATGAAATTATGAAAGTTGTGATGCAAATATATGCATGAGGTGAATAATAGAGCTCATTTAGTGATGAAGGAAGACTTGTGAAGTACAAAGATCTAAATTTGTGAGCTTGTGTAGAAGAGAGTGTGGTTTTGGCACAATGTGAAGGAGGTAACATATTTCATATTATTCTATTGAATAATCCTAAGATCTGTTGGACAGTGAGTTCAGAGATCTTACCTTGAAGCTGTTTGGGCAGTGGGTCCTTCTGTCTTCCATAACTCCTAACAGGGTTAGAATCTTTTAATAGGGATTCAAAATCTCCTAATAGGGATTCATATGTAATGAATGTATTTCATAAAACTCCTAATAGGGTCCATCCTCTAACAAGGAACTTTCATATTAGTGCATCATTTTGTGGGCGTCATTCCCACCGGGGTTTACTCTTTGATCAATAGGTTCTCTAGTTAACATATCTTGTGTTATTGTGTCATTGTGTATGATTATCTTTCTATGGTTGGTTACTGTATTGATTATATGGTTTAATGCTGTTGAAGTTGATATTGAAGTTGATAAATGGTTTAATTATCAGATAACTGATTCACCACCCCTCCCCCCCCTCTCAGTTATCTTGGGGATCTTTGCTTTCTAACACTCTTCTTCAAGTATACCATTCAGAAATGCTGATTTCACATCCATTTGATAAACCTTAAATTTCATGTGTGCAGCATATGCAAGTAACATTCTAACTCCTTCCAATCTAGCAACAGGTGCAAATGTTTCACCATAATCAATGCCTTCTTCCTGTGCATATCCCTTGCATACCAACCTTGCTTTATTTCTTGTCACTTCACCATTTTCATTCATTTTGTTTTTGAATATCCATTTAGTATCGATAACATTGTTATCTTTAGGTCACGGTACTAAGGACTAAGTTTTATTTTTCTCTATTTTTTCTATTTCCTCCTTCATTGCATTAAACCATTCTTCATTTTCTAATGCAACTTTCACATTCTTTGGTTCAAATTCACAAACTAGACATGTACCTTGTCTTGTTTTGCTTCTTGTCTGCATTCCTAGTTGTCTATTTCCAATAATTTGTGTCTCAGGATGATGTCTTCTGAAAAAACTAGCCAGTACTCAGTTTCTTCTTTCTTGTTCATCCTGTCCAGGTTCATTTGCTTGCTCGGTAGCACCATCTTGTTCATCGGTTTCCCTTTCCTGTTCCTTGGGGTTATTTTCCTGTTGACTAGTTATCATAGGTTGCGACTTTGGTAGATAGTCAATAAGTTCAATGTAATTGAATCTACCATAGTCTTCTAGTTCCTTTCTTTCTTCTATGTTTATGTCATCATACTCATCAACATGAACATTAATACTTTCAATCATCTTATTTGTAACCTTATTCAGACATTTGTATGCTTTATTCTTAGTAAAATATCCTAAGAATATTCCTTCATCACATTTAGAATCAAATTTCCCATTTCTCTCATCTTTCAAAATAAAACATTTGCTTCCAAAAATTATAAAATAACTTACAATAGGTTTGTGTCTAAACCATAGCTCATAAGGTGTTTGGTTGGTGTCCTTCTTTAGTTGTACTTAGTTAAGCACATATACAACTGTGCTGACAGCTTCCCTCCAATATGTCTGAGCAACATTTTTTTGTATCATTAGTGTTCTAGCATAGTCAATGATTGACCTATTCCTTCTTTCAGCAATTCCATTCTACTGAGGTGTTCTCGGTGTAGAGACCTGTCTCTTAATACCATTCTCATTACAGAAATTAGTAAATTCATCAGAGATAAATTCACCTCCTCTATTAGATCTTAAGCATTTGATTTATTTTCTAGTCTCTTTTTCTACCTTCGCCTTATACCATTTAAACAACTTAAAAGCTTCAGATTTCTCTTTCAAGAACATAACAGTCATCAGTCTAGTATAGTCATCAACAAAAAGAATAAAGTATCTATCACCATAATAGCTCTAAGTTCTCATAGGACCACATAGGTCAGTATGAACCAATTCAAGTATCTTCTTTGTTGAGTAGTCTTTGTTTTTAAAACTAGACTTAGTCATCTTACCTTTCTGACATTCATGACACATAGCATGATCTGGTTTTGACAAGTCAGGCAATCCTCTAACTCTTTTCTTCTTACTAATCTTGACCATGTTATCAAAATTCACATGACATAACCTCTTATGCCATAACCATGCATCTTCATCTTTTATTAATAAACAAGAAGACTGATCAATATCAAGATAAAATAGATTACCTCTGGATTGTGTACCGGTTCCAACAAGTCTTCATCATCATAGATTCTTGCCTTTCTACTCTCAAAAGAAAGTTGGTGACTTGAGTTGTTCAGCTATGCCACACTTATCAAATTGTAGTTCAGTCCATCTACCCAGTATGCATTCTCACATTTTATTCTATCATTAATCATTAGTGAACCTTTACCTCTCACTATACAAGGTGCATCGTTTCCCATTCTAACAGATCCACCATCATATTCATCAATTAGATCAAATTTCTCTAAATCACTAGTCATATGATGTGTGCATCCACTATCTATGATCCATGTATCATTTCTGCTTACTTTAGAGATCAGTACTATCTCTTCATGTTTCTCTTCTTCTTTTGAGTCATCCTTCATAGCAACAAATACTACTTCTACATCATCATCAGTGTCAGATTCAGATTCAAATTCTTGGGCTATGTAACATACCTTTTTCCCTTTGTCATAGCTATCTCAGTTGTCTCTGTTGTTGTGTCAGTAGCCTCTATTGACTCTTCTCCCATAGCTTCCTTCGAATCGGTCTTTGGATCTATCATCATCTTTCTTATTCAAACATCTAGTAGCGATGTGGCCAACTTCTTTACAATTAAAACATGCTAGAGGTAACTTGCCTCTATATCTTCCCTTACCTTTGGGAAATCTTCTAGCCATAAGAGCTTCAAGCTCATCAAGTTCATCATCGGTATTACTGTCACTGTCATTATTCTTATCATTCTTGCTACTAGACTTACCAATATTCAAAGAGGACATGAAAGTGGATTCAACAAAAGGTACAACACTGTTGTCAAAGTTATTCAATTCAAAGGTTGTAAGCTTACCGATCAGAGTGTCAAGGGTGAGGTTGGATGTAGCCCTTGTTTCATGAATTGCAGAGATCCTGATCACATAAACTAGCAGCAAAGTTCTGACAATCTTGCTTATCACTGTTTCATCATCAATAACTCCGCCAAATGCTCTAATAGCATGTACTATCTCTTTTAGTCTGTTTGTATATTGCCCAATGTTATCACCTTCTTTCATCTTCATATCATCAAATTGACCTCTTAGGCTTTCTACTCTGGCTCTCCTGACAATCACATCTCCACTATATATTAGAGTCAATTTATCCCACATGGCTTTGGCAGTAGTGCATCCCTTAATGTCTTCAAATTTGGCATCGGTACAGGCACAACAAGTTCCATCATAGTAATATTGTGTTCATGCCTATCCTTTAGTTGATAAGGAGTCAGGGGACCTGGTGTCAGTTCAATGTAGCCATTCTCCATTAGTCCTAGTGCAGAATTCCCAATTCCAGATATGTGCAACTTCATTCAGCTTTGTCATACTGTGAAGTTATCTTTGTTCAGCTTTGGCACTTCCCTCTTATACATCTTGAGACCTTTTTGCTAAAGTCCTTAAAACTCTATTCTAAGCAACCACTACTCTGATACCAATTGTTAGAATAACTGAGAGGGGGGTGAATCAATTATCCAGTGTCCCAAATCAAAATGTATAATCCAAAACAATTTTACTACTTCTGCTAGTCGGTAAACATAAAATATTCTCACTGTCTGTGTATTTACCGATTAATAGTCTAAAATTTGTAATAATTACTGATTAAATTTAACATGTAATATGCAAAGTATGATCACAAACAAATATCACAATCAACACATAACACAAGAGATTTAACATGGAAACCCTGTAAAGGGAAAAACCACCTCGGACAGGCAACCCAAAATTGTTCACTCTTCTGAAGTGAGGTCGGTGAAGACTCAACCCTATTAAAGGTTTACAAACACACTATTAGGTGTGACCTTATTAGAGGATTTTAGACCAGAAGTTATCATCCAACCAACAATCACTCTGGGGTTGACAGGATAACAATGTTCACTCTATGAATGAAATATCAAAAGACTTTCATACTCCACTTAGTTAAGAGATTTGACTGTGTACAATGGTTAAATATGTAATAGTAGATGATCTCCCTAAATACAACTTCAGTTTGTAGTTTACAGATCAATGTTCAGCTCATTCAAATATTTCTGACCAATATAACATTTCAGATTCAATACTCTATCAACTTACTATCCATCGGTAATAACTCTTTGTAGCTCAGTAACTATTCTGCAGCTTGGTTCTTATTAACTAGTATGATCAAAATGCATGAAAACTCCTCCACATGATAATTCTATAGTATCTTCTTCTTTTGGCATGTTTTCATAATGAAATCAATGTCTCTTATATAGACGAGTAAATCATTTTATTTTCCTCCATCAGATTTTGCCGCTTAATCATATTCATAGATTTTGCCACTTTAAGCTCCCTCGACTGATGTGTCAGTAACATGTTTCAATCTGCTCCATTAGATCCTTTTTTATTTATGTTAGCTGTCGATCTTCATAACAAACATTATCTGTTACCTTGATTTCATACTCGTCACAACTCATCACTTTATCGGCTAAACTAATCATTTAATTCCTTTCTATTTTTCTCAGTTAACAAAGAAATGCATCAGTGAACACAAGCTCAGTTAATACTGCACTTGGTATACACTACACTTCATCGGTGTATACTAAAATGCCATATTTAGCGACAACACTGCTTTGTGTCTTTCAACTCTATTCTTCATCATAGATGAATGCAACATAATAAAGTCAATTTCATCAAGTCATGGACTCATCAACAAGTTACTCAGTGTATTCCTTATCCTCATCTATCATATACATCTTCCTCATGTAGATATTTATGTTCTTCATCTCTTTCACCTTCCTTTAGATGTGTCGGTATAGTAACTTATAAGATTAGTACTGTCAAGCTAGTTGACATCAATGACAACATAATACTGATTTAATCATCTTGCATATCTAATCATCAACTCCTTAGTAATCTTGAATTACAGATTCTTCATTTTGGTGCTAAATCAGTTGTAGTTCATCATACACTTGTGTTGCAAACAATGTGTTCTAAAGGTGGATTTAACCTTCTTTTGGCAGTTAGCCCACCCTTCTTTCTTGACTCCTAATAGGGTCTGTCCTCTAACAAGGACTATGTACTATAATGTTTTAATAAGCTCCTAATAAGGCTAGATCTTCTAACAAGGATACTATATTCTCATTACATCATTAGTGGGTGTTAATTCCCATCGGGGTTTTACATTTAACATGGTTTTCTTGACAAAAAAATATTGTGTTGTTGTGTTGGCATTCACTGGATTTGATATTGCTTCTATTTAAAGTTTAAAGTGTAATAATCTATCATACAACTAATTCACCCCCCCTCTTGGTTGTATTATAGACTGTTATTCCTAACATAGGAAAGCTCATAGGATTTCCAATCTGTTGATTTAGGAACCAACAAAACCAAAGGTAATTATCTATTTTAGAGTTAACTGTGACCACATCTTTCTCCTTACTTTGAAATCATCACCATAATTATATGAATGAACCCTACATTTATATTTAAATGATCCTGAGCATATTCCATGCTATCAAACTTAGGTCTAGCTGTGTAGTATTGCAGGTTCAACTTCTTTAATTCTAATTCTAAATTTAGGGTGTCTAAAACAATCTTGCAAATGTAGTGGCCTAATTCAATCATAAATGACACTCTTGGTTTTCCTTTTGTTCTCAACTTCTTTTCGATGTGAGATAGATGTATACACACTTCAATTAATAAAAAGCTATGCATGACGCATTTGGATAACCTGAAAGGTTCACCCTCAAAACCACCAACCCTAATATAACTAAGCTTAGGGAATTGAATAAAATAGATTTCATATGTACTCCCAAGTAGCATAGCTTCATCTAACATCCTTCAGTTAACATTTTATTTTAACTCGCAAACCAATCTTCCTAAGAAATATTCATACTCTTCTTAAGATTTTTGAATACCTTTGTAGTTGCAAATGTGGATGATATTAATATATCTTCATCCCATATATCTAGGTTTCATGATGTAGTCCCTGCCACTTTCATGTACATGCTAAATAGTATAAAAGATAAGTATATTTATAAAATCCTTTTCTCCCTATGAAGTTACTCATATCCTCATGTAATCTCTGAGAAACCATTTCAACCCAATATAAGTATTTTTGACCCCCAAGAAAGACTTGTATAAATTAATACATCCAGTCCTCCTAATAGAAAGCATGCAAATTCCCTTTGATTTTGTTGAACAAAATTACAATATCTTTGATTTATTTGATAAGATTTTTCCTAGTTAGAGTCCTTGGGAGTCTCAAACCTTATTTCTATACATTTAGCAGCCAATGCCTAGAGATTACGCTCCTATACACATTCTTCTTTTTAGAAATAAAAGAGTATGATATGCTAATTGTCTGGTCTTCAAGGGTTCTTTATGCATAACTTTTATTGCTTCCATAATGGTTTCCCTATCTATATTTACTAGTACATCACCATCTGAGGTTTGAATACACCTATTTTCTATATCATATTGATTCATACATTCCCAAATCAATTCTAGGCTTGGTGTAACAATTGGGAATGCAAATGCTTTTATTTGATCACTTTGCACAATCTTTTCCATCATGGAAGAATTTTCTGGATTTTGCTTCCTTTCTAAAAATTCTTTTAAACAACCTAGGTTAAACATGTGTCTCCTAATTTTGGTAATGAGCTCACTAAACAATAAGTACACCCTAATTTTGGGAGAACTGGCCCCATGGTTACTACTTTCAAATTATAATGGACTCCCAAAATAAAATGGTGAACTGAGTTAAGAAACACATAAAACTCTAACTTTTGCTTCCCAAAATAAAGGAAAAATGATGATAAGAGGATTTTCAAAACTCACTTGTCATACATATCAAATTCCTGCTAGCTTTGAAACAATAATTGTATTTACCTCCAGCGATGACTTCTTCCTTCGACAAATTGTGGCTTCGTAATGAAAAATAGCTCATAGCATATTCATATAAAGGTAAAAAATCCAGGAATTAAATTCACATGCTCAAGACAACTAATTCATTCATACACAATTAATCTTGACAAGATATAAATATGACACCCATATTAATTACAAGTCACTTCCACCTGAGGTCATATCATATAATGATTACTTTCCATTTATGGAAACTTTTCAAATTTAGAATGCTTAATATACTGGGAATATTCCTTTTTGCATAATGCCTTCTTTAATATTTCCCTTTTTCTTATTTCACACACTTGCTTCCAAAGTATGAGACACTTAGAACTTTGAGCCTCAAACCAGTTATAAATTACTTCAAAGGTTCAAGTTTGACATCAAACTGATATTGCTTAGCACATTTCGTATCTTTTTCAACAAGGACTTGTGACTTAGGAAAATGATAGAGCATAGGAGCACGAGACCACCTGAGACTGACAAGCCTTTGAACTACTTTGTGAATGGTTCAAAGGTTTAAATTTAACCATTGATAAGGCTATTTCTAAGACAAAATACACTATTTCCATAAAGCCCTGGTACACATACTCATGAGGCAAGAACTTTGAATCAATGAAACCTTGAGCTTTTGATAAAGGTTCAAAGTGAAAGTTCACAAGGATGCCTTAGTGTTTGAAACTAAAAAATGGAAATATTTTACAATAAAATATGGAAACTCAAAGAAATATTGACTAAACTTAGAATTAATGCAACCTATTTTTTCCTAAGGGGGAGATTTTAACATGTGCAAAAATAGGGGGTAACAATTGGCTTCGACTAGGGACCATGAGTGTAAAGGACCATGCTATGAATATAGAATATCTAGTTTCACAAAAGCTTAAGACAAACATAAGAAATGAATGAAACATACACACAAGAAAAACTAATGACCACAAACTACCACACCAAAAACTTATGAACATAAATAGGGGACTCCTATTTTACAATTGTTAAAGTTTAAGATTTTTCCCATTATAGGACATGGAAAGGACCGCTCCATTTGGATATTCAAGTTTAAATGATATAGGGACCAATACCGGGTGAATCTTAAATGACCCCTTCCATAGAGAATTGAATTTTCCATGAGCCCCCTTTGGTTCTCGCCTCTTGTCTCAAAGAAATACTTGATCTCCTTGCATAAATTTCCTCAACTTTGTTCTTCTGTCAAAAATTTTCTTGACATGAGCCTGATGAGTTGTGATATGATCTAACATCTCATTTATTTATTCTTCTATATTTTTAAAGTACATTATCATTTTCTCTAGAGCATTTTATAAAAACTTATCTTTGATCACCTTCTACAATTTGACTGCTAACAATTCCAAAGGCAAAGACAACTATGTTCCAACTCCATACACTAGTTTAAAAGGTACCATGCCTATCACCCTCTTAAGTGATGTTTTGTTTGTCCAGAGTTATTCATACAACCTTTTATGCCAATCCTTTGCATTATCATTGACTAGCTTTCTCATTATAGATATTAAATTTTTATCGCTAGACTCAACCAATCCATTTCCATAAGGGTAGTAATATGAAGAATGGGATAGTGAGATTCCATGGTCATGACAAAACATAGTCAGCTTCAAAGAGGAAAATTTGGTAGAATTTTATGTTACGATCTTTTGAGCAACGCCGAATTGTATTAGAATGTACTCCTTAAGGAAATTGTAAACCACCTCCAAAGTTCCTTTCTTCACTGGGATGACTTCCACCCATTTCATAAAATAGTTAGTAGCTATTAGAATATGGGTGTGTCCCGTAATTGAAGGGGGATTAAAAGGACCAATGAAATCCAAACCCCATTGTTTAAAGTGTTCTTATATGAAGACAGGTCTCACAGGTAATGCTACCAACTGTGGTTTGCCAGAGAACAACTTACACTTCTCACATTTTGACACCCACCTATACATGTTATTGAACATAAAAGGCTTGTAATAGAAGTTTCTAATTTTCTAAAAGCCATGATTGTCGATGAATATTGACCTCCACAAGATTAATCATGGAATATTTTCAGTAGATTTTCCTACTGCTCTTTGTCAACACACCTTAGAAATGTACCATCCAAACCCCTTGTTTATTATACATCATTAAAGATTACATATTTTGTCACCTTCAATCTAAGGTTCCTTCTATCCATTGGAGTTAGATGCTCTGGGTATTCTCCATAAGTTATATAGTGCACCACATCCATGAACCAATGATCTTGTAGATTGACTATCAAGGTTGTGGGTACATTCCCACTTTTCTCCTTGTTTTCTTCTATTAGCTGACACAAACCTTGACCACAGATGAATTTCATTGGTTTGATGTCTAGATCAAATTCTTGAATTTGGAGATCTATTTTTCATGATTATTAATTCCCACTTCCTTTTGGGTCAAAATACTCTTCACAACTATGTTAGGTACAAAAATAATAGAATGAGAAAGAAAAATATAATATCTAAAATGTCTAACATACTTAACAACAACAAAAGCTTATTTTTACACTAGTGAGTAATTCAATTCATGTTTCTTAAGTGGCACACTCATAAAAGTTATATGGACTTCTTCATTTAGTTCATTCTTCTGTAAGAGGATGCCAAACATTGTATGTTTAGAGGCGTAACAATAGATAATAAAATATTTTTAGAAGTCCAGGTTTATCAAAGTAGGGGCTTGAGAAATTTCTTCTTTCATGAATTCAAAGGATTTCATTCCATCATCAGTCTATTTGAATTCTTGTTTCTAACTCATCATGCCTAATATATGTCTCTGTTATAACTAGCGGTTGTTGTTGCACTAAAAGATCAACTTGTTAATGCCCGATACAACCACTAGATTTATAAAAGACATAGGATGATATTAAATAATAACACAAATCCTAAACAGGACAATGGCAGTTAGTCCAACAGTCCCCCTCAGTGTCACCAAAGGGGGTTAAAACCTTTGAACAAGCTCTAATACCACTTGTTACAACTAGCAGTTGTTGTTGCACCAAAATATTGACCTGTTAATGCCCGAGACAACCACAAGAATTATAGAAGACACATGAGGATATTAAATGATGTTACAAATCCAGAAGGGAGACATTGACAGTTAGTCCAAGAGTCTTGTGCTCTCAAAAAATTCTAGCGCAAATCTTCTAAGGAAACCCACTTGACCGAAGTCATTTAACACCACTTGTATTAGATGGTATGCTTAATTTTTGAATGGCCTTTACTCTACCAGGGTCAATTTTAATACCCTCATTTGAAACAAGGTGTCCTAACATAATTCCCCCTCTATAAAAAAAGAAAATAAATTTATTTAGATTCAAGGATATTCCATGATCCCTACATCTCTGCAAGAAAACCTTTAAATCTCTTAGATGATTCTTTCTTGTTTTTGAGAAAATGGTCATATCATCCAAATAAACAACAATTATCTTATCCTTTAAGTGACCAAAAGACAAGGTCATTACTCTTTGACATGTGGCACCAACATTTATCAAACCAAAGGGCATGTGATTGTATGAAAAGGTCCCCCATGGAGTTATGAAGGCTATTTTGTGTTGATCTTCCTCTGTAACACTTATTTGGTTATAGCATGAAAACTTGTCTAACATTGATGTCATTTAAGAACCTATGACTATATGTAAGATATGATCCATGACAAGTAGGGGATAATTATCTTTTAAACTTTCCTGGTTAGAGTTTATAAAGTCTACAAAGATTCTGATATCCCTATATTTTTCCACATAGGAAAAATGTTGGCCACCCAAGTTGAGTGGTGAATTGGATAAATAATTCAAGATTTCAACATTTTATCCACTTCTTTAAAAATCACATCTGCAACTTTAGGGTTATAATTTCTTAACCTTTGTCTGAAAGGATTTGTCCCTAGATTTAAAGGAATATGGTATTGAAATTGACCCCCTCTAAAATTCTTTAGGTTGTCATAAGACCATGCAAAAATATCTTTATAATTTACTAAGAGTTGGATGAATCTGTGCTTCTCATCAGGTGTGCAACATTTCCCCAAGTTAACAAATTTAGGGTTGGTCTCTTCCCCAATGTTTACCTTTTCATAGTCTCCTTAACTATTAACATTTGTAGTGTCTTTGTTTTTGGTATACCTATCATTGTGATCAAATAACTATTCTAGAGACACTAATCCATTTTAAATCTTATTCCCCTTTAATTGGATAATATTCTCAATTGAATTGTCTCCTAGATCAGAGCAAAATTCATTACAATCTGATTCCAAACCTTTAAAGAAAGTGGATCCAAACATTTCTACATTATGTAATAAATTGTTAATTTTTCTATCATTTTCAAATGCCTACAAGAACATTAGGGTGGTAGATTATTTCAATTCTATATGTTTCTTCCTGAAAGTCAGGATGTGGGAGCAAGAGAGAGGCTAATACTACAAGTGAATCTACTCTAGTGTTTTAGTCTCTAGGAATTTCTTCAATTGAGAATTCTTTTAAACCTTTAATCTCATCCCAAAACCTATTTTTGTAATGTCTTAGCCTTTCATTATTGACAATGAAGATATTTCTCACTTATTTCACAATAAACTCGATATCTCCCTTTTCCTTAAGTAATCTTATTCCTTTTTTTCTTTTCTTCCTCTATCCCCAACAACAGTTCTTTGTAATCCATTGTATTGTTTGTGTTCTTGAACTCCAATTAAAGGGAAAAAAAGAAACTTTTCAACTTTAGGATATATTAAGACTACGCCTTCTCCTGATCTTGTCAATGAACAACTGCTATCAAACTCCACAATCTGAAGACTTTTGAAGGTAGTTAGGTTTAGATTCTTGTTTCTCATCTTGGATTTTGGAGAAGATCATGTAATTTCCATAATCACATTCCTGGTATAAAATTTGAGACCTGGGGTCATCATAAGGGAACACGATGAATTTGGATTTAGCCTTAGGCTACAGTACCACATTTTTTTTCCTACATGGATTGTTCTTGGGACTAGTCAAATTTGATTTCCCCACCTAAATCTTTGCATAAGGTTCTGCTCAAGAGCATTCCGTAACTAGAAGGGATATCAACTACTAGAATGGTTAACTTCAACCTTTTACTTGGATGGGCTACTAAGAAAACTTGCACATCCTTGACTTGACCTAGTAGAGGGACTTATTTGGAGGCCATAGAGTAACATATTCCAAATGTCTTCATAAGAGCTAGACCTAAAGCTTTGGCGTCTGGAGAGGGAATGATGTTATCAAATGCACTAGAATCAATAATACAATTGTTAAGCTTATGACCATTAATAAACAAGAATATATAGAATAGATCCAGTTTAGGTTCTAAGACATGAGAAGAATCATCAAATATATTAGCATTTAATTCGGGCTCATACAAAGGTGGGTCTACTGATGAAGCATCAGGTTCAACATCCAAATATTGGGTATTAATAAATTGTTTATTACTAGATTCTTGTTGAGGACTATCACCCTTGAGATATTTTATTAAATTTATCCAAATCCTTGGGATTTAATTTAAGATACTAAGCTAGAGATATTTGAATTCTTGACGACTTAAAAAACTCAACTATATCAAAAGAGGAGTTAGGTTTAGATTTTTTTGATGATTGAACTTCTTGAAATTTTGAACATTGAACTTTTGAACTATTATTAGGAGTTTAGGTAAGAGGTTCTTTACCTTTGTTCAATGCCTCATAAGAAGCTATATTACCAGGAGATTTGAGACCACATTCATTTTTGGTCAAGATGGTACATGAAGAATCCTCCAAAGTAACCAAAATATCACCCCTCATTTTGAGTTTGAATCATATTCTAGGTAGAGGGCTACATAGTCGTCGAATTTTTCAGGAATCCTTTCATCTTCCATAATATCCTCTATAGTTTATCTTGCATTATTCATCTGTATGTAACGTACCATCTCTAGGCATGATTTTCCGTAATAGTCATCTGTCAAATGCAATATGCACATATTACCCTTTCTAGCAACAGGTTCAATGGCCAACCTTTGTTGTGTGGGAGGAAGCTACAAATTTTTAATCCCATTATTGGTAGGTTTTCTCCTTGGGATGTCTTGGTATGGCTATGGGTAAGATGTGCTAGCTTTAGGTAGTTGTATCTTAATAGAAATAATGTCATTTTATAGTATTTGAAGCATGAGATCAAAACTAGATGATGGTTGTACATGGGGTGTTTGAACTTCTTTCCTCCATTTCTTATCTATGATAAGGTTGTCTTCTACTTCAACTACTTGTGTTTGTCACTAGTAAATTTGAGGTCATATTCTGATGGCCATTTGTCGGATTTGCAACGCTCATTTGTTGGCATTTTGACACGTGTCCGTCATAGTTTTTGCATTGGAAATTGTGACAAGAGATATTCGTTGGTTTACCGACACCCGATTACGTCAGAAACTTGCACATGATAACATCTTTGTTATGGCATTTCCTACGGTCCATCTAGTGTAATTCTGACACAAATACCTATTAGAAATACACAATCTCTATTGGAACTAACTATCAAAAAGATATCCTTTTTGACATTAGAACTATTGATATAGCGATAGATTTGCAACCAATTTCTGACAGATAAACCTATCAATGACGTAGCATTAGTGCCAGAAGAGTCTATCAAAAATTGCATATCTACGACATTTTAACTGTCGAAAGAGTGATGGTAGTGCAACATATCTTCGAAAGGTTGGCCTGTCGGATGTATAGCATTACTATCGCAATAATTATCATAAAGTATTTTCTCTGACATTTTATTTGTCGGATAGGTGACATGTTGGCCTATATTCTGATAGGAAATGATGTCGAATGTATAGCACTGCCATTGGAATGAATTATAAAGTGTCAAAAAATTGACAGATATGCACATTAAAGATAACACAACTCAAGACACCATCATAAGTTGTCTCTTTCTTCAGTCTATATTATTGACATAATGTTTTACCTTTCATTAGCTCATCAAATCCAGGGATTTGAAAGAATTTAATAGAATATTTTCATGACAACGTATATTATTTAAGTTTACATTGCACGAATTTATCTACTTTGTGCACTTGTAGACTATGAGGACGGCGATAAAAGAGCATGGACATGGGAGAAGATGCTTCTTTATCACCATCCTAATAGTCTACAAGTGCATGAAGTAGATAAATTCATGCAACGCCAACTTAAATAATATACATCCTCATGAAAATATTCTATTAAATTATTTCAAATCCCTAGATTTGATGAGCTAATGAAAGGTAAAACATTCTGTCAATAATATAGAATGAAGAAAGAGACAACCTATGATGGTCTCTTGAGTTGTGTTATCTTTAGTCCTAGTTACTGGGTAAGGCTTGGAAGACTTATACTCGTCAATCGTCGAGAATAATCACTGCCTTGCATTTATGTACACTGCACAAATTGATCCTAGTCTCAAAAAAACATTTTACACTTGTACATCTCATCAATACTGGAGGCCTAAAGTAATTTTATATGATCACTAGCACATTTCGTGCATGGATGAGAAATAGTATCCAAAGTTTCTAGCTAACTATTTTTGAGAAGAGGAATGAGTAGAGGCCAAAGAAGGGATAATTGTGAAGGTTTTATAGATGTAGGTTACTAAATCATCATCTCTACACTGGTACTCAATATGGCCTCTACTCCATATACATCTTCTTAGAATCTAAAAACTCCCCATCATTGATTCCCGTTATTTTTTCAGCATCTCTGTGGACTGAGACCTTAAATTATTGAGCTTCTCTTTGTTTCAAGAATAGTTTAACATTATCTACTTAACAGGTCCAACCGTGTGAAGGTGGAAGCTCACCTGGGCCTTCCTAGGAGCCTCTTATGACCCTTTACGACATTTTAAGACCTCTAAGATGTATTCTTAGGGATCGTAAAGGGTCATAAGGGGTCCAAGGACACAACAATTGAGAAACATAAATGTAGGCATCATGGTCACAATGTTTTGGAGACACAACATAATTGAGTGGTTTTCCCAGATGATGCAAAGTAGTGGTTTCTTTGCATCATCTGGGAATAGAACTCAATGATGTTGTGTCTCCATAAAATTGTGACCATGATGCCTACATTTATGTTTCTCAGCTGTTGTGATATCTACATCGCAGTCTATCATTGTTGCAACAACAGAGCCTATATTCCACAACAAAAAGGAAGACATCTTTTTAGCTTGGGTCTGGATCCTACCCCAATTATAGAAGGATCTAGGGCCAGGCTAGAAAGATGTCTTCCCATTCTATCTGCAAAATTGTGTCCATCCATGATCTCAAGAATATCATCATCTTTCCACTCTTCATTTGCCAAAATATACCGCTTCTTCAGGCTTGCAGAGTAATCTTATTAATAAAAGAACTCTTGCCAACATTAGGGTATGCACATATCAAAATAGTTGATGTTATTGGTGCTTGTGCTCAAGGATATTGATTCACTATTTTGAAATAGCCAAATAATTTTTATTTCGATTGTAGAGAAAAGGAGTGGGATAAAATGAGCGGGTGAAAGCTGATTGAGCACGAGAGAAGGCATTGCATTTTATTTGATCATGAATGCTCTCTAAAATGACCAATCATGTTTTCTATTCAATTATTTTTGGTACTTTTTTTTTCCATATTCAGTAGATAAAAATCATGGCGGCAGCCACTTAGCCATCTTTTTAATGTTCCAGGTATTTTACAAAGATACAGGTATGTGGATTTATCATTCAGTTGCTTGCAATTATTGGTCAAATGCAAATGTTTTGTCAAGTTGAAAGGGCAAGATATTAGTTTGGTGTTTTTGGTTTATGTTAAAAGTTGATTTGGTAAAATCCTCAAAAAATACACTACATGTTCTAAAATGTAAAGAAGTTGAATGTTAAATGTAAGATATATATCTCATCCATAGTAATCAATAGAAAGGACATGAAACTTATAAGGAGATTTACCAATCCAAAAATATAAGTGAATAGGAAACATGATTGGTACCTTATGAATTAGTTTTTGAGGTGCACAATCTTCATCAATCTTCTCAGAAGAAGACCCCTCCTCACAAAAAATGCATTTAACACAAAAAAACAAATCTACAAAACTAAACCAATGGCATGTTTAGAACAAAGAAATAGAGTGATAATAATATGCTGAAAATTCTATTATGTTTCATACACGCAAAAGGACCAGTCGCAAAAATTCTTAAACATACTTTATCTGATCTGATAATAACATGCTAATTAAACTGATAAAGGTGTTATCTGCATTTAATCTTCCAATTACTAATTACATAAAAAACAAATTTACAAAACTAAACCAATGGCATGTTCTTCGTATGTGATTTCTTCATCTTTCGAGCATCTGGCATCATATTCGACCATAAATTTCAAATGCATTGCATTTTATTTGATCATGAATGCTCTCTAAAATGACCGCATTCTACTGGTGTTGTGCCCTAGCCCATTCTTTATCTCCATTATTTGATGTTATTGGTGCTTGTGCTCAAGGATATCGATTCACTATTTTCAAATGTTTGGACCATTTTGGTCGTTACTGTTCCTCTAGCACACAGTCAGGAAATGTAACTGTCTAATGATTATATGTAATGTTGAATGGATTAAATTCTTTATTATTGGTAGAAGTGAATGGAAGGAATAGTGTTGGTGTTAGGTTTCATTTATTATTGAATTCAATGGTTTCTAAGATGTGTTGAGGAGTTTTCTCCTTGTTTAATGTTAATTGTTCCTACACAATCCACTCATACAACAATGAAATGCTATGTGATTGACAATTTCATGCAACTGGTCCTTTGGCATGTATTAAATACAATCCAATCACTTATTGAATGCTTTGGAGACTACTGGTTTGATTGTCCATGCGTTACCAATGACTGAGATTCATTAAAGGATACAAAACCCTTCATTTTGGGGTTATTATGTGTGGATTCAAATGGAGGTTTGATTTGGTTAATGTTTAGAAGAGATCAATAAAGTATTTAAAGACAATCTTACATGTTTGGAGAGGTTTGAGAGGCACTTATCATGACTATACCCTCACAAACAATGGTATAGACTGGTTTTACTAAGTTCCCTTTCTCTATTTTGAGGTTTCCTTTCTCTACCACAGGGGTACGGTCAGAGGGTGCATTGACAAAATGATCCTTTGAATGGTTACTATGAATATGAATGATTTGATATAGAATATTTCTCATTTTACTTGAAGTTTGGAATAGCTTGTATAAGGGTGAAAGTAGTTTTGATTGTTTTGGTCGTGATTGTTCTTGTACTCAGTCAGAAAATGTAACTGTCTAATGATTATATGTAATGTTGAATGGATTAAATGATTTATTCTTGGTAGAAGTGAATGGAAGGAATAGTGTTGGTGTTAGGTTTCATTTATGATTGACTTCAATGGTTTCCAAGATGTGTTGAGGAGTTTGCTCCTTGTTTAATGTTAACTGTTCCTGCACAATCCACTCATACAATAGTGAAGTTACAAAATTGAACCAATGGCATGTTTACAACAAAGAAATAGAATGATAATAATATGCTAAAAATTCTATTCTATTTAATACACGCCAAAGGACTAGTCCCAACAATTCTTAAACATACTAGTTATCTCATATGATCAATTGTTAATAAAGGTCTAATTCTATAGACTGCTAGCACGAAGGAAGATTTCACCTAGCCAAATCTTCCTTGTACCACAAAAAAAAAAGTGTGATAACTATGTCTACTCCAACCTTAAATGTTTAAGAATTCATCATATCAGATAAAGTATGTTTAAGAATTGCTGGGAGTTCTATTAGACCTTTGTTGTAAACATGCCATTGGTTTTCAAATGTTTAGATTCACATTTGTTGATATTACTGGCACGTTTAATGACGCTGTTGTATATTGCTGTCACTGAAATGACCGCATTCTACTGGTGTCATGCCTAGCCCATGCTTTAACTCTGTTATTTGATGTTATTGGTGCTTGTGCTCAAGGATATCCATTTTTTTGAAATGTTGACTGTGGTTATCAAATGGACAGCCTGTGAGCTTCTAGCTAGGCATCATTTGTATTGATAGCTTAGGGAATCAAATGTATTGTATCATTGATAGTTGAGAATTTGTTAAAAGGAAATAGGACAAAGAATGATTTTGATTTAGTTTCTCTATTTTGATCTCTAAGTGGCTTACAACCCTAGAGAAGTATATGCAGATTTACAGATGCAGTTGCAAGATACATAGCAGCTAATAATTCATAATAAATCCATGCATACAATTTGAATAGAAATTAATACAAAGAAATAGGGTCCTCCAATGGCCCAATCATCTGGACCCTGACTGTCCCCTCAACCAGTGACCCTTCAAAACTAGGTTATCATGCAATAAATGAGTGATCCTTCATTCACCTGGTCTACCCTGCATCCAAACATATTGGAAATACATAATACAATGATAACAAGTCTTTCACAATCCCCCTTCCCTCAAGGGACACTATCAACCATCCCTTCCACATAGCATTTCACTGTTGTATGAGTGGATTGTGTAGGAATAGTTAACATTAAACAAGGAGCAAACTCCTCAACACATCTTTGTTGTAAACATACCATTGGTTCAATTTTGTAAATTGGTTTTTTGTGTTAAATGCATTTAAATGGAACATTAAGCATAGTAATAATATGCTTAATCTATTAGTAAATGTAGATTAAATGCCCATAACACCTTTATCAGTTTATCATGTTATTATATGATACTAAAGAAGACCTGCTATTTGTTAGAGAAATCTTCACTATCCCCACAATGAAGACAATGAAGATTGACCTCCTGCCCCACAACAAAGAACATTGTAATAAGAATAAGATATAATATAGTGTTAGAATAAACTTTGAACAAAGACATGTAATGCTTAAGTTAATGATCTAAAAAGCTGCAAATATAGGAATTGAAAAAGAAGATAGTGCCAAGTGTTAATATGATTTAGAACAATAGAGAGAGGGGGGGGAGTTGAATCAGTAGTTCTCAGGTCCTGATGTATAAAACAAACTTAAAAATTTTCCTTTAAATCAAATCCAATAACCAAAACAAACTTGATCATCATTGATTCAATAATAGAAACATACAACAATGCAGTCCACTACCCAGCTGTAACTTAACTTGTAAAACATAGTAATGTTCAAACCAAAACATTCACACAAGTATTAACACCAGGACTTATAGTGGAAACCCAATTTGGGAAAAACCTCTTTATAACATGCTACTATTATTTTCACTCTTCTGAAGTGAGCTCGGTAAAAAGCCAACCCTGTCAAAGGTTACAATACACACTGTCAAGTGTGACCCGGTTAAAGGATTTCAATCACCCTGTTAAAAGTGAGCCTAGTCATAGGACTTACATACACTCCATTAGAATGCAACCTTGTTCAAAGGATTTAACATATGACTATTAGGTCAACCTCTATTGTCATGCCCATCAAAATTCAATCTAAATCACACCAATTTTTTTATTTAAAAGGAATAATTAGGTCTAATTTAATGTTGCGGGTTAATAGGTGTTTCTGACAATAGTTCAAAAAGACTCTGAAGAATAAGTCCTTTACCAACATTGGTTTCCAAAAGGATACTAGTTGATAAGTATTCAATTAAGGTGGTGAAGTTGTAACCGAGTTTCGAAGGGATTAGGATGAACAATTCTCAATAAGCATTTGACGATGCCAACGAGGTCTATCCAAGGATTCCTAATAGGTTAACAGATCACTATTTGTGTTATTAGAGTGACCCTTTTGCAAAGAATTAACTAAAATTAAACTATTCATGATTAGGTCACCCTACTAGCTACAACTAGATTACAATCTAGGAAGGTCAAATTTCATAATTTATTTTATTAAAGACACCAAGTGGGTTTCAAAATTAGGAGGTTTCATTAATTGAATTTAATGAACAATTCATTGATTTAATATCCACATAGATTATTTAGAGTATAAGAACATTGCCTAGAATATTCTTTAAATAATGTTCTTATTAATATTGGTCATCGATTGCGATATGCATAAGCTAATATCAAATTTATTTATTAAAAATTATAAAGGTAATTTATATTAAACCAAAACATGTTAAGTTATAATAACTCCTAATTAACAATTCCATCTAATAAATGATTATAATTAAAAAAACAAATATTAATTAATTATTTATTATAATATATTGATTAATTAATATAAATATTAACTAATTAACAAATCATAAAATATTTATTAATAATATATGAAATTAATAATTGCAATTAAATAATATATATTAATAGCAAATAATAATGAACCATACTAATTGAATAAATAAATAAATAATTAAAACAATGAACAAAATATCAAAAAGTAACTACCTAAACTAACATCCTAGCTCCCTACCCAAAACACCTACTATCCATTCCTAACTAAACACCCTATTCCCACCCTTGGCCCACGTGCCAAGAGAGAGGGGACCACTAAACACATGTCCCATGAAACAAGAATTAATTCAGCCCCCAAAGGCCTGCGCAAGCTTCAAAGGAGAGGGGAGTTTGCTTAAAGAAGGGTAAGTTAGGGGGGGCCCACCAAAAATTCCTAAGGACTTTGCCTTGACCATAGTTTAAGACTATCCCAAAGAAAGCTAGAGCAAGTCTCCAAGGTGATGGAGATGTTGAGCGCATGGTCCAAGGTGGAAACTCTCTCAGCCAAAGGGATAAGAGACTTGTCATAAGATAAAAGGTAGTTGAAAGATGACTTAGCAAAGAAGAGAAAACAGTCCAATCAACTTGGATAAGGACAACTCACGCAGGGGCTAGGGATAAAAAGACATGTCAAATAAACTTTATGATAAATGCAGTCTTAGTCAAGTACAATGGATGAGGGTGCAAAGGCCAATTAAAAACAAGGATATTAATTGCCAAGTCAGGCCCTTCCCATCTTCAGCGCCACTTTTTTTGGGAGAGCAATGGAAGTGTGGTCATTCACTATTATTTTATTAGTTTTGAATATAAGTTGGCAGATTTTTTAAAATATAATATTGACTGTGGCAATGGAATTTGTATGGGAAATTTTCCCATACAAATTCTAGAGAATTGTAGGTCTCCATTCCAATTTTTTTCTTGCTTTGTTTTTCTTTTAACTTGTTTGAGACTAGATTATAATGTCACTTATTTCTCCTCTATTCACTTGATTTAATAGGATGTTTTAGTATGATAAAGAGAATAAAGTTGATTTCCTTAAAGTTTTCTATAAAATGTTTTAAAGCTATAATGTTTATCATTCATATATGCAATTGAATTATTGATTTCTCAATCAGTTTAACATGAGATGTAAACAGATTATTTGCAAGGGTGAAAGATGAAAATTAGGGATTGATTTATCACTTGAATCAAATACATCTACATACATTGATCCTAAAACAAGATTGATATCATTATGAGAACTCTCTTTTCATTCCAATAGCCTTCTCTTTTGCAATACATTGTAAATACCATTTAGCAATGAAGGAAATCTATTCTACCCTTTCATCATAAGCTATTGATACCAATATCATGCAATGAAATAAATTTATCTTTTTCACAATAACAAAGTATTCATTAACAATAGCAAGTTGATAACCTTCAACAAATTGATAATGAAAGAAATCTTAAACACAATACAACTCTTTCAAGCTCATCAACACCTATTACAATACATGACTTGGAGAGTTATCTCCAATACAAACACAATAACAATAGCATTGTGCTCAAGAGGATTCCATATTTCCTTACAAAAACAATAATCACAAAACCAAAAGTATTACAACTCAAATATGAGTACATCTTCAAATCCTTCAAGAGTCCTAACTTTACCAAGAAGGCTTCAATGCTCCAATTTCCTGCAATAAAACCATTTTCAAGGAAGACCATGGGAGCTCACCTCCCAGCCTAGGCCTCTAAGAGGCCACACACAAGCTAGGGGAAACCACAAAGAATTGGGCACATTCAAACACTCACACAAAACATACTTACATTCCACAAAAACCCAAATTCCCTCAAGGATAAAACATAAGATCTAACCTGATCCTTTAATGGGGTGAGGGTGGGCAACCCATGGAGAATCCAATGCCAAAATAAGGCCACACATGGACCACAATAAACAATATCAAGGGCCACACATGGACCACAATCACAATGTATCTCATATCAATGGCACACAAGGCCAAATCCCTCCTTATGCCCCCAAAAAATGCCCCTTGGGCTAAAAATGCAAAGGCTACTTGGGGACAACACACCCAAGCTCATCCTTCCCCACACATGGAGGAGACTCTGTACATGGAGTTGCCTCCATCCCCACACCCCCTCTTGGTTGCTCTTCCCTCCCAAGGGTGATTGAGCCAAGAGTAAACAACCCAAAATCATATCACAAAAGAAAACACAAATACCATTTCATGCTCTCACCATGACCAACCATGGGGAGCTAAAACACTTAACAAATTACTACAACTACAAGATTCTACTACAACAAAGAGTGAGATGAAGAGCAAGATCCTCCAACCTATGATCCAATGCAAAAATGGTGAAGTTTTGTGCCTTTTCCTTCTTTTATCCCCAGCTTTTTCCTTGTCCAAGTTTAGTGGTCTCTAAAGGTAGAGAGTGGTTGAACAACCCATTGTTTCCTCAACTCCCCTCTAAAATGGCCTCCAACTCAATCCCCAAAATCCTAGGAAGATGGAACCCCATGCTATTGGTTGGTCTTCCCAAAGTCTTACACAACCCCTTACACCCAAAAAGGTGTTCCATGGAAGTGGAAACCTAAGATTGGTCCAAAATGAAGAGAGGACAATCTTGGACCACATTCAAACTTGCATTTTCGCTCAAATTCAAAAAGGCACTTTTGAAGGGGTCAAAAAGTCAATATTGGGCTCCTAACCTGCTCAAAATACCCCTAACCCATGGGTAAATGGAATGGGCTACCTCAAAAAGCATGAAACTACCCCCTAGGGTCCCATTTAACCCTCCAAAAACCATGGTTAAGTGTATGCACGAAAAAGTAAGATGTGACTTCACTTTGGGGTCCTATGACAAGTGGATGCACTTTGGATTCCCCCCCGAAGAAGCTTCTAGAACTTGCACTCACACTCCAACCACATGACATACCTTAGTTAACATACAACTCTCGTGTCAAGTGACACTCACATTATTAACATCACAATTAAGGTATGTCCACTGTTAGCTATTTTTCTTGCATGGGTAAATAACTAGACCATAACTTGATCTCTCCCTTTTGATGCTCTTTTCTTGGCAAGAGAAATGCTAATTGACAAGGATGAAATCCTTCTTCACTTCGGGCTCCACAGACCCAGGCAGGTGTACCTTACTTTTCTACTTATGCCAAATTGATATGAACTAATACAAACACCTAATATGCAGATTTCACTAATGGATTAAATAGGATAAATAGGTCTTGCAACATGATTCATAACTGAGATGAACCTCTGATATGGGAAGCCTACCCACATGCTCAATATATCTTTCAAACTCATCAATAGGAAGGGAAAGTTGATTGATTTAAAGATTCAGTTTGGATGCTATTCTGGAAAAGACCAGTGCCTAATCCATTGGGTATGGAGTCAAATTGAACAGACATTCACAAAGGTTTACAACTCAATACATCTGAAACTAGTAACATGCCTTACATACTACTTTTGTCATTACAAACACATGATCATCAAATCCATATATCCTTGACATTCTTAGAAACTATCCAACAGAATTTACTCCTTCCTTGAAGGAAACTGAAGAATAATATCACAGTCTACCTTATAGATGACAAACCAGAAATGCCTTACAAATCTAGCTTATAAGAATTCTAGAAAACACACAGAGACATCAAGTCCTTGCAAAGAGATTTTGGGTGTATTTTATTAATAGAACATTGCTTAAATACATTCAAAATGCCAGAATACTCAAAAACTAGAACACTTAAACTTAACCAGAAATGGCATTCATTGGAACTCAAACTTGCATAGCTCTCCTCATGCAAAAAGATTGGAACCCTTTACAAATAATTGACATCAGAATAAGAAGGAGAGGAGAAAACTCAAAATTCATCCACAAACTAATACTTGTTCTCCTCTAAACCTCCTGCTAATGAATCATTACTCTGAACTGAAAATTTGATCTGCATCATTCTCTCCTGAAAGCACCTGTCCTTTGCTCAAACAAACTGTGAATCACTGGATTGAACAAAATAGATATTTTCAAAATATCTTCCTGGCCCCCTTGTTTTGTTCAACAACAAATAACTTGAAACCAGCAGGACCTGCATTGAAATTGACCTTAGAAATGGATTCCTCGTTCTCTCAGCTTTCTAACGGTATATAACACTTGCTATCTAGGCGAAAAATAAAGCCACCAGCTATTAAAATAGCTCCCATGCTTTGCAACTTTGAATTTTTGGGATTTATTATATAGTTCAAACTATATAATTTTATGTTTATAATTTTGATTTTTTAAGTTTGAATTTGCACGGGAAAGAAGAATTTTGAATAAAATATTTAATTTAGCCCCCTATTGTGGGACCCACCTGACACGTGGCATGCCCAAATTGGCTGGCCTGCCACCTCATCACTGCTCTATCTACTCGGCGACTACCATTCTCTAAGGC
This sequence comes from Chamaecyparis obtusa, assembly GCA_027943335.1. NCBI lineage: Eukaryota > Viridiplantae > Streptophyta > Pinopsida > Cupressales > Cupressaceae > Chamaecyparis > Chamaecyparis obtusa. The sequence continues at coordinate 385,118 of BSBK01003289.1, read as the reverse complement.
ACCTAATATTTTGCCTAAACTGCCAAGCAATTGGTGAATGCGCGAATATGGCTATCTCCAAATCATGAAATATTTTCCACTAACCGCCAGTCTTCTAGTGACCACGTGACTGCCATTACCTCCCATTCATGGAATGATTTTCAAACCGAGCTATCTTCCTGGCGAACTAGCGACTACCATTTACTCTCTAATTCACTTAATATTTTTTTACATGCTGGTTTGATTTCGCGAACTAGCAACTGCAAAGGCTAACACAGTTCACATTGGCGTCAAAATGTATGGTGGGCCCACTGCGCTGCATTCTACACTTATCCAGCTGGCCACCAAGAACCTCCAGCTCTTTCTTTATTTTATAATTTGTGTGTTTTAGTATATAAATACTAGAAACACCCAAAACCCCAGGCATGTGGGATAATCGATCTGCGCACTTTCCTTTTTGTTTGTTGTTCATTTTCATTGGAAATGCCATGTTCTGGTATTTCCATTTCCCTTTGGCTTGCCATTATTTTCTTCAATTCCTAACACAAAATCTTTCTCTACTTCCTTTAATTGTGTTTGCTACTTCAAATTCTGGTTCATTGGCAGCATTGTCCGCCATCTAAGTTGTTTTTTTTTGTTGCTGGACAGAACTTATTACTTGTTCATGTATAGCTCTCTTTCTCCTCATTATGTCAACTGCTTGACTGATTGGTATCTGCATGCGCTTTGCTTTTGCAGCTTCCCCTTCAGTCTCCAGAACTATTTGCTTGATTCCAAAGCCTTGGAGTCCAATGATTTATCAGGTTCAATTTTTATTGTGCCTATTGGTCTTTGAGACTGAACGCTTCTACGACCCTTACTAGCCTTATTTGTTGCTGGCGCTGGTTTCACTTTTAAAAATGGGCTGCCTTTGTTGAAACGTGAGCCTCCAAACATTATGTATTGGAGACCTTCATTTATTTGCATGAATATTTCTGTTAGCTGGTTCCAGACTTTTGAATTCACTGTTATATCATTTCTCTTTTCTAACATAGGCTTGGCAAATTCATCATCAAACACCTGCAACTTCTTTTGGATTCGTTGTTTAACCTCTGCTAGAGTCTCACCTTCGTGGATAAGAAGAATGAAAGGCAGTCCATAATTTCGGACCGTGTCCTTATGGGATGCATCTTTCGTGAAATGACAAACATGGATTAAAAGGTTAATAGGACCCAGATTCTTCTCCTCTTCTAGAATCTCTATTTGCATGGCTTCCAAGCGATCGAGTAAAAGCTTGTTCTGGTCATCACTTTCCTTGTACTTTTGCTTGGCATCAGCTCTTAAAGACTGCGAAGGTTCCTTTTCCAAATCTTCTTTCAAAGTAGCAATACAAATCTGAGATTCTTCAAGTTGCTGTATCTTTAAGTAATGTTCATCTGCAAGGTCTTCCCTTTCTATTTGCTGGAGTGCATCCTCATTAGCCTGAGCTATGCATTTAAACTATTCTATATGCTAACGCGAGGCTTGAAGATCTTCTTTGAGGTGTTCGATTTCTTCTCTAATGCGTATTGCCTCCAAAGAACACAAGAGCACTCATGATGTATCCATATCCTTAGAAGGGTTTCGTAGTGAGTATGATGCATTTGTTCTTTTAGGAACAAAAGACACATGGATTGGGAAACCCTGCCCTCTAGATTTCAAAACATTGAAAGCATCTTCATCTGTATAGGAATGGAGTCCGCAATCTTAATCTTAGCATGGGTTTCTTGTCTCAAAGATTTTATAACATCTCCACCTTATGTTTGCGTGAGACTCCTTTTATATGCTGCACCAGGCACCATCAACGTGAATCTTCCTCTCACACCAGCAAGTCCTCCTTCTCAAGCTTTAAATTGGTTGAAGGCATTACCTTTGACCTCCAAACTTTTCCCAGTTCTCAAAATCTTCAGCCATGCTGTTAAATGTATCTCGAGTTCTATGCTGCTGCTATTGTCCTTTGTATGTGCTTGGAAATGTAAATGATTAACAATTGCAGAAGCACCGCAACTATTACAATCAATGCAAAAGAAACAAAAATTCACTACAACAGCCATTTCTATAGCCAATTAAAAAGAGTTGATGTCAATCATTTGTGGAAGGCAATGAAGTGCTTGAGGTACCAAAATCACATGTCCATTTCAATGGGATGCACAATCATGCTAATCAGACTATCATCAATTTTGACAAATGCTTTGGGAATAAGTTCACACTTTCGTCTTTACTCATTTTGATCGAGAAAAGTAGTTCATCATGCCCAACTTTGTTGAACCTAAATTTTTTCGAATCAAAATTTTGAAGCCCTTGCTTAGCTTACAATTCTATTGGTTGTTCCTTTAAATGCCACTATTCATTTAACTGAGCAATGAACCCAAAGCTACTTGGAATGATCCAAATTCAACCACTTGATGAAATGTGAACATGATGCATCAGAGATTTAAACACAATATCTAATTTTCTGAACTTTTGCAACACTGATTGATTACACCAACTGGCCCCAGAAAATGGCTTTGGAAACTGATTAGAACCACTGATAAAAATCTGTCGTCTGACTGACATAAACTTTGAGATACATAGAAACACCTTACAAAAAGGTATCCCTTGACTGTACCTGAGGTGAAAGTTATTAATCTCTGAAGTTTCCCTTTCCATTCTATTCCTACAAACACACTGTTAGAACCTGATAAACTGCATCTGGAATCACCCTGGCAAAAATACCAAACAGAGTCTGAGGAGGCTACAAACTGGCACAGAAGTTCATTGATATGTAAACAACATGATTCAATCACTACTTCGGATTGGGCACCAGTGGGGAAAAAGATATGGCCTCATAAAAATAGGTACTTGCAGAGATAGACCAAGAAAATGCAGAAAACTCTTAAAAGTTGCAACTGGAATTGATTTAAAAAAGACATCAAACAGATTGGCAGAAAGCTCAAATCCAAACTGGAAGTGATATGTCAACTTTGCAATGCAAACCAACAAGAATTTCATTGATAAGTTTGACTGGTCAAAATTTATAAATGAGCAAAGTTGACCTCTGGCAAACTGGTGCACTTCACAATCTTTGCAAACAGCAGATACTGCAAATGGAATCGCATTGGGAAACTCATCCAATGGATTCATCATGAGCTTCAAACTGAAAGGGATGAAGTAAAAATTGTTTACAATATAGGGACATGATCATCACTTCACTTCCAATCACCGGGCACAAGGTATAGCTCCACAAACAGGGCCTCTGAGAATAACCGAACAAGTGCACAAGTGCAAAACTAAGAAAACACCTCCGGAAGGGGATGAAAAAATAAGGTCAAAAATTATCACGGGGACTTGAAACCTAACACATAGAGAGTATGCAATGTGTAAAACAAGACGCTAGGCTCAAATTTTCATGACACTTATCAGATTTCAAATTATTCAACCTCAAAGTAACCCTTCCCGGTGATTTCTACACTTTCAATTTTTTAATTTTGAGACCCCCTAGGAATGAAATGATGAAAACCCATTTCAACATGCAACTTTAGGACTCGGAATAAACCACTGAAACATATGAAAGGCAATGGACATTTGAATTTTATGAAACCACCCGGAAAACACCTGGTTCCCACATGCATCCTGAAAGCAAAAATAATACAAATGCATGCTAATGTGTCCCATTCTTCAAAAATTTTAAGGGTACCAACATCCACTATATTACAACACTTAACATTCCTACACATACATTCACATTACGGTTACAAATAAAACACTTCACAATGAGGCCCTGGTCTCTTCAATAGACGGGGCCTTGGCTTTACTGTTAGCACATGCATTCAATGTGGTTTCCCCAAACATTTCCATGGTCCTTCCACCTGCAAAACCTCAATGCCGCATCAGTAATTCAAGGAAGAAAACCATCACATATAAACATATAAGATGTAATATCCACACATTATTCATAGCTCAATTGCATACATGAAATCACACAACAGGTAATGTTTTCACACAATTCAATTGAACCTTCAATCACATAGAATGAGATGTCATAATTCAATTGTCTGCACGTAATCATATAGAATTCAATAATCACATCAAATAAATTCAATTTGCATAACTCAATTCATACTTCAATTGCATATATAATTCATAATTTAATTTGCATACATGATTCATAATTCAATTGCATACATATAATTCAATCATCTATAACATACATACAACTTATCATGAAATATTCAATTCTTCACTAAAGTAAGCATGTAGCATATTGCATATCTAATTCGGTTGCAATTAAATGTCATCATGATACTACTAAACTTCTCCTAAGTATTTAACATTTTGATTCATAATAAAAATCTCTTCGTATCATAATCGAATCAAATCTCCATTTCCTAGTTACTTACGTAAGTGTATAAAATCCATCACTTCACCCCAACATTCATAAATCAAAATAACCATAATTTAGAATTCATATTTATATCATAAAGTAGTCATCAATAATTCATCACCTAACATTTAACCTGAAATGAAATACACACCTCAACCTAATTCATTTCTTGATTTTCATTTTCCTAACAACTTATAACAACATAAATTTTCTAATTGCACACCTCCGTATTTATCTAATTATCATAATGTTAGTCATAATGTATCATAAGGTCAACATTGTGCATATAGAAAGCATCATAAAATGCAACGCATTCTCATCTACTGTAAACAAATCTTTTTCAAAAGAGTAAAATCTACTAACTAATCAGAACATTAAGCCAATCACTAGGGCTACCATAATGATACGAAAAAGCTATGGTTGGTCTAGGGTGAGGCCTCACATCTATTAAAAGGATTTTGACTGTTACAATGGTTAGAAAGTAGCAGTGATATTTATTTGAAAAAATATACAACTCACTTTGCAAATATTAGATCCGATTCCATACACTAATGCTGGTTTACTAACTTTGAAACTCTACCATCTCCATCTCTGATCTGCTCGGAACTTTTCTTCAAGAAACCACCAAAATTCTCCTTCAGCCTTTTCTGCTTATTCAGTCAATAAAACTTTACTCTTCCAACATTCTCTATTTACCCATGCACTTGCATATCCAGCACTTAAATATCCAAATGCTCAGGTTCCCTTTATACTTTCCTCAATTAGGTTAACTCATCTTATGCCACTCAATCTCATTCATAGATCTTAGGGTTAGGTCAGATTCATTGAATCTACCTGCTTCATGTTCTTTGACTCCTTCTCTAGAATCATCTCAATTCTCTTAAAGATTTACAATAAAATGCTTTACAGTGCATTTAATATTTTCAAACAATCAATAAATAAAGTCAACACGTTTTACATAATCCAAGAAATCAATAATGTCAGCTCTCAAATTAAATTCTCTTCAAATATAAAATTGCTAATGCTCAGTCAATACTGTGATCAACTAGTCGGTCTCATGTAGAAAGCTCGGTCATTACTAAAAATGTTTCCTCGGCTTACACTGTCTTCCTCGGCAATTAACTATTGTTCGGTCGACACTATAATTTTGCTCGGCATACATTGACTCAGTCAACACTAACATTACTCAGCTTAAACATGATTTTTCCATTCTTTGCTCGGTCAAGCCTACCAGTTTAGTCTTCAGTCTTACTAAGATAAACAATACATTGTCTCATCATTGTGCAACATAGTCAAGTACGCTTTGTAGTATCAAGATAACTCAACCTTTCCTTAGGTGCTATTGTTACCAACCTTGTCTAGCCCCATAGCAACACTCAAATAGATATAGTACTTTCCTAAGTAGCAACAATCTTACCAGTTAAGGTTTGACATCAATGACAATAAAATAATTGTTTCAATTGCAGTTTTCAACAATCTCCTTCTTTGGCATTGATGGCAACACCATATGATATCACCTGAATAACACATGGATTACCAACCAGTCCAAAACTTATCTGTTCATCAAAGAATTATTTATAATATCCTTAGCTTCATTCTGTAATGTCCCCCCTTTTCTCAAATAAGATTTAATTATAAATAATGAAAATAAATAATAATAATAATAAGAGAAGGAATAAAATATAATTATAATAATACTAATGAAATTTAGATAATTATAATCAATTGATATAAATTGTATTATAGAAATTTTAGTATATATATAACTATATATAAATATCTAGTTTAATAATAATAAATATAATAGAAAATTAATAAAATAATAAATAATATATATATAATCAAATATTAAAATAATAAGTTTAATATAGTAATAAATGATTAAATAATAATAGTTATTAAGTAATTAAAATAAATTAATAATAATCAAATTATTATTAATTATAACATATCATTTATATAACTAATATAATCATAAAATATATAATAATATATACTAATACGTATTCATTAATAATAAGGGATAAATATTGATGAGAATAATAACATTACTAAATGTTTAATACTAATATATTATAACAATAAATAATATCAAATGGTGAAGGTTAGTAATCATTGTGTGAAGAGGCGTCGATTAGGGATGTGACTCATACCATTGTATTAATAAATTTTCACTACAAACCATGGAGGGGAAGGAGAACATCGAACATGAAAGGAAAAGGAAATGGAGATATCTATCTAAGGATTGGACAGAGAGAAAACAAATAGAAAACACTGCATTCAGTATGGGGAGATACCAAATTTCTTATAAGAGAATATGGACCACAACAAATAGTTAGAAGGGATACAATAATGGGAATCAACCATCTTTGAACTAGAACCAGGAAATAGGATAAGGAACACACACAGCTCATACGATTGGCATCCGATCACAGCATATACACTCATCCAGCCAGCCACAAGGAAAATAGAGGAGTTGGATAATAAATATAGGGAAAACATCATTTAATTCCAATGAGGGATAGAGACCGTTCTTGTACCAGAAGTCTATAGACTGTAGACTTATAAGCATGGAAGGGATCCATATCACCCCCGATACAAAGAAAAGGACATGCATATAAATGTAATCAGTATTATAAAAATAGAATGGTGATAAGGAAGACCCGAGTTCTAATACCATTGAAAATGTTATCGATTGGGCACCATGAGCAATGGATCAATTCATTGATGGAGTATGGATCAAAGGTATTGGGAAGATATTTTGGAGAGAGTTGACGTCTATTAATGCAGAGCATCCATCATGAGATCATAGATAAAGTTTGACAAAATTAGAAATTATTTGTGATGAAAGCATCTATATTGTTGGTTGACAAGCAACAAGGAACCAATATTGATTATAAAAGAATATATCTGAATTCTATAAAGATGGGAGAGCATTACCCAGTCTTATATATATATATATATATATATATATATATATATATATATATATATATATATATATATATATATATATATATATATATATATATATATATATATATATATATATATATATATATATATATATATATATATATATATATATATATATATATATATCTGTGTGTGTGTGTGTGCGCCCATTTGAGAGCATCAAATAAGGATAACCCATTTATTATGATATTAATCATAAGGTACATGACAAACTTAAAATAATTTCACAATGGATATTACAAATCCAAATTTTGATTGGGAGTTTGTGGAACAATTTGAGTAAGGTCCTATACGGGGACATTACAGTGGTATCAGAGCATAATCCTGCCATCCTGTGAGCCGGGCTTATGTAAGAAGAGTAGACAAAAAGAGATAAAAAAAAGACAAATAAACACAGAGAAAAGGATATAAGGAAGAAAAGGAAGAACATAGAAGAGATGACACATGTCTTAGACTTAGAGGGACATTATAGAAGGACAAAGAATTTCATGGCAATTAAAATTCCATGAAGGAATTAAGGCAGAGAGCTAAACCTCTCTGAAGGACTTCACAAGGCATTCTAAAATTGAATGTCCTAAAGGAAGTAAGGCAGGGAATCAGGTATTCTCTGAAGGAACTAGTATATACTAATAGGAAAAAAATATATGCATATGTAAGGATGGATACACCCAAAGAGGGTATCCATGAGGCCTAGGGTGAGAAAGAGCTCTCTCCTAGGAAGGATGGATATATCAAGGTTGATTATCCATAAGGTCTTAAAGAGAGAATTATAGTGAGGAGATGGTACTAAGTTGGAGAGCTGTTCTAAATTGCGCAAGGCATTTAGAGCCCTAGGAAGCACTCTCCCAGGTGCTAAGTATCTAATCATAGTCTCTCCTTAAGGATTGGGAAGAGATAAAGTCTCTCCTAAGAATCATCAGGATGGATATACCAAATGAAGGATGTCCATAAGGCCTTAGGAGGAGGTAGTCGTAATGAGATGGTTTCATAGCTTGAGGACCATTCTAGAATAGCCATATGGCAACTAGAGCCCCAGAAGGTTCTCCTAGATAGCTTGTAACCTGATTACGAACTCTCCCTAAGGATTAGGATTATTCATCAGGACTCAACACAAAACAAGGCAATACTTAACAAAAGGAGAAGGAAAGCACTACAGTACATCAAGATAAGTTCTAAAATTGAATTACTCTTAGTATTCTAAATTGAATATTATGATTTTTTTCTAGATTTGATATACTTGTATTTGTAAATAAATGACAGCTCTAACCTCAAATTGAAATTGTCATTTCAGGTCATTGAATTGGACATCATAGTTACACTGGAAGTTTGAATTGCTTGAGGACAAGCAATTTCGGGAAGGGCGGACTGTAATGTCCCCCCTTTTATCAAATAAGATTTAATTATAAATAATGAAAATAAATAATAATAATAATAAGAGAAGGAATAAAATATAATTATAATAATACTAATGAAATTTAGATAATTATAATCAATTGATATAAATTGTATTATAGAAATTTTAGTATATATATAACTATATATAAATATCTAGTTTAATAATAATAAATATAATAGAAAATTAATAAAATAATAAATAATATATATATAATCGAATATTAAAATAATAAGTTTAATATAGTAATAAATGATTAAATAATAATAGTTATTAAGTAATTAAAATAAATTAATAATAATCAAATTATTATTAATTATAATGTATCATTTATATAACTAATATAATCATAAAATATATAATAATCTATACTAATACGTATTCATTAATAATAAGGGATAAATATTGATGAGAATAATAACATTACTAAATGTTTAATACTAATATATTATAACAATAAATAATATCAAACGGTGAAGGTTAGTAATTGTTGTGTGAAGAGGCGTCGATTAGGGATGTGACTCATACCATTGTATTAATAAATTTTCACTACAAACCATGGAGGGGAAGGAGAACATCGAACATGAAAGGAAAAGGAAATGGAGATATCTATCTAAGGATTGGACAAAGAGAAAAAAAATAGAAAACACTACATTCAGTATGGGGAGATACCAAATTTCTTATAAGAGAATATGGACCACAACAAATAGTTCGAAGGGATACAATATCGGGAATCAACCATCTTTGAACTAGAACCAGGAAATGGGATAAGGAACACACACAGCTCATACGATTGGCATCCGATTACAGCATATACACTCATCCAGCCAGCCGCAAGGAAAATAGAGGAGTTGGATAATAAACATAGGGCAAACATCATTTAATTCCAATGAGGGATAGAGACCGTTCTTGTACCAAAATTCTACAGACTGCAGACTTATAAGCGTAGAAGGGATCCATATCACCCCCGATACAAAGAAAAGGACATGCATATAAATGTAATCAGTATTATAAAAATAGAATGGTGATAAGGAAGATCCGAGTTCTAATACCATTGAAAATGCTATCGATTGGGCACCATGAGCAATAGATCAATTCATTGATGGAGTACGGATCAAAGGTATTGGGAAGATATTTTGGAGAGAGTTGATGTCTATCAATGCTGAGCATCCGTCATGAGATCATAGATAAAGTTTGACAAAATTAGAAATTATTTGTGATCAAAGCATCTATATTGTTGGTTGACAAGCAACAAGGAACCAATATTGATTATAAAAGAATATATCTGAATTCTATACAAATGGGAGAGCATTACCCAGTCTTATATATATAGGAATACTGTATATATATGTGTGCCCATTTGAGAGCATCAAATAAGGATAACCCATTTATTATGATATTAATCATAAGGTACATGACAAACTTAAAATAATTTCACAATGGATATTACAAATCCAAATTCTGATTGGGAGTTCGTGGAATAGTTTAAGTAAGGTCCTATACGGGGACATTACACATTCTGATTCAGAATCCTATAAGCCTCACTTCTGTGACCATCAAAAGTATTTAGATCTCCCTCTATCCCAATCCTTCATTTCAATTCATCTCCCTCTTACCTTTCAGTGTCATGTGTTATCATATCAGTTCATCTCCCTCTTTGACAAAAATTCCAAAGCAACAACTAAAACATACATCCATCAGATGTAGATAATATTTGTGCAGCTCAGTGTTTCTCCCTTTGTCATCTTGCTTATGACTGATTCCTTATCTTTGCTTCTTTTCACAACTCTAGGCCAGCCCTAAAGTGTGACAATCTTCTGCATCAAGTTGTCAAATTTTGTACTTTAGCACATTTGATGCAGTGCTCCTAGCTTGTCTAGGCAGCCTCAGTTAGGGGAAGGACCCCTAATTGACTTCTCAAATACTCATGAGCTTCTCTAGGTAAAGCTTTAGTGAATATGTCTGCTAATTGTTCTTTTGTATTCACATATTCCATTCAGACTTCTTTATCTTGTACTAATTCTCTCAAGTAGTGATACTTGATTGCAATGTGCTTGGTCTTGGTGTGCATCACTGGATTCTTAGAAATATTGATAGCACTTGTGTTGTCACAAAAAATAACAACAGGTTCAGTGATTTCTTCTTTCATGCCTATCAACAATTGCTTTATCCATACCAAATTTGAACAATTTACTACAGCAACAACATACTTGGCCTTGGCAGTAGATTGGGAAATGCAATTTTGTTTCTTTCTTGCCCAAGAGACTAATCTCTTTCCAAGAAAGAAAGCTCCACCACTAGTACTCTTTTTTTCATCTACATTTCTTGCCCAATCAGCATCTGTATAAACTCTGAGTTCAAATTTTTCATCCGTCTCATAATATAGACCATAGTCAGCAGTTCCTTTCAAGTATCTCATAATTCTTTTTACAACCATCATGTGTGTTTCCTTAGGATTGGCAGAGAATCTTGCCACAATCCCAATATCTAGTGCAATATCTGGTCTACTATGTACAACATACTGTAATTTTCCAATCATGGATCTATACAAAGTCTGATTCACTTCTGTAGCATCATCATTCTTAGATAAATTTTGTCCAGTAACCATAGGAGTTCCCACTAGTTTAGCATCTTCCATCCAAAAAGTTTTCAGTATTTCACTAACATACTTAGATTGTGTAATAAAAATTGCATTCTTCCTCTGATGATGAAGGGTGCTCTCCTTAATACCACAAACACATAACAGAAACAAAGGAACAACAACCATATGCAAGAACAAAAAATTGGCTTCTTATTATCTCCACAAATGTGGAATTACAAACTTTCAATATTACAATATGCAAAGCCACATGGGCATTCCCTTACAATATTCTATAGGACAAAGCCTCAAATCAATACCCAGATCTCTACCCAGAACTGTCCTGAACTGCCCAAGACAACACTACAACCTTCCTTATATAGGCAATTTCCACCGCACGAGAAGGTTCCAGAAATTTAGCCCTTAGGGCCGACCAAACTTAGAATTATTTTATTTTACAATTTATTACATCAAATTTGGCTCAAAATAACTTTTGAAACCCAAACATAAATTTTGAAGAAAAATTATTTTTCGCCATTTCAGGTGACCCAACTTTCGAAGACCATAAGTCATCACCAGTTGCTCTGATTGACTATTATGAACCCAATTCGGAAAGGGCACGAGGAGCTCTACAACACTTGAATTAAGCAAGCTTCATTCAGCTGAAAATTTGACCTCATCCAGGGTGTCTAAAGCCTTCAAAATTGAGTTCAAAGTTTCTGTACCCTGCTGCTAATACTGAAAATCTGTAATATCTTCAAAACTAGACCTGATCTAGCCATGAAACTTTACTGGCAGGATGATATGACTGAGATGAACCTCCACATGTAAAATCAGAACATTCCAAGATTGTATGACCAACTTACTAAAAATAGCAAGTTTCCATAAATAGCAACTCTACACAAGATAACCCTTATTGAATACAAAAATAGAAATATTTTTGGGTGATGCAAGATTGCTCTTACACCCAGGATGCTCCTGCATCATCTAATATACTTGTAAACCAGCAAAGAATATGATCTCACCAAACATACTCATTTCAAATTCAATTTGCATTGCATTTGAAAAACTTTTACATAATGCATCTTGTCCACCAAAGATAATGTCATCCACAAAATTTTTTGCTAACAGGATACCTGTACCTTCTTCATCTTTCATGTATAGATTTCTTGTGTCGTTTGTTCTTGAAAATCCAATTTGTATCAAGTAGTTGTGCAACCTCTCATACCATGCTCTGGGAGCTTGCTTCAATCCATATAATGCTTTGTTCAGTTTGCACACCATGTGTCTTCTGTTTGGATCAATAAAACCTTCTGGCTATTCTATGTAAACTTCTTCTAGTATACCATTCAAAAATGCAGACTTGACATTTATTTGATATACCTTGAAATCTTTATAAGCAGCATATGCAAGCAGAGTTCTTACTCCTTCCAATCTAGTTGCAGGGGAAAATGTCTCCCCATAATCTATTCCTTCTTCTTGTGCATAGCCTTTGCATACCAGCCTAGCTTTGTTCCTAGTGATTTCACCATTTTCATTCATCTTATTCTGAAACACCCACTTTGTTCCTATAAATTTTCTGTTTTCAGGGCTCGGCACCAGAGTCCAAGTATCATTCTTCTCAATCTGGTCAATCTCTTCATTCATTGCTTGTATCCAGTCTTCATTCTCTAATGCCTCTCTAGTCATCTTGGGTTCAAATTCACACATTAGGCATGTTGGATCCTTAGTCTTACTTCTTGTCTGAATTCCAGTATTTTTGTCTCCAATTATCTGATCAGGCTTGTGATGTCTTTTTACATATTTTTCCAAAATAGGTTCAACTCCTCTCTCCTCTATTTCATCATGTTCCTCAATAAGATTGTCAGATTCAACTTCTGAATGCTTAACAACCTCTTCCTGATACTCAATAGCATTTTCTTGTAGCTCAGCATGTTCTTGTTCTCTCTCGGCACTATTTTCCTGATGCTCGGTAGCATCTATCTGTCACTCGGCATTGCTTACCCAAGACTTGGCATCAGGTGCATCTATAATCTTCTGGTTCTCTTTTGCTATCAACTTCATTTCTTTTTGCATACTCATTAATTTTGACATTCATACTTTCCACAATTTTTTTAGTGTTAGAGTTCAAACACTTATAAGCTTTACTTTTTATGGAATACCCTAGGAATATGCCTTCATCACTCTTAGCATCAAAATTTCCATTCCTAGTTTCTTTTAATATATAGCACTTACTTCCAAAGATTCTAAAGTATTTAACAATCAGTGCATGTCCATGCCATAATTCATAGGGTGTTAGATTTGTACCTTTTTTGATCTGTACCCGGTTAAGAGTGTAGATAGAAGTGCTTATAACTTCTTTCCAGTATTTCTATTTCACATTCTTTTCAATCAACAATGTCCTTGCACAATCCAAGATAGATCTATTTCTCCTTTCTACTATACCATTCTGTGGAGGTGTTCTAGGTGTAGACATCTGTCTTTTAATTCCTCTATCATTACAAAATAGATTAAATTCATTTGATGTAAACTCTCCACCTCAGTCAAATCTAAGACATTTCAGGTTCCTACTTGTCTCTTTCTCAACCTTAGCTAAATACCACTTAAAGAATTGAAAAGTTTTAGATTTTTCTTTTAGAAACATCACATGCATCATCCTAGTATGATCATCAACAAATAAGATAAAGTATCTAGCACCACAATAACTTTGTACACCCATAGGTCCACAAAGGTCAGTATGAACCAAATCTAAAATGTTTTCAGAAGTAAAGGATTTTCTCTTAAAACTTGACTTTGTCATTTTTCCTAACTGCCATTCCTTGCACATCACATTCTCAGGTTTCTTCAATCTAGGTAGACCTCTTACCCTTTTCTTCTTACTTATCTCTACCAGATTGTCAAAGTTAACATGACACAACCTTTTATGCTATAACCAAATATCATCAAGTTGTGAAATTAAACATGTTTCTTCAGATAGGTCAAGATAGAACAAATTACCTCTAGTCTGATATCCACTTCCAATCAGTTCTCCAGTAGCATTAAATATTTTATCCTTCTTGTGATGAAATTCCACTCGGTAACTAGTTTTGTTAAGCTGCACAACACTTAACAAATTATAATTAAGACCTTCAACCCAATATGCATTTTCACAAAATATCTTATCAGTCAGTTTAATCAAACCTTTTCCTCTAACAGGACATGGTGCATCATTACCAAATTCTACACTTTTACCTCTGTAATGATGTAGGGTCTCAAACTTATTTTTGTCACTAGTCATGTGATGTGAACAACCACTGTCAATAATCCATTTATCATTCTTGTTCACATAGGATATCAAAGCAGTTTTCTCATCCTCATCAAATTCATCTTTCATTGCAACATAGACTACCTCAATTTCAAAATCATCACTATCAGTGTCAGTTTCTTTTTCAGCAATGTAACAAGATTTCTTACCTTTTCCTTTGTAGTCTTTGTTCAATTGGTAGCTTCTATCATCTTTTATGTCTTTGTGTTTGCTTTTCCTTTCATCATCTTTGTCCTTCTTGTCAAGACATCTAGCAGCTATATGACCAACTTTATTACATGCAAAACATATAATACAGAGTTTATCTTTGTACTTTCCTTTTCCCCTTCTCAGTCTTCTAGCCCTAAGAGCTTCTAGATCTTCTAGTTCTTCATCAGATGTGTCACTGTCACTGTCACTTTCACTTTCACTTTCACTGATGCATCTTTCTTTTTCTTTCTTTGGCTTGTTTAGAACTAGCTGTGACTTGAAAGTAGATTCAACATTACCAATGCTTCCAACAGTGAAATTATCATAGTTAGAGAGTTCAAAAGTAGTTAGCTTACCAACCAAACTTTCCAAAGTAAGCACATTAGCAGAGTTACACCTAGATTCCTGAATAGCTGAGATCTTAATAGCATATAAAGGACGCAGGGTTCTTAGTACTTTCCCAATTATAGTTTCATCATCAATAGGCCCATTTTCTCCTCTAATAGCTTTCACAACTTCTTTTATTCTACCACAATATTGTGCAATGTTTTCACCTTCTTGCATTCTCATTTCATCAAACTTACCTCTAAGACTCTTGGCCTTTTCTTTCAACACATTTAAGTCACCACCATAGATCCTTGCAAGAGTGTCCCACATATCCTTAGTAGTTGTGCAGTCCTTAATGTCCTCAAATTCTGGATAGCTTAGGGCAGATGCAATTTCCAGCACTGCTTGATTATGTTCTTGCTTAGCTGTCATTTCTTCGGCAGTCAAAGGTGCGACAAGTGAGACAACTATTTTCAATGTAGTACTTTGCAGAGTCACCAATACTACCCAGATGCAGCTTCATCAAGCTTTTCCATGCAGGGAAGTTTTCCTTGTTCAACTTTGGTACCTCCTTCTTATACATCCTGATCATTTGTTTCAAGCCCCTTTAAACTTGATTTCTGTCAATACTAATAATAAGCAACAAAGCTTTGATACCAGTTGTTAATATGATTTAGAACAATAGAGAGGGGGGGTGAATCAGTTGTTCTCAGGTCCTAATGTATAAAACAAACTTAAAATTTTTCCTTTAAATCAGATCCAATAACCAAAACAAACTCGGTCATCACTGATTCAATAATAAAAACATACAACAATGTAGTCCACTACCCAGCTGTAACTTAACTTGTAAAATATAGTAATGTTCAAACCAAAACGTTCACACAAGTATTAACACTAGGATTTATAGTGGAAACCCAATTTGGGAAAAACCACTTTGTAACATGCTACTATTATTTTCACTCTTCTGAAGTGAGCTCAGTAAAAAGCCAACCTTGTCAAAGGTTACAATACACACTGTCAAGTGTGACCCGGTTAAAGGATTTCAATCACCCTGTTAAAAGTGAGCCTAGTCATAGGACTTACATACACTCCATTAGAATGAAATATTGTTCAAAGGATTTAACATATGACTGTTAGGTCAACCTCTGTTAAAAGGATTTTGACTGTTGCAATGGTTAGAAAGTAGCAGCAATATTTATTTGAAAAATATACAACTCACTTTGCAAATATCAGATCTGATTCCGTACACTAAACCTGGTTTACTAAATTTGAAACTTTTCCATCTCCATCTCTGATCTGCTCGAAACTTTTCTTCAAGCAACTACCACAATTTTCCTTTAGCCTTTTCTACTTATTCAGTCAATAAAAATTTAATCTTCCAGCATTCTTTGTTTACCCATGCACTTGCATATCCAACACTTACATATCCAAATGCTCAGGTTCCCTTTATACTTTCCTCAATTAGGTTAACTCATCTTATGCCACTCAATCTCATTCATAGATCTTAGGGTTAGGTCAGATTCATTGAATCTACCTACTTCATGTTCTTCAACTCCTTTTATAGAATCATCTCAATTCTCTTAAAGATTTACAATAAAATGCTTTACAGTGCATTTAATGCTTTCAAAAAATCAATAAATAAAGTCAACACATTTTACATAATCCAAGAATTCAACAATGTCGGCTCTAAAATTAAATTCTCTTCGAATATAAAATTGCTGATGCTCGATCAATACTGTGATCAACTACTTGGTCTTCACGTAGAAAGCTCGGTCATTACTAAAAATGTTTCCTTGGCTTACACTGTCTTCCTCGGCAATTAACTGTTGTTCAGTCGACACTATAATTTTGCTCGGCATACATTGACTCAGTCGACACTAACATTACTTGGCTTAAACATGATTTTTTCATTCTTTTCTCGGTCAAGCCTACCAGTTTAGTCTTCAGTCTTACTAAGATAAACAATACATTGTCTCATCATTGTGCAACATAGTCAAGTACACTTTGTAGTATCAAGATAACTCAACCTTTCCTTAGGTGCTATTGTTACCAACCTTGCCTAGCCCCATAGCAACACTCAAATAGATATAGTACTTTCCTAAGTAGCAACAATCTTACCAATTAAGGTTTGACATCAATGACAATACAACAATTGTTTCAATTGCAGTTTCCAACACCAAGAAACATTTTCACAAATATGAAATGTGAGGAAAAGTAATAACATTAACAATGCCAAGATTCACATCATTAAATTTCACCCGCGGATGAGTTTCTGTAGTGGGTTGCCCAGCATCAAAAATATGTTGAGTTGCATTTGAGATGTAACTGAGAGTATCATGTGGAACAGACCCTAAACTTTGAAAGCGTTCTCCAACCGAGTAATTCAAAATTCAATCTAGGAAAGCATCAGTAAGTGAAATAAATTATATACATCAACATCAACATCATCATAATCATTAGACATAAACTTTAAAGACATATTTTGGATAGTACTATGTTTCTTGAAAGTTTTTGTGATGCTTCTAAACTTTAAAGAAATATTTTATGGCTTAATGATAACATAGATTAGTGTTTTGTTTTCTGATGTAATGTTGTTGATCATCCATGGTCTTGAAGAAAATATTGATTATTTTGATTCTCAAGTCTTGACGTTTTTTCTCAATGTGATATAGACTGACCACAAGATGGTTCAATTGGTCCTCTCTTTCTGTTTAATCATTTGTCTTCTTCATGGTGTAAGTGTCAATATTTTATAATCCAACTAGCATGTCATACCCCCACTCCTGACAAACCTCACAACATGCAAATCACAGCCAAAGACTTGGGTGATCAGCATACACAAACAACGATTACCCTTAGGAAAGAATGATCATTAATATTCATTAATGGTGGGCAGTGATTCCTTGGTAATAAAGGCATTGACAACATTCATCATCTTAACCAAGTCATGGGTGGTGATCCTTTAAATAACACAATTAGTAAAAGGAAATAACAACATAACAAAATTTGGAGTGAGGAAGAAGGAAAATTGGAAAACAAAATATGGAATTTTAATGCCCAAAATTTCAGGTCAAAACACAACCAACAAATCTTTTTTAAAAGGATAATAGTGCCAAGTTATAATGCAGTTTATCAAGTGACAAAGACAAAGGTATGAAAAGAGTCTGAAGATCCAATTCTATACAATGTTGGTTCCCAAGGTTTACTAGCTGATTAAGTTTTAACAAGGGAATTCTATCTAGGTGGAGATGTTATAATCGAAGTTACCTTAACATTAAAGTTGATTATGAGGGTACCACATTTAATTTCAACTATATTGTTATCGAACGGATGAGACTATAGGAAAAGTTATGCTATGTTGGGTCAAAGGATTCAATCCAAAAATAGTCATGTTACTAAAACAAATGAATATTTAATAACCGACATATGACTAGACCAATTCGATGTTTGAGAAGTTAAGTTACATTGGATTATAAAATCATTAGCCCCTTTTGTTCGTCTCTAAATGCAACATTAAAGGACAATGTATGTACAAATATTTCTTTTACCATGTTAATTTGTACTAAATGTTATCGTGTTAGATAACAATACAAATAAATAACGTCATAACGGTTAGCATGTAATAAAGTATTAAGTGGTACTAAGTGTATTAGTTACCATTTAATACATTTATTAGTGCACAAAGTTATTAAATTAAAGGCCTAATTTCAATATTTACCCTATAATCCCAATTTAATAAATAATATTGATCATAAACTATTCAATAATTATTATTAAATATAAATTAATATCTTTTATAGAATAAAAAAAAATCAAAACAATTAACAAATAAATCAATAAAAATCATTTATTTCCATAAGAAGATTTTCTATTATTAACTTATCATGACAATCATTACAAAATAAAAATAACAAAACAATTTACTAAAAATCCTAAGCTAACTTATTATCTACAAACCTACTCATTAATCCTAAACAAACTATTAACATCCTACTCTAAGCACCTACCCCTAACCTAGTCTCCCATCACAGCCCCATCTAAGATAGGGTGCGCAAAACAAGGTTAAGGGAGCTCATTCAAAAAGTGGAAAGCAAGTTTGGGAGGCCCCACTAAAACCTGCGCTCAAGTCTTGCATTGAAAAAAAAAAACTTTAGACAAGGACCTGCGCATTAAAGAAGATGGGGAAGTTTGAGGGGACATGGGGATTGGGTCCCACCCCATTCCCCATTCAAATGCCAAGCAGGATACCCACACACGTAAGGTAAAAG
Organism: Chamaecyparis obtusa; assembly: GCA_027943335.1. Classification (NCBI taxonomy): domain Eukaryota; kingdom Viridiplantae; phylum Streptophyta; class Pinopsida; order Cupressales; family Cupressaceae; genus Chamaecyparis; species Chamaecyparis obtusa. The sequence continues at coordinate 365,723 of BSBK01003289.1, read as the reverse complement.
GTCAAATGAATAAGCAACCAGTGCATGGGCTAAGTCAAGTGCATTTATAACAATGCAAGCCTAAATTTATTAATGGCTAGGTGTGGTCTCCCATACCTGCGCCCCTTTTGGAGAGACATAAAGGTAAGGGTGATTAAAGGTATATATTTTATTGTTAGGAAATTTAATTAGATAAGATATATTATATATTAATGACTGTGGCATGGATTTGTATGGGATTTTTTTCCCATACAAAATCTAGAGCCCTGTAGGTCTCCAATTGCTCCTTTTATTTAAAATTTGCATGTGATATTTTATTTTTCTCTTCATTTTTATATGGTACAATTTTTATTTGTTTGGTTCAGGTACATAGGAAGTGTTATAGATGATAAATCAATTTATCATTTGAAACATGTAGCCTTTTTTTGAAATGAATTCAATGTTAAGAATAGATCAAATTTCTCAACTAAATTCTTTGCTTCTAAAACAATATGCAATAACAAGCTATCAAATTAACTTGTAAAGATAGAGAGGTAGAAATCTTTTTTTTTTTTTGCAACTCATTCAAAATATAAATACAATGATTTCCATGCAATAACTACAAAGTATTAGTAACTCTCTTCTATTTGATATAACCGAAAACACACTATATTATACACATTGCAACTTCAAATGGAAATGAGTTTTGCATTTCAAGAGTAACATAACTTTTTAAATACATGTGCACAATTTGAATTTACATATAGAAGCCTCTTTGAGGACTTTTAAAGAACAATAAAATACAAGATTTAGGCTTCTTCTTTCATCAAGAGGATTACAAAATTACACATGCACACTCCTCAACTTTGGGAGCTATTTTTCAACATCCTGAATAACTCTTTAATCTCCAAGCTTTACACCTACATTGAACTTCCGAAAATCTGCAAGAAATCAAGACAAAAGGAAGACCATGGGAAGCTCACCTCCCATCCTAGGCCTCTCATGAGGCCACCCCCGAGCTTGGGGAAATCACATTAAATGGGATACATTCTCAAACACAAAACACTCACAAGAAAACATACAATTAACCCAAATTCCCTCAAGGGTGAAACTAAGAAATTCCAAGAACTCCTTTTGTGGGGTGTGGGTGGACAACCCATGGAGACAACCATTGCATGAAAACAAGGCCACACATGGACCCAATAAACACAATATCATAACAAGGACACACATGGACCCAAAATATACACAATTTCATAACAAGGCTCACATGGCCAATCTTCCCTCCTTATACCCCCAATGCCTCATGGGCTAAATGCAAGGTTACTTGGGAAAATCACTCAACCCAAGTTTCATCCTTCCCCACACATGGAGGAGACTCTACACATGGAGTTGCCTCCATTCCCACACCCCCTCTTGGTTGCTCTTTCCTCCCATGGGTGAGTGAGCCAAGAGCATACAACCCAAATCAATTACAAAAGAAAACACAAGATGCTTGCTCTCACCATGACCAACCATGGGGAACTAAAACACAACATCGATTCAAGAGATATGCTTCCTCCATGACCAACCATGGGGAGCCAAAGAAGAACATAAACACATAAATTCTCTACAACAAGAGTGAGAGAAAATCCAACCTCAAATCCAAATGCAAAATGAAGGAGAGTTGAGCCCTTTTCCCAATTTCAAGATTTTCTTCCTCCTCTAACTTTGGTGATCTCTCAGGATAGAGAATGGGTGAATGACAACAATGTTCTCCAAAATTCTACTAAAAGGACCTCTAACCTAACTCCCAAAATCTTAGGGAAAGGCAAGCCCTCCCATTGGTTGACAAAACCCCAAACCTTACACACCCCTCTCCTCATAAAGGTGGTCCTTGGAGGTGAGTGGTCTTGGACTTCTCCAAACAAGGAAGATGATCATGAAAGTACTTTTTGGGCCATATGACAAGATGCAATTTTCGCTCAAGATTAAATATGCACTCTTGGAAGGGTCAAAAAGTCAATCTTGGGCTTCTCCCATGTTGAAAATACCCCTAACCCCATAGGTACATGGAATGGGTTAGCTAAATATGCATAAAACCACTCCCTAAGGCCACTTTAAACCCTCTAAAACTCATGATTAAGAGTATGCACGAAAATAGAAGATGGGGACTTCATTATGGGGTCCTATGACAAGTGGGTGTGCTTAGGATTTCTCCCAAAAGGCTTCTAGAATGTACTCTCACTCAACCACATGGAATACCTTGATAACATTAAACACTAGTGTCAAGTGACACTTCACAAAATAACATTACACACAAGGTACGTCCAATTTTGTCACAACACATAACATTCCTACACACATACATCCAAATTACTATTACAAATAAAATACTTTACAACAAGGCCTCGGGTCTCTTCATAGATGGGGCCTTGGCTTAACTGGTTGCACATACATTCAATGTGATTTCCCTGAATGTATTTCCATGGTCCTTCCACCTGCAACACCTCAATGCAGCATCAGTAATTCAAGGAAGAAAACTAATACGAATAAACATATAAGATATAACATCTTCAGTTTAATCAAAATTCAATTGCATATAGTCATGTAAGGTACATTTATTAAATCAGCTCAATTTCAACTGCATAAAATCATATAGGGTACAGTAATCAAATCAATACACTTTCAATTGCATAATTCAATTGCATCTCTAATGCATACTAATCTCGTAATTCAATTGAAATTATGATCATCAATAATCTAACATCATCATAAGGTAATCATCAATTACTCATAACATCAATGCAGTGAAGATGTCTAACATGATATTCATTTGCAACATAGAACTCAATTGCATTCTTACAATCACTTCCTCATAATTCATAATTCAATGCATACGTCTAATCACTTTCATATAGTGCATAATTCAAATACATATAATTTTATACACACAAGTTATAATTTCTACCGCGTAATCAAAGTTACATAAAGTATAGTGCCCTCATATAGATCATAATCCAAATGCAGGCTTGCAAAAATATAGGATACATTCATTATTTCAATTCAATCAAATCCACATAATTCGATTACATAACCCCATAGTACTCCTAATCCCAAAGATTCTCAATTTTCATGAGCATAATATTTAAGATAAATCGATGGTTCAACATCGGAAAGGGGTAACCATAACAGTCGGGTCCTATAAAACTCTTATCACAAGTATGATTAAATTTTCTAATGTAGGAAAACAAAATGCAGAATAATCCTATTAGTCTAGGATCTAACAAATCCTTGTTCAGGGTTCTAATAATATCACCAAAACATCACTATGGTATAACCATATAATACATCATCAAAACATTACTCATCCTCCTCGTAGGAGTTACTAGAATCATCACATCAACTATTAATTTAATCCAAGATAAACTTATGACTTAACACATAACTAAATTGGCATTTACATCTCGACTTCTTGAATCTAATCCTTTACGACAAAAGTACTCAATGAAACCTTAATAGTCTAGCTAGATCTATGATTCGCTGGGTAACATACTGCATCCAAGATTCACTTACACAATTAATAACCTAGAGATATCCCCTCTGTCATTGCGACACTTAGTTGATAGGTCCTGATATGAAGGTACAATATATAGGTCTATTCTGAGGTACAATTCCATTAGGGATTTACCAATCATCCAAATACTACAACACCCCTTAATCCTCCGACATCGAAGTGTCAAGGAAAAGGTGGAAACGGGGTGGGCCTTACAAGAATAATCGGGTTGGAAGTAGAGAAGAATTCAGAAATAAACTTGAATTAGAAAAAATCCAAGTTATCCGGTTCTTTGTTTGAGGCTGGGTTCCGGTTCTACTTTTGTTCTCCTCTGGGTTCCACTTGCGTTCCTTTGGTAGGAACTTGGGTGCCTGGGCCAATCCCGGGTGCACTTGCAATATTTTATTCATAATTTTATAAGCTAGCTCATTATTATGGTAACATGGGTATGACCACACTCCATGCCTTATAATGGTACCCGACATGGAGTGTGGTTCAAATGATGTTGAACCAAATGCTGACCATGATGGCTATGATCATGATGAAAATGAATATGAATATTAAATCTAAAATATGGATTGTAATTTGAATTTTCATTGTGAATGAAGAAACTATAGATTCAAGTTGACTCATTCTATGTTGTAGTATATTTTTTCTCTAGATCTACCATATTATATATGTGTAGCCTGTAAGGGACATCTTTTGCTCATCCATGTATTAGATCTCGGTGAGAGTTCTTAGGAGAAAGACAAGATGTTAGTGGGAGATGGAGAAACCAATCTTAGAACACCACTTGAAGCCTTGCAATGTTGAGAGTGGGATAAAGGCTACACTTGAGACCCTATATAAGGAACAAACTTATTGAGCTTCACTTTGTTTCGAGAATAGTTTTATATTCTAGTACTAAACAGGGCCAACTATGTGAAGGTGGAAGCTCATTTCCCCCCCCCCCCCTCCCCCCTAACATCACTCTAAATTCCCCGTTAACATCTAACATTCATTCATTATTTCATCCATTAATAAAATGTAACATTCATTAATTATCACATGATAACATTCATTAACATTCATTCACACATTAATAAAATGTGACATTCATTAATTATCATATGATAACATTCATTAACACATTATAAAATTTATGAAAATTCAATACAACATAATTAAATTCATTGACATATAAAAATCAGTCATTATCAATTAAGGTGCATAGATGACAATCATTTCTTTTTTTTTCTTTTGATTTCTAGTTTTTAAGAAGTAATCGTTAAGAGGAGTATCGATATCATCATGATGATCATCTACCCTCTCATTAGATCTCAATGCACGCCTAGTTCTCTGTTGATGCAAAGGGGGGTCATCTGCAATAACATATAAAAGGGTTAAATTAAAAATATTTTATTATAATTAAAAACATTAAAAACATTTTAAAGTATTTCAATACTTTACATGCCATAATTGTATAGCTCTTTACTTGATCTAGTCACATCATCAACATCAAGGTCAGTTTGTCTAGCCTTAGCCTCAATCTCAACCTGCTCATTAACAACGACCTCTACACTCTCTACAACTGCAATACAAATTGTTACATTAATCCAAACACAAATTGCAATTAAATTTGTATTACTACACCAATCAATTTAAGATGTTTACTTGTATTACTGTGATGTACATCCTCATTGTCATCAACACGCATAGGTTGTGTACGACAAGAATCAGCAGGCTACATTTCAATTTCATACACATTCATGTTATCATTGTTTTCTTACTTAAAACAAATTTACTCACTTTATGTTGGAACTTAACATCAAATGCTTCTTTATCACCATCCTAATAGTCTACAAGTGCGTGAAGTAGATAAATTCGTGCAACGTCAACTTAAATAATAGACGCTGTCATAAAAATATTATATTAAATTCTTTCAAATCCCCGAATTTGATGAGCTAATGAAAGGTAAAACATTCTATCAATAATATAGACCAAAGAAAGAGATAACCTATGATGGTCTCTTGAGCTGTGTTATCTTTAGTCCTAGCTACTGGGTAAGGCCTGGAAGACTTATACCTGTCGATCGTCAAGAATAATCACTGCCTTGCATTTATGTACACTACACAAATTGATCCCAGTCTCACAAAAACATTTTACACTTGTACATATCATCAATACTAGAGGCCTAAAGTAATTTTATATGATCACTAGCACATTTCGTGCATCGATGAGAAACAGTATCCAAAGTTTCTAGATAACCATTTTTGAGAAGAGGAATGAGTGGAGGCCAAAGAAGGGATAATTGTGAAGGTTTTATAGATGTAGGTTACTGAATCATCATCTCTGCACTGGTACTCAATCTGGCCTCCACTCCATATGCATCTTCTCAGAATCTAAAAACTCTCCATCATTGATTCCTGTCATTTTTTTAGCATCTTCGTCGACTGAGACCTTAAATTATTGAGCTTCTCTTTGTTTTGAGAATAGTTTAACATTCTCTAATTAATAGGGCCAACCATGTGAAGGTGGAAGCTCATCTGGCCCATCCCAGGAGCCTCTTATGACCCTTTACGACATTTTAAGACCTCTAAGATGTATTCTTAGGGATCGTAAATGGTCGTAAAGGGTCATAAGGGGTCTTAGGACATAACAACTAAGAAACATAATTGTAGGCATCATGGTCACAATTTTTTGGAGACAACGTAATTGAGTTGTATACCCAAATGATGGAGAGAAACTCCTGCACCTCCGATTCCAAGTTGACTACATCTATTGCTCATGAATACAAGGTCCTCCAACAGATGTATTCAACTTGGAATTGGGGGTACAGAAGTTTCTCTCCATCGCTTGGGTACACAACTCAATTACGTTGTCTTGAAGAGATTGTGACTATGATGCCTACAATTATGTTTCTCAGCTATTATGAAATCTACATTTATGTTTCTCAGTTGTCGTGTTTATGTGCATGTTTTTTTATGTGTTTTGGATAGTAAGTCTAATTTAATTTGTGCCTATATATCAATAATGCACTGCACCATCGTTACTACATTTATTATTTTTATATGATTATTTTTATATCAAATACACCAAGGAGTACCATCATAAATATTAACCATTTACAATAATGAAAAGTAAACCTAAATCAAATAGCTCATTTTTTTATCAGCATGTGTAGTCTCTATGTATATGAAAAATGAAAGAAATATGAAGCTGAAATAAAATAGTGAACAAAATAGTATTCCACATAGACTGAATGAAATATACCATCAAAATAAGGTGACAAAATTTTGTCACGAAGCACAGACATAGGAAACCAAAAAGGGACAAAAAATAAGAAATAAGAAAAATCATTACAACTATAGAAAAATCATTTATACTATAATAAAAAAAAGATTGTCAACAATTTTCAAAATCATTAGGACTATAGAAAAATAATTAAGACTATACAAAATCAAATTTTAGAAATGGACGGTTCTGATGCTTTGCCATTACAACAATTGAGCATTCATCATTTGGTATTGTGTATTCCATTTAAGTATGTCAACAATGTTCAAAATCATGTCACCAAGCACAGACAAGAAATAAGAAAAATTATTAGGACTATAGAAAAATCAAGTTCTAGAAATGGACGGTTCTGATATTGCTTTGCCATTACAACAATTGAGCATTCATCATTTGGTACTTCTTGGTGTATTTCATTTAAGTTTTTTAGTTGTCGTGTTTATGTGCATGTTCTTTATGTGTTTGGCTTCTCTCCCTCACAAGGGATACGTCAATAGGTAATTGATTTGAAAGCATAATGATTTGATAGTCTTTTTTCAGGATAGGTGTAATCATCCCGCCAACCTTAATTAGCAACATTTGTGATATATGTCAAGTACTTATAATCAGTATGCCCAACAAACAGAGACTTAGTAGTAAAAGCATGTCCTTTGGTTTACTAGTTTACTTATAATCAGTATGTCCTCTGGTTTACTAGTTTAATCTGGTTTAAGAATGGTTTGTTTCATGTTTGAATGTACCATTGAATGAAGCTTGGCTATATTAAGTACAATCTTAAGACTCGTGACTCTTCAAATTCTCTTGTTTCCTTCAAACCTAGCCTCTAAACATGTGTACTATGAGGTTTCCTCCAACAAATGGACTTGTGATGATTTTCACAATAGTACATGTGTTGGAGGACTACTCAAAGTATTTCTTAGGAAAATCTGAATGTTCATCACCTATGCATATAAGAGTTGATCATAGAAGGTATATGCACAGGTGAAAAACATGCATATTTGACCAAGCAATACTGGGAGCTAGACCTAGGAGCAAATAGATTTGTGGTGATTTTCACAATAGTACATGTGTTTCTAGGTAAGCTCCCAATAGCGCTCAGATAAATATGCATGTTCATCACCTGTGCATATGAAGTGGCTCTAATGGAAGATACAACCACTAAATTCTGCATACTCCTTATTTTGTTCTGTGTTGATATTGTCAGACATGGTCTTTCTTGAATGGAATGACTCATTACTTGTACATTGGCTAGAATGTTGGTGGAAGAAGGATGATTTGTTTGCAACCATTTTTTCAACTCTAATTTTCTCAACACAAAGGGACATTTATCATAGCCATAGAAACATGATTATTTTAAAATGAAATACACCAAGGAGTACCATCATAAATATTGACTATTTACAATCATGAATAGTTAACCTTAATCAAATAGCTCATTTTTTTATCAGCATGTGTAGTCTATGTGTATATGAAAAATGAATGAAATATCAAGTTGAAATAAAATAGTGAATAAAAATTCAAATTCAAGGCCTAATTTATCAAGAGAAACAAACATTAGGACGAAAGAAAAATCATTAAGAGTATAGAAAAATCATTAGGACTATAGAAAAATCATTAACACTAGAAAATCAAGTTCTAGAAAAATTATTAAGAGTACTATAGAAAAATCATTAGGACTATAGAAAAATCATTGAGACTAGAAAATCAAGTTTTAGAAAAATCATTACGACTATAGAAAAATCATTTAGACTATAAAATCAAGTTCTAGAAATGGATGGTTTTGATACTTTTCCATTACAAAAATTGAGCATTCATCATTTGGTACTTCTTGGTGTATTCCATTTAAGTTTTTCAGCTACCGTGTTTATGTGCATGTTCTTTATGTGTTTGGCTTCTCTTCCTCGCAAGGGATATGTCAATAGGTAATTGATTTGAAAGCATGATGATTTGACTGTTCCAAGTAATGTTTTTAATCCTTTGAAGTTTCTCATGATCTTGATGTAAGTTGATTGGATTAAGAAATTTGGGGATCCAATAGGACTTTAGGGGAGTTCAATAAATATTTTGGAAGACTTAGAGGAACTATTAGCATGACTGTTCCTTCATCTATAGTGAGTTAGATTGAATTTGCTAAGTTTTTCCTTTGTTTTGAAGTGTATTTTGTAATCTATTTTCTTTCCATGGACCCAAAGACCTAGGACCCATGGAAAAAGGATACTAACAATGTATTATACAACTCTAATGTTCTTGACTTGTAGAGATTTGAGAAAGTAAAGAGAACACTGGCTATGTTTAATGTTAACTATTCCTACACAATCCACTCATACAACAGTGAAATGCTATGTGATTGACAATTTCATAAAACTGGTCCTTTGGCGTGTATTAAACTGAATAGAATTTTCAACATATTATTATCATTCTATTTCTTTGTTGTAAACATGTCATTGGTTCAGTTTTAATATACTGGTGGCATGCCCTAGCCCATGCTTTATTTCCATTATTTGATGTTATTCATTGTTTTGAAATGTTAACTGTGGTTATCAAATGGAAAAAATAAAAAATAAAAATTGTACATGAAATTTTTTTTACAAAATTGAACCAATGGCATGTTTACAACAAAGAAATAGAATGATAATAATATGCTAAAAATTATATTTTACTTAATACACGCCAAAGGACCAGTTGTATGAAATTGTCAATCACATAGCATTTCACTATTGTATGAGTGGATTGTGCAGGAATAGTTAACATTAAACAAGGAGAAAACTCCTCAACACATCTTGGAAACCATTGAATTCAATAATAAATAAAACCTAACACCAACACTATTCCTTCCATTCACTTCTACCAAGAATTCCAGCACAAGCACAAGCTATTCCAAACTTCAAGTACAAGCTATTCCAAAATTCAATTAAAATGAGAAATATCCTATATCAAATCATTCATATTTATAGTAACCATTCAAAGGATCATTTTGTCAATGAGCCCTCTGACTATACCCCTGCGGAAGAGAAAGGAAACTTCAAAATAGAGAAAGGAAACTTAGTAAAAGCAGTCTATGTCACTGTTTGTGAGGGTAAAGTCATGATAAGTGCCTCTCAAACCTCTCCAAACATGTAAGATTGTCTTTAAATACTTTATTGATCTCTTCTAAACATTAACCAAATCAAACCTACATTTGAATCCACACACAATAACCCCAAAATGAAGGGTTTTGTATCCTTTAATGAATCTCAAACACTGGTAACACATGGACAGTCAAACTAGTAGTCTCCAAAGCATTCAATAAGTGATTGGATTATATTTAATACACGCCAAAGGACCAATTTTATGAAATTGTCAATCACATAGCATTTCACTGTTGTATGAGTGGATTGTGCAAGAATAATTAACATTAAACAAGGAGCAAACTCGTCAACACATCTTGGAAACCATTGAATTCAATAATAAATGAAACCTAACACCAACACTATTCCTTCCATTCACTTCTACCAAGATAAAACATTTAATCCATTCAACATTACATATAATCATTAGACAGTTATATTTTCTATCCGTGTAGAGGAACAATCACGACCAAAATGATCAAAACTACTTTCACCCTTGCACAAGCTATTCCAAAATTCAAGTAAAATGAGCAATATGCTATATCACATCATTCATATTCATAGTAACCATTCAAAGGATCATTTTGTCAATGAAATCTCTGACTGTACCCCTGTGGTAGAGAAAGGAAACCTCAAAATAGAGAAAGGAAACTTAGTAAAACCGGTCTATGCCGCTGTTTGTGAGGGTACAGTCATGATAAGTGCTTCTTAAACCTCTCCAAACATGTAAGAATGTCTTTAAATACTTTATTGATCTCTTCTAAAAATTAACACATGGACATTCAAACTAGTAGTCTCCAAAGCATTCAATAAGTGAATATGAATGTTTGAAAACTTTCCTCTCAACTTCCCCAACCACTCCTAATCAGTTATAGGGATTAGTTGAGTGTTTAGACACTAAAACTTCTTAAACATACTTTACCTGATATGATGAATTGTAATATCAACAAACATGAGTCCAAACATTTGAAAATAATGAATTGATATCCTTGAGCATAAGCACCAATAACATCAAATAATGGAGATAAAGCACAGGCTAGGGCATGACACCAGTAGAATGTGATCATTTCAGTGAGCATTCATGATCAAATAAAATGCAATGCATTTGAAATTTGCGGTCAAATATGATGCCAGAGGCTCGAAAGACGTTTCCTGTTAAAGATACTAATCAAATATGAAGAAATCACATACCTTCTCTCGCGCTCAGCTTACACGAAGGAAGATTTGATATCCAAATCTTCCTTGTACCACATGAAGAACATGCCATTGGTTCAGTTTAGCATGTTATTATCATATCAAATAAAGTATGTTTAAGAATTGTTGGTAAGGATAGGAATAGTGGAGATTCTATAAATATCCCTCTAACCAATTAGGAGTGGTTGGGGAAGTTGAGAGGAAAGTTTTCAAACATTCATATTCACTTATTGAATGCTTTGGAGACTATTGGTTTGACTATCCATGCATTACCAGTGACTGAGATTCATTAAAGGATACAAAACCATTCATTTTGGGTTATTGTGTGTGGATTCATCCACTTTAGCCAGGAAGATCAAGAAGATGGGGTAGGAGGATAGTCAAGGTTTGGATGTTGATAGTGTTCCTTGAGGGAAGGGGGATTGTGAAAGGCTTCTTATCATTGTATTGTGTATTTTCAATATGTTTGGATGTAGGGAAAACCAAGAGAATGAAAGATCACTCATTGATTGCATGATAAACTAGTTTTGAAGGGTCACTGGAAGAGGGGGGAATGAAGGATCACTCACTGATTGCATGATAACCCCACCAAGCATTCTTTCCTTTAAGTTTCCACAATATCTCAAAATATGATCATTATTCTTTACTTTCTTCTATATGCTATTCTTTCTATGGTTTTGTTATCTCAGAAATATATCAAAAACAATGCAGATGTGCATATAAAAGTAAAATATTGTCCTTCAATTGTTCCACATTGAAGCATTTCCTCTTGGGAGTATTCTCTTCATTTGTACAATATTTGTAAAAAATGGTTCCCATATTTCTTCAAGATCTATTTTAATCTTTATATTGCAATTTTGATTAGATTTGACCAATAGTTGATTTCATTGGTATTTTATAGCATATGCTCCTAATGTGAAAAGTGGAGAAAAAGAAAGAGACACAATAGGTATGAATTACATGATATACCCATCATCCCTTAGCACTTAAATAATAAATTATGGATAGGGAACAACCCCCTAACTTCTGGATGTTTGTTTCATGTTGGCCTCTTATTATATGCAAAGGTAGGCCTATCTTAGGCTAACAACCACAGTGTAGGGGCTATAAATTATGGATCCCAAAATAGTGCACACTTGTATTAAATTAGGTTCACTATACTACAAGGGAATGGAAACCATGCGATAGTGCCTCATGGGGATGGAAGCAACCCTTGACCAAGAAGATGATTGTGTCTTCAATATTTACTAGAGGCAAAGAACATAATTTGGTTCTAGCAATTACTCCTAGAAGATAATGGCACCCACAAAACACTTGGAAAAGATAGCACTCACTATATCTTTTATCACTCTTTTAAAGCTGGGACAATAAATCTCAAAGATTGATCAATGAATTCTTGAACACAAAGAACCATTGACAGGTATGATTCATGTGTACAATAGCTAACAACCAGTTGTTCCAATCACGGTGCCCAATAATTATGTTAGAAAAAGCATCTACAAATCCCTTACACAACCATAATAGATTCAAACCATGAACCATAAGAACCTAACAATGGGACTAACAAAGATACAGCCTAAACAAATCTTGATCATATTCCACCCTATTGTAAGGCCCAAGAAGTAACTCTATCTTAAAGCTACACATTCCTCTAGATGAAGCTCAAAGGTCAAGTAGCTAAAGCATAGCAATACTTGAATGAATATAGGAATAATTTGATGTACAATCATTTGCTAGCTTGGTTTGTGGGTTTTCCACATAATATTTTCCCTTTAACCACATTTATAGTTTGAGAAAATCAGAAAAAATTGTTTCAGATTTATATTATCCTTGTAAACTAGCACACTGCCATCAAAATGCATAATCATTGGTCATATCAAGAAAATTCCTATTGATTAGTAGGATATCCTTATAAAAATTTGATGCATGAATTTCTTGTGAATTATCAATTGCTATGTATCCTGCAACTATGGAAGGAATAGTGTTGGTGTCAGGTTTCATTTATTATTGAATTCAATGGTTTCCAAGATGTGTTGATGAGTTTTCTCCTTGTTTAATGTTAATTATTCCTACACAATCCACTCATAAAACAGTGAAATGCTATGTGGAAGGGATGGTTGATAGTGTTCCTTGGGGGAAGGGGGATTGTGAAATAATTTTTATCATTGTATTGTGTATTTCCAATATGTTTGGATGCAAGGAAGACTAGGAGAATGAAGGATCACTCACTACTTGCATGATAACCTAGTTTTGAAGGGTCACTGGTTGAGGGGACAGTCAAGGTCCAGATGATTGGGCTTTATTAATTTCTATTCAAATTGGATGCATGGATTTCTTGTGAATTATTGGCTGCTATGTATCCTACAACTGCATCTGTAAATCTACATATACTTCTCTAGGGTTTTAAGCCACTTAGGGATCAAAATAAAGAAACTAAATTAAAATCGTTCTTTGTCCTATTTCCTTTTAACAAAGTCTCAAGTATCAATGATACAATAAATTTTATGCCCTAAGCTATCAATACAAATGGTGCCTAGCTAGAAGCTCACAGGCTATCCATTTGATAACCACAGTCAACATTTCAAAAAAATGGATATCCTTGAGCACAAGCACCAATAACATCAAATAATGGAGTTAAAGCACAGGCTAGGGCACAACACCAGTAGAATGAGGTCATTTCAGTGACAACAATATACAATAGCATCATTAAACATATGTGCCAGTAATATCAACAAACATGAATCCAAACATTTGAATACAGTGAATCGATATCCTTGACCACAAGCACCAATAACATCAAATAATAGAGATAAAGCACTAGCTAGGGCATGACACTAGTAGAATGTGGTCATTTCAGAGAGCATTCATGATCAAATAAAATGAAATGCATTCAAATATGATGCCAGAGGCTTGAAAGATGAAGAAATCACATACCTTCTCCCACGCTCAGCTTTCACTCCTTTTCTCCCGCTCCTTCTCTATCTAATCAAAATAGAAATGATGAGGCCATTTCACTTTTTTTTTATTATCTATACCCCGAATCTATTGGAATTCTGATGGTCAATTAAACACCCATCGGAATACTGACATCATTGAGGCCTATTAAAAAAAACACCAAATTCATAATAAAAAGTTACCCGTCGAAAACTTCTATCGAAATTTGGCCCCAAATGTAGTAGTGTGTGTTGCTGCTAGATCAACTACCTTTTCTTATGAGATGGAAACCAATATCAAGTGGCATAGAATTGAGAAAGAAACATTTTTTATTTTCTAGAGTAGGTATTTTAGCTGCTGGAATCTTATTAACAAGCCTATTGTACTTTTCTACAAAATGCCTCATTGGTTTATGCATTTCCTTTTTTAATTAAGTTAGTTGGGCCATTAGAGAATGTTCATCCTTGATAGTTTTAAATCTATTCTCAAATACTATTGTCTTATCATTCCAATCTACAATTGAAGCTTTGGGTAGATGATAAAACCATTTTGCTGCAACATAAGTTAAAGTTTGTACAATCAATCTCATGGCTACATCTTGGTGCTGAACACCAAGTACACCACCCACTACATTGAAGGAACTCAAATGTTCATCTATAGATATTTTCCCATCTCCATTAAACTTTGGTATATTCTCCCTTTCTCCTTTAGGTAATGCATTTAAATTTTCTCCTAAGCTCAAAGGTGCTATAGCCACTCCCCAAGGTTCAACCTTTGGATTAACTAAAGGTGTTAGATTTATGGTAATGGGAAAGAAAAGTCCATGTAAAGTAGGGTTTGGAAAGTAGGAGATGTAGGGGGCTTTGGGGGGATGGAAGTCTACTTCTTGACTATCTAGTATGAGAAAAATTGGGTGAAAAAATCAAATTCTTCAGTGCTTCAAAAAAAAGGTCAATAATTCCCTCTCTCCTCTAGGATATTGTGAAACTCCTAAATTCAAGTCTATTACACTTATAAAGACTCAACTATTTACTAATTCCTAGGCTATATTTCATTTCTTAGAACCTTAGGGGCTTGATTTTCCACTTGATTCTTGATTACATTAAGTTCTTATCTTCTCCTCTGCCTTAGCAACATAAACCTCAAGTTGGTAGCTAAATATTCTTTCCTTTCTAACACTAGGCTTTCTCTCCTATAGTCTTCTAGGCTTCTTTGCATGTTCCAAGGTAAATTATTTAACTAAATATTTATATCTTCTTGTTCATTCTAGAATCCCAATTTAGGTTGTAAAACAAGAAATATATTCTGATGGGGTAATACCATTCTCCCCCATCTATAGGCAACTGATCTTAATATATATTCAATTCAGCTCCCTAGAAGAGTCACCAAAAATGTATTGGTTAACAGATTTATCCTTTATGATAATTTATATTTAACTGACTCTATGGACCCTTTACAAGGATCAAATTTAAACCAACAGTTGGGTAAACCACTTATCGGTTACCCTCTGATTTGAGGTACAACTCCGTTTATGATATTCAATGAATAATTAGATTGAAAATAAAATCATGATCATACTTTTTAACAAAAAGTACTAAAGGATTCTACCATTCATCCATAAACATGATATGAATGTTAAATATAAATTGTTTCATTCATCAAAGCACACATAATTTTCTCTTATTGCAACCATATTTTATTAACATAAAATCATAAACTAACATGAATTTTATAGATATGAAATTGAATTCCAAAAAAGAAAATAGTCACTGTACTGAGAATTAAATCTACACAAAGATCTAACCACATGAATTCAAATACAGAGATCTGAATTCACAATCACCATTCATTCATTCTATTGACAAACCAAAATTAAGTATATGAAGTTTTTAAAAAATTTAGACCTTTCTAAAGTCTTTGTAAAGAATATATATAGCCACGTAGGGCATAAGTGTCTTTTTAAAATCAAGTTACTTAACTCCATTATGGAATAAAAAAACAATTTTATCGTAACCAAAAGATAAGTAAACCGAGAAAATGTCTAGGAGACTAAATAGGGGAACTGGAATCTCATGGCATGATCAAGGCTAGGGTGGTGCCATGGAGCTCATTGATTGGCCTTGTCTTGCTAACGTGACATTCTGGCCTTCCATTCAATATGTGCAATGGAGAAGTTTAACATGATCTAGTAATTGGGGAGTCCAATCTGTATGATCCACTTTTTGCAAATTTCAAAATCTTTCCTTACCTATGCCACTTTATGTTCACGTGTCTCTAGCTGATCAATACAAACAGTTAACAAAGATTTAGTTCTCTCTACCTTGGAAAAGTATTTGGTAGTCAGATATTTGGTTTCCTTTACAAACTGAATCTTTTCTTTGAAGGATTTTATCATGGTATCTGTAGTCTCCATTGTTTTCTCATCCTCTTCAAGAACTGAACATCAATGTATTTCAAATCCTTTTGCATTGTGAGGGCTCAGTTAATTCCTTTAGAAGCTTAACCAACTCCTCATGACCTTGTTTGATAGTCGAATTTATCCATTCAATATTTTTTTGGAGATGTAAAGAACATTATCATCCACACTTTCTACAACCTTCTCTGTTAAGAACTTCATAATTCTATATTTTTCAATGTCATTCATTTGTGCAATTAATGCTACCCATTTGTTCTCTTCCTTTTTCTAAGAAGCTATCTCTACATAAAACTCTTTGATTACCATAGTAGGAACTTCATACACCTTGCATAGATAAAAAATATAATTAGTTCCACCTTACATTACACCTTTTAGCTAGCCGTTGAAGATTTCTGCTATGAGCTTATTTTTCTAAATCTGATCCAACATCTTTTGGTTCACAAGGGACTTGGGATCAAAAGATAGGGGAATTTGTGAGAGTGTCTATGGACTAGGATGTATAACATTGATGTACTCCTTCATTAGCCTCATATCTTATTTTATCTCTTTTTTGGCCCTTTCATCTTTCTAGGTTCTAGAAAGAATTCTCTTGGTAGATGTTTCCAAATGTCTAGCTTCAACAACTTTTGTTATCGCTCTCAGATCAAGTTTCTCAAGCTTAAAATACTCAATTGAACCATGCTTTGCCTCTTTATCTATTATAGGTCACACCACTTCTTCTACCCAACGTCATGTTTATTCATCAACTTCTATAATGGATGTGGTCTTGAGTGTTTTGGAATTTGATGTCTTCCCAAGAAATTTTATTGCCATGTCCTCCATTGGTAGTGAGATAGACACTACATTCTACTTTTTATTTATAGAAGTTTCCAGCCATTTTGGAGCATTTTCTAAATTATCCTTTGTTGGAGGTGTTTTGTCTAACACGACCATGGTACTTAGGAGATCTATAGTCTCCTTTGGTTGTTTCCCTACTTCAATACTTTCCTCCATAGGGAGCTCTGAATCTTCATTTTCCATTGTCTTAAGAACCTCTTCAACAAGGTCCAAGTCTACAAATACTTAATTGTCTAAAATATTCTTGTTTTTGTCTCTACTCCTTGAGCGAGTGGTGTGAATAGAGGATTGATTTGAAGTGGATCTTTTTGATCTTTTGATTAATGGACTTTCAGTTTTTACTTTCACAGTACTTGAAATACAAATAGCAATAGATTGATTAATATAAATAATGGGGGGCTATGGAGGAGGAGTAGAATTCACATTTGACGGGGTTTCTAAATTATAGGGCATCATATTTCCATCCCTATGTTACCTTAACAATTTTTTCAGTTCTTTTGATCATGGGGAATGCCCTAGTTTGAATTTGATCCTCTTCATTTTTATCCCAGTCAACTTTTGGAATTGGTTGAAGTTAGACCTTCTCATCGTACTGAGAATCAACAACATTCTCATCATCTTCATTGATCCTAGAAATGTTCATCTTTAAAACCAAGGTAATTATCTATTTTAGAGTGAATCATGACCACATATTTCTCCCTACTTCAATTTCATCACCATAGTTTTCCCAATAATCCTCTAGTTGAGGTATGTGAATGAAACCTGCATTTACATTTAAATGATCCTAAGCATATCCCCTGCTATCAGATTTAAGTCTAGCCATGTAGTATTGTAGGTTCAATTATTTAATTCTAATTATAAATTTAGGGTGTTTGAAACAATCTTGCAAATGTAGTAGCCTAACTCAATAAAAAATAACACTCTTGATTTTCCTTTTGTTCCCAACTTCTTGTTGATGTGGTCTAACTATCTACAAACTCCAATAAACACAAATCTATCCAAGACGTATTTGGGTAACCTAAAAGGTTCACCCTTTGTCACCCCATTATTTTTGCTTGTGTCAATTATTCCTTGATCCAAAATAATCTATCCTTTTTGTCTGATTTGAACAAAAAATTTAACTTGTACCAAGTTTAAGGTTCAAGGTTCAGATAGATCAAAGTACCCATGTTTGGAGGTTCAAATTTATGGATTCAAGAATTCAAGTTTAAATTTTCAAAATTCTCAACTCCATCTTACTATAGAAAAATCAGATGGGTATGTTGCATGATAACATCAATGGAGAAAATGTCAATGTGAAGATGAGTATTGAAATGAGATGTTGTGAAAATGTTTTGATAAAATATTATTGCACAATTGAATGACTGTGATTAAGTCATGTAACAATAACATAAAGCATGGATAATTATCAATTATGAGGTCGAGCAGCCCATAAAAATATACATGCATCAACATATGAAAATAGATTGGTCCCCAAATCAATTAGATAAAAAAGAAGGTGCTTACAGATATTCTATTAACATCAGCTAATAATGGTGGTGATAGTAAGAGAAGCTAAAAGTTGTGATCCATGTGTAAGTATTGGCATGAATGATGTTATAGTTTTCAATGCAACTTGTAATCATGAATTTTATGGTAACATAAAACAAGTCTCTGTATGAGGATCATAAATCAAAATTCAACTGTTGGATTGCACTAAATTTTTGATATGATTTAGAAAACCTAATTTTTGAAATCTTCACTGAAGCGATTTTAAAAATTGGAACTGGTTCACAAGATATGGATACCAGAGTAAAACACTATCGAAACTATTAATGATAGTCACATTAATTGGAAGATACTTGGATTTGTTGAAAAGAATTCTTGGAAAATTTTAGTGCATGGCAATATGAAGGCTTTGAGACCAAGTGCAAGTGTTCATCAAATCTTGGATGAGAAAAGGTTTTATTATATTCTGTCATTACAAATGGCCAAATGGATATGCCTACAGAAATATGGAATCATATATGTGGGCCCGATAATTAAAGTTATTAAACTTTAATAACTTATGCCATTAAGTCATAATGTATAATTCTTTCAAAAATATTAAATATTATATTTTCTCAGCAAGATTAGAGAAAGGATGCTTTCCAAGATTCAGTTATGGAAACTGAAAAGTTACGGGAAGGAATATTTTCTAGAATTCTCTATAAAATAGAAGGCTTTTCAAAGAAAAAAGGTTCTTTTTTTTAAGCGGTCGGTTGGCTGTAGGGAAGGGAGATCAATTTTTTTATTTCTATTTGTAATAGAGAGGGGAAGGGGGGAATATATTTTTATTTTTCAAATTTGTTTTGGGTGCAAGGATGAAATGATCTATTGGTAATTTTTGTTGTGTATTTGAAAACGAAGAGAAATACATTTTTCAGATCCATTGGTTTGAATATATATATTTTTTATAATTGAAGTTAATCTGTTGGCTGCTTCATTTATGTTTTCAGATATTGTCCTATCCCATTATGTCAAGTGTATGCATGTTATGAAATTAGTTGGTTTTATGCATTTATATGTGTAAAATGAAACATTAAATCTCCCTCTTGTTTCTCTGTAGTGGGAAAGATTAAATCAATGGTCTGTGTGCCATTTGTTTATTTTTCTCTCACTACTTTGATCTGTAACCGCATTCATGCTATGTTGATGGGTGAATTTTAGTGTGCTTGTGTCTTCCAGTTAAAGACATAATCAATATTTTATTCATTGTAAATTCAATGAAGGGAGATGTACCTTCATATCAAAATTTGGAGAGCACTTGCATATAACCATTGCAAAAAACCACCAACCCTAATATAAGTAAACTTAGGGAATTGAATAAAATAGCTTCCATATGTACTCACAAGTTTCATAGCTTCATCTGAGATCCTTCAGTTAATATTTCCTTGTAACTTGTAAACCAATCTACCTAAGAAAACATCATTTACTCTCCTAATTCATTTTGAATACCTTTGTAGTTGCAAATGTGGATGATATTCATATATCTTCATCCCATCTACCTAGGGTTAATGATGTAGTCCCTGCCACTGCCTTGTACAAGCTAAATAGTAGAAAAGATAAGAAGACATGTAAAATCCTTTTCTCCCTATGAAGTTACTCAGACCGTCATGTAATCTATCAGCAATTGTTTCAGCCCAATCTAAGTATTTTTGACCCCCAAGAAAGACTTGTATTAAAAAATACATCCAGTGCTCCCAATAGAAAACATGAAAAATCCCTTTGATTTTTTTCAATAGAATTACAATATCTCTAATTTCTTTAATGTGATTTTCCTTAGTTAGAGGCCTTGGTAGTCTCAAACCTTCTTTTTGTACACTTAGTAGCTAGTGCCTTACGATTACGCTCCTATACACATTCTTCTTTTCAAAAAAGAAAGAGTATGATATGATAAATGTCTAGTCTTCGTAGGGTTCTTTATGTAGAACTTTTATTGCTACCATAATGGTTTCCCTATCTATATTTACTAGTACATCATCATATGAGGTTCAAATACACCTATTTTATATATCATACTGATTCATACATTCCCAAATCAGTTTTAGGCATGGTGGAACAATTTGGAATGCGTATGCTTCTATTAGATCACTTTGCAGTACAATATTTTCCATCATGGAAGATCTTTTTGGATTTTGGTTCCTTTCTAAAATTCTTTTAAATCCACTTAGACTAAGGATGGGTCTCCTAATTCCGGTAATGAGATCACTAAACAAGAAGTATGACCTAATTTTGGGAGAACTGGCTTCATGGTTACTACTTTCAAATTATAATGGTCTTTCAATATAAAATGGTGAACTGAGTTAAGAAACATAGAAAAATGTAACTTTTTCTTCCCAAAATAAAGGAACAACGATGATAAGATGATTTTCAGAACTCACCTATCATACATATCAAATTCCTGCTAGCTCTGAAATAGTAATGATATTTACCTCCAAAATTGACTTCTTCCATCAACAAATTGTGGCTTCATAATGAAAAATAGCTCACATCATATTCATATAAAGGTAGAAAATCTGAGAATTAAACTCATATGCTCAAGACATCTAATTCAATCATGCAAAACTAATATTTACAAGATGTAAATATGACATCCATATTAATTACAAGTCACTTCCGCTAGAGGCCTTATCATATAATGATTACTTTCCATTTATGGAAGCTTTTCAAATTTTAAACTCTTAATATGCTGAGAATATTCCTTTTCGCGTGATGCATTCTTCAATATTTACCTTTATCTTCTTTCATACACTTGCTTCCCAACTATAAGGCACTTCAAACTTTGAACCTTGAAACAATTATAAAATAGTTCAAAGGTTCAATTTCAACATCAAACTAATATTGCTTAGCACATTTCATACCTTTTTCAACAAGGACTTGAGACTTAGGAAAATGAAAGAGCATAGGAGCATGAGACCACCTGACACTGACATAACTTTGAACTTTGAACTTTTGAACCGCTTTGCAAATGGTTCAAAGGTTCACGTTCGACCACCGAAAGGGCTATTTCTAACATAAAACACATTATTTCCTTAAAGACCTGGTACACATACACATGAGGTAAGAACTTTCAACCAATTAACCCTTAAACTTTTGATATAGGTTTAAATAGATAATTCACAAAGACGCCTTAGTGTTTGAAGCTTGAAAATAGAAAGATTTTATAATAAAATGGTGGTGACTTGAAGAAATATTAACTAAGATTAGAATTAATGCAACCTATTTTCTCTTAAGGGGGAGATTTTAATATGTGCAAAAATAGGGGGTAACACCAGGTTAACATTTGTGGTTGTTGGAAGCATGGCATGAGATGTGTGGATTCATGCTTATTCACATAGGAATGCTTGTTTATAGCTGGGGCTTGAAAGACATTCATTGTGCATTGTAATGGACACATTGTTGAATAATACATGGATGATGGATGTTTTTGGAGGCTAAGTTTTTTTTCTCTCATGAGGAGTTTCCTAGGATATATCGTGTCACATTTTTGCGGGTATGTTGTCTATTCTCTTCATGTGGATTCTAAGTGTTTATTTGCATAAGATCTATAATGTGTTATGTGGAAATTATCATAAAGTTGGCCACAAGTTTTCTTACAAGTGGTATCAAAGTCATGATATTGATATTTTATAAGCTTAGGTGTGAATCCATGAGAATGCACGAAAGAATGAAAGACAGGGAAAGATATATTAATTTTGTAGGTTGTTTATTATAGATCAGAGGGTATTGGGTTTTTAGTTATGATGGGTTGTTTGTAGGATTGGGCATGAAAATTGTTGGTCAAAAAGGTTTTTTGGATGTTAATTTAAATTTTACAGAAATGACCTCTTATGAAGAAATGGACCTCACCATTAGATCTAGGTTAACCTTCTGATGAATTTCGATATAAAAATTTTCCATGTTTGGTGAAATTTGAATCAGATGCAAATTTTTTAAATTCATGGTCGTGATGACTATCAAATTTATAGTTACAACCAAAAAAAATTATAAATTATAAATGATCCCGTTAGAATAAAAAAAATGTTCCTTCAAAATTAAAATAATAAAAAAATATTCTTTACGCACAATGCGCTTGTGCAAGGGCGGCATTAAAAATTGTTAAATATAAAAACTTTGGGTATGAGTTGGGCCACCATCCTCAACTCCCGTACCCTTTCTGGTAGACTGCATAGTACTATCTAGTGGCAATACCATTGTCGACGGTAGTACCATTGGGCCAGTGTCTATGCAGCCGATAAATTCTACCTGACAAGACCATTAAGTTGCATTTATATATTAAATTAAAATTCACTTAGAGTTGTTTTTGGTTTTCAATTTAATAAATAAATGCAACTTAATGATCTTGTCAGGTAGAATTTATCGGCATCTATACCACAATTCGGCAGGGGTACCAAGGCTGTTGGTTGGTGAGTAGTGGAATTGGTGACTCTTGGTCTAGATGGCCCCCGACCACCTTTTTAAATTTTTTTAAATGCTTCCAAAAATATTTGATATTGTTATTAAAGTTTTTTTTATTAACATATAATTAATATTTTTTAATGCCATACATTATATTGATTTTTTTTTCGCATCATTAAATAAAAAAATTGCGACCAAGTATTTTTTGGGTGTGTCTAATAGAGACCCCCAAGTTCTTTTTTAAATTTTTTTTCAAATCGATTTAAGTGGATTTGATAAATGTATGGAGTTTGCGGTTACCAGTTGACTTGCACATGGCCTAGGAGGCCATTTTATTTCCAAGGGGCATAAATTTTTTCCATGATGTCATATTTTGGACTTCTTATACTCGTTGAAAAGCTGATTCTAAGAACTTCAATTTGGTATAGGTTTGGTTTATTGATTTTGTTATTTTGACATATTTTTTGAGCCTGGAAGCTAGATATTCTCCTTGTACATAGTTTTTGTCATATCTTTTGCATACAGAGTCGAATTTTCAATTTCAAATAGGCATTGGAGAGCATGTCTAGTGTACCTTTCCTTGGTTTTCTTATTTGATTAGTTTGATGGATATGGATAGTTGTGTACTCTTTTGTTCACTTATTGGTGCCTGAGATTTAAGGTGTGAGTGTGAGCACATTTGGATGATTCAAGGGAGGATACCTTTAGGGAGTACATGTTTTTATGAGATATTAATGATGATACAACTGACTATTAGATGTAATGTTTCTTGATATAGGGTTACATGTATTTTTAGAGTCTGGAATTTGATGGTGACATATACACATGTTGTCTTTAGTATGAGGACATAGTTGGACATGGTTTGGAACTTAGAGTCTCATGGGGGTGATAGTTGAGTGAAGGTGCAACGATGGTGATGATTATGGTATCATGGGTATGTAGATTTACATGTTTTACATTGATACAAAATAGTCATATTGGTGGTGCTTTGGTTTTATATTAGGAGGTTTTTGTTTATCTCCTTGATGCTTATTTTCTTCCTTCACTATGGTACATGATTGTAGATATGTTTGGTGGATCATATTGGATGTTTATTTGGTGTTTGAGTCTTTGGTCTATAGGATTATTGTCTTTGATATCTCATTTGTAGGTTACTAATGTGATGATTAGTTTTCATTTTCAGTGTTTAGATCTTTGAGTTATGTGTTTGGTAGGTGTATCATCTTAAAATGGAAGCACTTCCATGTTAAGAGCATTTAGCCCTCTGAGTGAGTAGTCTAGGTCATGTCAAGTACTTGGAATTAGCTCTTTTCTCAGATAATACTTATTCTCCTCATTTTTCTTCTATTTGCCCATGATTTTCACTCTAATTTGCATTTCCTAGCATTTTGGGTCTGGATCTTGAGGTTTTTGATCATAAGGTCAAAGTCGACGTTATGGGGTCAAAGTCGACCTCTATCCTGACCTGGTCAGGATTGACCTCAACCTTGACCTAGTAATTTCCAACCTCGTCCTTGACCCCCTATCTAGATTTTAAGTTTCCTTGATTTTTGGGTGTCAGGTTTCGGGGATATTTGTTTTCCCACCTCTGGGTTGGCCATTTCGGGTTTCGGGATGGTAAATCCTTAAATTGAATTTAATCTAGGTATATTTTCTAAAGTTTAGGACCTAATTGGGATTTAATTCTCCAAGGTGGCCCCTCTAGAGGATTGTGCCCTAGTTCACTATAAAAGGAGGTCTTCCTCTCTCATTTTCTCAATCAAGTTTTGTGAGAACATCTCTCAAGCTCTTAATGTGATCAAGCAAGAATTCAAGCATTCAAGTTATCTTCTCCATCCAAGTTCTCCATTGAAGATCAAGGATTTAATCATTCAAGCCATTGAAGGGATTTGGTTCAAGCATTCAAGATTCATCATTCAAACCCTAGATCTAGCCATCATGATGGTGTGATCTTCCTTCAAGATCCTTTGTTCATCTTCAAGATCCATTTCATTCTTCCCTCAAGGTGGATTCCAAGCATACAATCATGGAGGTTTGTTTTACATTTACCATTGTTATGTTCAAGCTTTCATATCAATATACTTGTTTACATTCAAAATACAATTACATATCTATCGAATTGCATAGCTTCATTGTTAGATCCATTTCTACTACTTGCTAGCATTATTATTTCAATTTCAATATTAAGGTTGATTCCAAACTGGGGTTTGACCAAGGCAAACCCCTCAAACAAACAACAAACCATTTTTATTGTAGGTACAAGTGCATAATTTTGGATTTGAGAGTAGATTTGGATACCCTTTTCGGCAAACTTCTAGGATCTGCGAACAAAGTCAGAATCAACCTTCAAATAAAGAATGTAGCCTTTGATCTTTTATGAGGGTCAAAGACTACCTACCGGTGAAAAGATAAAAGATTTCTGGGTTTTCTTTGTCTCGGCATTTCTAATTCAAAACAAGTTGTAGAATTGCCTGAAAGTACACATAGACATCAGAAATTGGCATTTTCTAGATTTGCCCTAATTTGAGGTTAGTACTTGTATTTCAATTATTTCAGATTTCAAGCATAATTCTCCATTGGGAAATATAGGGTTTTTCTCTCTCTTTCATATTCTCCATAGATTGATTTGATTGTGCATTAGCCTTTTGGTTGATCAAATTGGATCTTTCGTTTGAGAATTTGGATTTAGGAGTGGATCTCATATTTCCCCCATACATATACATCATATACATTTGAACAGGCGTGATTCCATTTTACTCCTATTCATTTTGGTGAACCCTACATACTTACTCTCCTTTATTTTGAATAGAGGTGATTCCATTTTACCTCTATTCATTTTGGTGAACCTCACATACTTACTC
Source organism: Chamaecyparis obtusa (assembly GCA_027943335.1). Classification (NCBI taxonomy): domain Eukaryota; kingdom Viridiplantae; phylum Streptophyta; class Pinopsida; order Cupressales; family Cupressaceae; genus Chamaecyparis; species Chamaecyparis obtusa. The sequence continues at coordinate 339,692 of BSBK01003289.1, read as the reverse complement.
TCCTTTATTTTGTGGAATTAGATGCCCTATTGTGTTAGATTTTAGATCCTTTTTTGCATTTAGATTAGATCTAGTTTATGTTGTTGCATTTAAAAATACAAAAAAATCTATATATTCAACAAAATCCAAAAATATTTCTTGCATTTCATTTTCTATGGCGATTGTTAAGATGCTTTGGTGTGTAGTTATGTTCTTTATTACTCTTCTTTTAGCATCTCTTTATAATACCTATGATGTTTATGAGAGTATCATTCACTTCATTATGTTCACTTTTCTCTTGCTTATGCTTTTGTGAAGTTGACCGACACTAGTCTGCCTACATTTAAAACCTTCATTAAAGATTTATGTGGTAGCCTTATTAATCTTTTGGATTATGTGAATAATTTGGTAGATGATACACCATCTCCTAATCTTCCTAATCCTAATCCTATCTATCCTAATCCTAACCTTATCAATCCTAATCTTAATCCTATCAATCCTAATCTGATACCTAATTCTCCATCTGTTCATCATCGCTCTTCCCATCCTTATGATGGGATTCAAGCTTTAGTTCAGGATGTGGATGTGCAAGATTTCTTTGATTTACCTTCTCCTCCGATTCATGATGATATTAAAGGAAAGGGTAAAGAAAATTCTTCAAAACCTATTATCCCACCTTATGCAACCTTTACTCATGAACATGATAAACAATCACCTCTTGTAGAAGCTTTACATAATATGTAAACTACTAAATATAATATGGTGACTAAAAAAGGTTATAAAGGTTTAGGGTTTGGGATTAATGAGCATGGTATTAGGTTCCCAGTTCATATACCCCCTAAACCGGATATGTATGGTGTTGGTTGTTCAAGATCTCAAGTTAAGGTAGGTGATGCTAAACATCATCCTCCTCTTCACATTCTTCTCCCCACACCTATCTTAGATAACCCTAATACTCGTCAAGAAGTGGCTAAGAAGATATATATTGAGATAATGAATTCCAAGAAGGAAATCTTTAGACCTATACCATTAGATGCTTTATAAAAATACAAATGTCCTTTTCATTATATTAAGAAACATTTACTTGCTGATTGTAAACATTTCAAGTTATATGTTAGAGAAAGAGCTGCTTTAGGAAATATATCTCACTCTCATGTAGTTTTACAATTCCTTCATAATTTTGATATAGGGGATTCCCCTCCTTTAGATATAATGTAGATGTTCTTTCCCTCTTGTCTCATGACTTTGGGTAAGAGGTGTATCTTCATCCAGTCTCCTAGAATCCATTAGGTCTTTTATTGGGGCTTAATTGGTATTCTTTCCCTCATATTTTTTCTATGGCTTTGCATTATGTTTTTAATCATCCCTGGAATCTATCCTTTCTTTTCAAGATATCTTTTCTAAGACATTTTTTTTGCGAAGGTATCCCTTGTCTCTATCTTTGGGGAGCAAGGTACCTCTTTCTTTCTCTTTATCTAGGGAGCTTCTTTCCTTAGCTTAGTGGTATTTGTTTATATTGTAACATTATTTCAACATATTGATAGATATTTTGACTATGTATAACCTTCTTATATGAGAAGTTGTTGTCCTAAGTCATCACTTCGTGTCTATTTTGCAAATTATGTTCTTTATAAACTCTCACCCTTGCTTTGGTGTTAGAGTTGTTTCCATCATTTCAAAGATTCCTCTTCCTCTTTGTAGGGGGGCTTGATGATTGAATATTTGTTCCTGCTGCTAAAAGATGATATTTTATCTAAAGCACTCCTCTTTGGTGGGCGGTCTTGTTGATAAGATATCTTTCTTTGAGGATCCTTTTCCATGAGTGACATATCCTTTTCATGATTATCTATATTCTTGGATGTAGGGGTCAATATCCCTCGCTAAGCATATGGTGTACATTGTTGTAAATAGGATATCTCCTTGCCTTGTGAAGTGGGTATCCTCTTCCATCTTTGTTCCTACACTTGGGGGGCAAGGATGCTATCTCCTTCTGTCTTTTCAAGATTCACCTCTTTTCTTGGGTAAGCAGTATTTATCTATTATGTGATATCCAATCATACATAAAAATTTGGGTTTGCATTGAGGATCTTTGTCCTTGATCACAACCTATTTTATTGTTTGACATTGGGCTTTCATGGTTGATATATCTCTCACCCTGGGAACTGAACATTGTGCTATCCCTCATAAGGGTTACTTTCTTTTCACTTCTTTCATGATATCTATTTTTATTTGTCCCTTCCATGGCCTCATAGGAGCCGTGACCTTCTTGGCTTGGACTGGGTGTTGTTTGTGGATATTGTCTTGATGTTGAGGAAGGCTTTATCCTTGTTCTTTTCTTTCCTAAACATGTCAAAATAGTATGTTTTTGTCATATTAAGGAGGGGGACATATATAGGGCCTCTCTTGTACTATAGTTTTTTATTTTTACATGCTAAATCTTGGAAGGTAACACACATAAGTTGCTAAATCCTGAAAAGACATGCATCTATATGCTAAATCTTCTGATGGTAACACACATAAGTTGCTAAATCCTGAGGAGACACGCATTTTTCAAAATTTTAAATATGCTAAATCCTCTGAAGGTAACACACATAAGTTGCTAAATCCTGAAGGGACACACATTTCCAATATTTCAAATATGCTAAATCTTGGAAGGTAACACACATAAGTTGCTAAATCCTAAAAAGACATGCATTTATATGCTAAATCTTCCGAAGGTAACACACATAAGTTGCTAAATCCTGAGGAGACACATTTTATATTCATAGTGATACAAGAAGGTGGATCTATGAGTATTCCAGAAGCTGTCAAAAGATGCATTACAATTGCAAGCACATTTTATGGGTGAACCTATTGGGGTCTCCCTCCAGGGTGATTCATGGTAAGGTGGGCATCTTACTAGGTGAGGTAATCACTCTTTTCCCTTTCTCTCTTTTTTCTTTCATGCTAGTAGGAATGGATCATGAAGCTATGTCATTTATAGTGTTGTTCTTGCCTTTCTTATGTAAACATTTATGCTTTTATGATAGCTTTCCAAATATGATGTTAGTATAAGAAATGTTTCTTAGCAAGGTTTCTTATGCTAGTTGATTTGGGTTCGTTTGGTACTAACCCCTCTTTTGTGTCCTTTTATTTTTTGCACCCTCGTGCATGTATGTTGAGTTAGAATCCTTAGCCTAGGGGCTTATGTCCCTAACTAAGTGTCATTCTATCTTGTTTCAAATCCATTGGGATCTCTTTTTCCTTCTCCTTTACCAAGAGTTTGCATCGAATCCATACTCTTGCTAAAGTGGGGGCTTAATGTATCATCTTAAAATGGAAGCACTTCCATGTTAAGAGTGTTTAGTCCTCCGAGTGAGTAGTCTCGGTCATGTCAAGCACCTAGAATCAGCTCTTTGCTTGAATTATACTTGTTCTCATTCTGCTTCTATCTACCCCTGATTTTCACTCCAATCTACATTTCCTAGCATTTTGGGTCTGGATCCTTAGGTTTTTGACCATAAGGTCAAAGTCGACCTTATGGAGTCAAAGTTGACCTCTATCTTGACCTAGTCAGGATCGATCTCGACCCTAACCTAGTAAGTTCCAACCTTTTCCTTGACCCCCTATCCAGATTTTAAGTTTCCTTGATTTCTGGGTGTCAGGTTTCAGGGATATTTGTTTTCCCGCCTCCGGGTTGGCCATTTCGGGTTTCGGGATGGTAAATCCTTAAATTGCATTTAATCTAAGTATGTTTTCTAAAGGTTAGGACCTAATTGGGATTTAATTCTCCAAGGTGGCCCCTCTAGAGGATTGTGCCCTAGTTCACTATAAACGGAGGTCTTCCTCTCTCATTTTCTCAATCAAGTTTTTTGAGAACATCTCTCAAGCTCTCAAGGTGATCAAGCAAGCAATCAAGCATTCAAGCATTCAAGTTCTCTTCTCAATCCAAGTTCTCCATTGAAGATCAAGGATTCAAGCATTCAAGCCATTGAAGGGATTTGGATCAAGCATTCAAGATTCATCATTCAAACCCTAGATCTAGCCATCATGATGGTGTGATCTTCCTTCAAGATCCTTTGTTCATCTTCAAGATCCATTTCATTCTTCCCTCAAGGTGGATTCCAAGCATAAAATCATGGAGGTTTGATTTACATTTACCATTGTTATGTTCAAGCTTTCATATCAATATACTTGTTTACATTCAAAATACAATTACATATCTATCAAATTACATAGCTTCATTGTTAGATACATTTCTACTACTTTCTAGCATTCTTATTTCAATTTCAATATTAAGGTTGATTCCAAATTGGGGTTTAACCAAGGCAAACCCCTCAAACAAACAACAAAACCATTTTTCTTGTAGGTACATGTGTGAAATTTTAGATCTGAGATTATATTTGGATACCCTTTTTGGTGAACTTCTGGGATCTACGAACAAAGTCAGAAATGACCTTCAAATAAAGAATGTCGCTGATGCAGGAGCATCCTGGGTGTAAGAGAAATCTTGCATCACCCAAAAATATTTCTGTTTGCTTTTCAATAAGGGCTATCTTGTGCAGAGCTGCTATTTATGGAAACTTACTATTTTTAGTAAGTTGGTCATATGATCTCAGAATGCTTTGATTTCACAGTTGGAGGTTCATCCTAGTCATTTCAGCCTACCAGTTGAGTTTCATTGCCACATCATCAGTATTGGTGAAGTTATTGAGATTTTTTGGTATGAAATCTTTCAGGTCAATTTTGAAGGCCTTAGAGGCTCCGAATCACGATCGACCCCCAGATGACTAGCACTAGTGCATGTTAGGCACTGTAAATCTCGTCATGGCATTTTCGAAAAGTGGTTACAATAGAAAAATGGAGTTATGGTTAAAAAGTTATGGCCTCCGGAAGTTGGGTTACCTAAAATCATATTTTGTATTTCTTTTAAGCCGACCCTATTGTAATAATTGTGAAAAATAAATAATTCTATGTCTAGTCGGCCTAAAGGGCTAAATTTCTGGAACCTTCTCGGGCGATGGAAATTGCCTATATAAGAAAGGTCTGTAGTGTTGTCTTAGGTAGTTTGGGGATAGTTCTAGGTGGTAGATCTAGGTAATAATTCAAGGCTTTGTCTTATAGAATATTGTAAGGGAATGCCCATGTGGCTTGGCATATGGTAATTCTGAAAGTTTGTAATTCCACATTTGTGGAGATAATAAGAAGCCAATTTCTGTTCTTGCATATTGTTGTTGTTTATCTATTTTTGTTATGTATTTGTGGTATTAAGGGGAGCACCCTTCATCAAGTGGTATTAGAATAGGAGTTCCTGATTATGTAAATAGATCGCTGATTGTGAGGTAGTTTGCACCAGGACCATGGGTTAGGGTTTCTATGTAAATAGATCACCGACTGTGAGGCAGTTTGCACCAGGACCGTGGTTAGGGTTTCAACAAGAAGCGCAAAAATGCCTCCACGAAGGGAACGTGGCAGAAGAGTTGGTGTTGTAACACCTGAGGTTAGGGAGCTGTAGAGACAAGTGCAAGCATTGCAAGAGGATATTCGTAGAGGAATGAATCTTAATGTTAGAGATGAAAGCGAGGATGAAGCCAAAGAAGAAGATCAAGAAGGAGAAGTTGAAGTTGTGAACCAGGAGGAAGAAAGAATTTTCTGAGCTATCTCAAAGATTGAGAAGAGACCTAAGATTGAGGTTCTGACATTTTCTAGAAATGTTAACCCAGAGGAGTTGATCGATTGGATCAATGAATGTGAAGAATATTTTGAGTATGAAGATATTGAGGATCCTGATAGGGTCAAATTTGTGAATGCCAGATTGAAGGGTCATGCGAAGATCTGGTGGCAAGAGATTCAGTTGGAGTGAAATCGAAGACGAAAGGATAAAATCACAAGATGGGGGCAGATGTTGGATAAATTGAAGCAACAGTTCATTGTTGTTGATTATGAGCTTGACCTACTGAGGAAAATACAAAGTTTGAAGCAAACAAGAAGATCTATTCTGGAGTATACAAAGGATTTCTATCGAATCCTCATCAGAATAGGCCATGCAAAAGCTGACAAGGAGAAAGTTGCCCGTTACCTTAATGGGTTGAGGCCGAGCATTCAGGAGGAGCTGAATTTGGTTCAAATGAACAGTATTGAAGAGGCATACCAGTTTTCCCTAAAAGTAGAGGAAGAGCTGAACAAGAAGTTTGAGAGCAGACAAAGCGAAAGAGGTCATGATGGAAGGTTTGGTGGACGGTCATATGGAGATCAAAATGAAGATCCAAAAAAGTAGGATGAGGCCAGTAACAATCAGAATCAAAGAAGAGATAATTTCAATCATTTCCAAGATCAGAACAATAGAGATCGGAGAGGAAGAGGAAGAGGACAAGGTTCATGAAGAGGAGGCTTCCGTGGAACATGTTTTCACTATGGAGAAGAATGTCATAGGGAATTTGAATGTCCTCAATGCTAAGGAAGGACAGATAGGAGGAATGAAGGCCAGGCCAGAATTGCACATGTAGATGAAGCTACTAGATCATCAAATTCTGAAGATGCTGAAAGAGGAGAAATGTTGATTAACATAAGAGTCCTGCTGAGTGGTGAGAATGAACCTGAACAAAGGAGGAGCTTGTTTCACACCAAGTGCAAGTGAGGGTAAGTGTTGTGATGTGATTATTGATAGTGGTAGTACTGATAATTTGGTGTCAGAAGAGATGGTGACAAAGTTGAATCTCAAAAGGCAGAAACATCCACATCCATATCAGGTTGCCTAGGTGCAAGATGACCACAAGGTCATGGTCAGTGAACAGTGCCTAGTGAAGTTCAAGATTGACAGGTACCAAGATGAGGTACTATGTGATATCATATCTATGGATGCATGCCATATGTTGTTGGGTAGACCTTGGCAGTTTGACAGATGTGCTGTACATGATGGTCGTGCGAATACCTATTCCTTGACAAAGGATTGAGTGCGACATAAGTTAAAACCATTGAAGGAAACAGAAGAAAAGGTATGTGGTAATGCAAAAATAACTTTGGTTGATAGAGGAAATTTCTTAGATGGTATGCGGCATGAGCATATGTGTTTTACCTTAATTCCAAAGGCTGGGAAAGAGGAAGTAGAAGATGTACCTATAGAAGTTGCAAAATTATTGAATGAGTTTCGGGATATTGTACCTAATAATATACCTGATGGATTACCACCAGTAAGAAAGATCAGTCATCAGATGGACTTGATTCCAGGAGCCAGTTTTCCAAATAAGGTAGCACACAGAATGACACTAGTAGACAGTGAAGAGTTGAAGATAGATTTGAAGTTTAGTTCATCACATCCTCCATAGATTGTATATGGAAGTAGTCCAATAAATGCATCTAAGTTGAGAAAGATAGATAAAGGAGAAATAAGTAGTGCTAAAGCTGAGGATTTTGAAGAACATTTGAAGGACATCCATGAGGAGGTGAGGAAGCATATTACCAAGATGAATGTGCAATATAAGGCTAAGGCAGATGAGAAAAAGAGGCATAAGGAATTTCAAGTTGGAGATGAAGTCATGGTTCATTTGCGAAAGGAAAGATTTTCGGTTGGTACATATAACAAGTTGAAAATGAAGAAGTTTGGGCCATGTAAGATACTGAAGAAGCATGATTTAGGAAATGCATACGAGGTTGAGTTGCCTACTGAGCTGAATATTTCACCAGTATTTAATGTTTCAGATCTGACAGAGTATCATGAAGGAGGTGTTGAAGATGAGGTTACAGCAGCACAGTGGAGTATTCCAGCAACCAGTTCAGATATCAAGGAGATTGAAGATATACTGGATAGTCATGTTGGCAGAAGCACAAGGAACAAGATATATGAAGATTATTTGGTCAAATGGAAAGGACTACCTGTGGAAGATTTATCATGGCTAGCAAAAGAGGAGGTTAACCGTCTTGGTTTTCCTCTACACACTTGAGTCGTGACAGGGCCACTTCTCAAATTACCCTAGGTGTTTGATGCAGGAGCATCCTGGGTGTAAGAGCAATCTTGCATCACCCAAAAATATTTCTATTTGCTTTTCAATAAGGGCTATCTTGTGCAGAGCTGCTATTTATGGAAACTTACTATTTTTAGTAAGTTGGTCATATGATCTTAGAATGTTTTGATTTCATAGTTGGAGGTTCATCCTAGTCATTTTAGCCTACTAGTTGAGTTTCATTGCCACATCATTAGTATTGGTGAAGTTATTGAGATTTTTTGGTACAAAATCTTTTAGGTCAATTTTAAAGGCCTTAGAGGCTTTGGATCACGATCGACCCCTGGCTGACTGGTGCTAGCGCATGTCAGGCACTGTAGATCTCATCATGGCATTTTTGAAAAGTGGTTACAATAGAAAAATGGAGTTACGATTAAAAAGTTATGGCCTCCAGAAGTTGGGTTACCTAAAATCATATTTTGTATTTCTTTTGAGCCGACCCTATTGTAATAATTGTGAAAAATAAATAATTCTATGTCTAGTTGGCCTAAAAGGCTAAATTTTTGGAACCTTCTCGGGCGATGGAAATTGCCTTTATAAGAAAGGTCTGTAGTGTTGTCGTAGGTAGTTTGGGGACAGTTCTGGGTGGTAGATCTGGGTAATAATTCAAGGCTTTGTCCTACAGAATATTGTAAGGGAATGCCCATGTGGCTTGGCATATTGTAATTCTGAAAGTTTGTAATTCCACATTTGTGGAGATAATAAGAAGCCAATTTCTGTTCTTGCATATTGTTGTTGTTTCTCTGTTTTTGTTATGTGTTTGTGGTATTAAGGGGAGCACCCTTCATCAATAGCCTTTGACCTTTTATGAGGGTCAAAGACTACCTACTGGCAGAAAGACAAAAGATTTCTAGGTTTTCTTCGTCTCGACATTTTCAGTTCGAAATAGGTTGCAGAATTGCCTGGAAGTACATAGATATCATAAATTGGCATTTTCAAGATTTTCCCTAATTTGAGGTTAGTACTTGTATTTCAATTATTTCAAATTTCAAGCATGATTCTCCATAGGGAAATATAGGGTTTTTCTCTCTCTTTCATATTCTCCATAGATTGATTCGATTGTGCATTAGCCTTTTGGTTGATCAAATTGGATCTTTCCTTTGGGAATTTGGATTTAGGAGTGGATCTCATATTTCCCCCATACACATACATCATATACATTTGAATAGGTGTGATTCCATTTTACTCCTATTTAGTAGGTATGCACAAATTATTGATTATAGTGGGATGACTTAGATGTGGATAGTCTATATTCACTAGGTTTGATTCATTGTTGTTGTATTCTTAATTGGTTGGCCTTGTCCATGGTCATTTTTCCATTGGTCTATTTTATTTTGGGATGAGAGGATGGATGATGATAATGGTATCTGGATAGTTGATGTTGATAATTTTAGTATGTGGTTTGTCATGATATCATGATAGGTTGGTTATTTATTGATTGGAATTTCAGTGGGAGCTTATGACAATGATGTGTTGGCAGTTCATGATTGATTTTTTTGGTGGTTGTATGTATCTTTTTGGTTTGGAGATCTTGGTTTCACTTGATTTTATTGACATATCAATTATATGTGTGTAGGCCTAGAGGATATTCATGTAGGAGATGGTTGTCACAATTCCATGTGTGATTTAGTAACATAGTTAAGTGGGATTTTTATACAGTGATGTGGATTCACCATTGGATGGTGGATGATATTATTTAGTGTTTGTAGATGTTGGAGTATGCCTTAGATCCTCTTTTTGCAAAAGGATCTTTCATATTTTTTGGGTCACTAGTAGGAGATGGTTATCTTCATGTGATTGGAGATTATGACACCTTGAGGAATCAAGGGGTCCTTAGTAGAGGTGTGGTTTATGATTTCATTTGATATGTTATCGTGGTTTCTATTATGTCATGACTTCTCTTGATACACATTTAGAGTTGTGGCATGGTAGAGTTATTTGATATGTTCATATGTAGCATGTCATCTCTTTAGATGAGATGGTTAGATCATATTGTCATATTTATGATCTTGATTCCTAGGTTGGATATGTGAAATTGATCTTGTATTAGTTTCTTGGTATTGAGTACATTGATCATTTTCTTTATACTTCATGATAATGTTGTGTTTAATATGGAGTTTGCATGGATTGATTGGCTACAAGTTCTTATGGATACTTGGAGACTTTGGTGATGATAGTTTCTCTTTTTGATTAGAGATGTGTGTGTTGGGAAAGTTATTGGTTTCAATAGGAAGACCAAGGATAATTCACTTGGTATGGACTTGAGAGGAGAGTGTTCTTAGATTAGTTTTGGAGACTTGGATATCTTGATGAGAACTCTTATTCCCCACTCTTGGTCTACTCGACGGTTTACTACTTGAGAGGCATTGCCCATTGTTCCTTTCAAGTGCATTATGTTTATGATTATCTTTCATAGATATGGATTTGAGCTATGGTGTGAGATAGTTTTGGAGGGTTCATTTTAGAGATGGTTTGGTATTGGTTATCTCCTTGTGCATATGTTATTATTATGATATCATTATGATTTTTTTGAGAGATGGTTTATTGGGAATATTCCTTGATTTGGTAATGGTATGAAGTTGATCTTCTTGTGAGAGGCTTAAATCCATGATTGGATATACGGTATAGATGTTTATTTTTCCTAAAGAGGCTAAATGTGATTTGGGTGCTATTGTGGCTTCTTGTTTGGGGTTCTATGGATGAGATCGTACTCAAGAAAAAATTGGCATTAGAGGTGTGTGTGGGACATGATATAGGTTTGATTTGTAGTGTTTCTCTCTTTGGTCTTGATTATCTTCCTGGAAGCTTGGTTTGAATTACATTTGATTTTGGATTGGTTAGAGATTTTTGATCAATTGTTTGTGTTCATGTATCTCATGTGGGATATCATGGCATGGTGGTTCATTTATCTCTTTATTTTGTTGGTTGTGGAGAATTTGGGAGAGATTTGGGGATTTGTTGTGAGAGTTGTGCTTGCAAGTTATTGGCTTACATGTTACATATTATTTTGGATGTTCTTGATACTACATGGTTAAAATTTTATGTAATTTTGTTAGTGGATTAATTTAAGATTTGACATTAACTATGCATTGAGAGATTCTTGGTGTGTATGCGACATGTATTACACTTAAGCTTGTGGTTGCATGTTACAAGTTGTATATGTTAATAATTTGGATTCACTTGTTATACCTTGGAGGTTTATATAGTTTATGTGTTAGCACTACCTATGGGTGTTATTTCAGCTATGATTTTGACAACTACTAATACATGTGATTACCGTTGGATTGAGTGTTTGTGTTTTGGTATATCATTTGGTACAAGTTTTATGATTGGTATGTGAAATATGGTGCCACTTTCTCTTTGGAATTCTTCTATGTATGTCTAGTGGAAATGAAATGATAGGAGGTCAGGCCATTCATGTATGATATGGTGGTCAGTTTAATTGTTTTGCAGGCATCTCGATGGGGCACTAGAGCACTTTGATTCATGAGGTTATATTTGTTGGTGACATTGTTGCCTTGTTCATTTATTTAACTACTTGAAATTTATGCAATGTATACAAGTGAAGAATGTTGGGAAAATGTTGTATTGTACACCTTGCATAATAATGTTTATTATTGTAATATTTTATTTTATTATATAAATGTTGCACCTAGGAGGACCTAGATGGGCATGCAACATGTAGAGATTCCTATGGAATATTTTTGAGATCACTTGATGAGTTGTATTGTAACATTGTAATAATATTTGATAATTATTCAATATTGAGGAAATAATTAAATAAAGTACCCAATATTGAATCTGGGTCAACGGGGTTAGGTAGTACATGGTTTTAGTACATGGTTTGTGTAATACCACTTGATGGTTTTATGGGAGCTTATTTCTATAAAACAAACCATAAGGGTAGTTGTAGAGGTTAGTTAGGCTATAATTTGTGGAGGTTGGAAGTATGGAATGTGATGTGTGGATTCATGCTTGTAACTTACATGGGAATACTTGTTTAGGGCTTTGGATTAAAAGGATTTTATGGTGCATTGAAATAAATGTATTGTTGAATAATACATAAATGATGAATGCTTTTAGAGGTTGGGGCTTTTCCCTCATGAGAGTTTTCCAAAGATATATTTTGTGTCACATTTTTGTGGGTATGTTTTCTATTCTCTTGCATGTGGATTATAATTGTTTATTTTAATAAGATATATAATGAGTTATGTGGAAATCGTCATAAATTGGCTGAAATTTTCCTTACACATCATTGATATATTTTGAAAGAGTCACTTCCTTATTTTATTCACATTGCTTTCTTCTTCCATTAATCTTTCTTTAACTCCTATGCTCTTTTCTTCTTCCTTCCTCCCTATTCCTTTCAAATGAAGTCTCCTCCCTTTTATATCTTATTTTGAGGGAGTCGCTATGTGGTTAACTATTGGTATCAAATTGGAATGCAACCAATTCTCAATAAATGATCAACTCAAGAATTTAGCTAAGGAGGCCATATCAAATAAACCAACTAAACCCTCAAAAGCATCTTATTGCTTTCTAGTTGAAGCGAGTTTAATCCTTTTTATGATACTCATCAGATTGACATGAAGAATTAGTGACTTGACTACAAAAATGAAGATTCAAATGCAATTTAAAACTAGAATGAAATTTTTAAGCTAAAATGAGAGGATTAAGATAGAATGGATGAAAACAACTAGTGCTCTAGAATGATTATGCAAGAAACTATTACTATGACAAACAATTCAGGAGAGTAAACTAGATTTAATAACACAAGAGAGCTATGAGAAACTAAGAACTAGGAATTCAAAATAGCAAGATTACTCTAAAATGTAAGAAAACAAGTATGTCAATAACTAAGATGCTCTAGATGGAACCCTTGAGCCAAGGAAGATCTTCCTTTTAAAGAAATTGTCTCAAGAATGAAGGGTGGAGATTAAGAGGCAAAAGATGTTAGGTAGAGATTAGTGGTGAAGAAGATCAATCCATGTGAGAGGATTCAAGATTTTTGATTGGCCAAGCTTGATGGGAGAATAGGCCAAAATAACAAATCCCTTTTAATCGTCAAGTAATCAAGATTAAGTTTGCACAAAGTGCTCTTTTTAATAAAAGTGATAGGACTTTATATTAAAGGTAAGTTTTTGACAATTAAATGATTTTTTCAAGTTTAGAAATAATTTATGCTTGATTTTTAGAAATAATTTAATTATGTAGGGGGGATTATTCAAGTTTCTTACATAATTATGTCCAGTAATTATGCCTTTGAGATTTACAATTTATCTTAAGGAAATTTATTTGAAATTGGGGGCTTAGGTTCTACTACAAAAATTTTAGGTGATTACATTTACCTCTCTTTGAAATGATGTGCAAGCATCAAGTTGATTCAAAGAATAGATAATAGCTAGATCAAAGAATAACCCAATGTGAAGAAATGAGACTATTTATGATAAGTAGAACCAACTTCGAACTTGATTGAATGAAGATTGATAAAGAGATATCCACTCCATACTTTATTGCAAAAAGAATGATGAGCAAAACCAAAGTATCCACCCTGATATGAAGAGATGAGACTAAATATCTATCATAGATTTTCAGATAACTGCTTCGATAACTTCTCTAAGGAAAAAAATCACCTGATTACAAGACAATAATAGATTGATATGGGTCCTGATGAACCTGATATGCCCTGGGAATGACGTCAGATTGATATGGGTCCTGATGAACCTAACATGCCCCAATAGATCAAATAAATGTATGTCGGAGTGACCTGATATGAAATGATGAGATCACTCTTTCAGAGAGATGCAAAGAATCTCAACTTGATATGGGTCCTAATGAAGATGAGATTCCCCAAGCCATGACACTTGAATTGATTTGTTGAGATTGATTGCAGAGGAAGATTTACTATATTGTCATGCCCCCTCGAGATCGAAATCAATATGAGGTAGAGAGGTTAAAGCCCGATTTGACTAAAAGCATTATAATTGATAAGATTATGTTTCCAACAGATTCAAAAGAAAGTGAAGTACATTCAGAGCCTTTTGGAGGTCATGTTGACCAAGTTTGAATAGGTTTGACCAAGGCTAAACTACATGAAATTACTTGGATTCGATGAATGTGCATAAGATTGAACTAAGAGGTTCAAGAAATGATGATGAAAGTGAGTAGGAAGTGATAGTGTCAATGGTCAACTATGTTTGACCAAGAAGGGTTGACTTTACAATTCAACTAGGTAAACAATCTTGGATTTTGAATTCAATCACAAAAATGGATTCAAAACATTAAATCTAGCTAGGGGTGTAATTTTCATAGGATTTTGAGCATTTTGCAAACTAGGTCAAAATCTATAAAAGGGGCCTAAAGGGTTCATTTTAAAATCATTTTCTATAGTTGACTTTTGAGAGCCCATAGCCTTCCAAAGTGATTACAATGTCGATTCCTATCCAAAATCATTGATTCGAGCTCCAGGGAAGCCAGAACTAGCCACAGGTGTACGGTGCAACGGTAAGTAACCGATCTCAATCATTTTTTGTAGTTTTTTAGCCTTTTTAGCATGTTTTAGGGTTTTTCTTGTGGCTTATCATACGATACAATAATTTTATTGCTTGCCTCTTTTAGGTTTATCATATGATAAACTGGTTATAAAAAGTGTATCATCTCCAGTTCTAAGTTTAATCATACGAGAAATAACCTCGTATCATATGATACAATGAACTTTATCATATTGGAAAACTGTATCCTCTCCTTTGTTTAGTTTCATCGTACAATATTTGTGGGTCAACTCTTTCATCATACAGGCTAAACATTAAGTTCTTGTCCTTTGTAGCAATTTCCTATTTTTTGTTGTAACTTTGTATCTTTCAGAGATGCTTAGTAGTTAACTTTTGATAGCTTTATATTTGATTTAGACCGATTATTAATGCTTTTCCTTATTTTCCTTATTAAAAATTCATCTTTCTAATCTAATTTTTAGATGTGCATACCGACAAGCTCTGTGGTTTTCTCGATTACTTTAACTTGATGACCTAGCCATGCTTGATCAATGTAGGATGGGTAAGTTTTTGACACTTCTTGATTTCTATGTGAACCATAAATTACTCATTTTGCTGGCAAAAAGATTCCACTCTGAACATAACACATTCCATCTATTGAACGGGTGAGATCATAGTGACACCAAAGGATGTGTACCAGATCATGTGTCTGCCATTTGTTGAAGAGCTAGTGTATTATGACCAAGATCCTTCAAAGGGTATTGCAACTATGCAGAGGATATTCTCTAATGATATGATCATGGAGCACTACATCACGTGGGACTACATGATCTGATAGTATGAGTGAGAGTACTTGTTGGCATGTATTTTGACATGCCTGATAGGTTGTGTGGCACTCCTTGATTGGATCTAGTAGGGCTTCTAGTGTAGATGGGGTTGCATCCTATATGATATGTTGACTTGGCCACACAAGTTTAGCTGGGGAGCCTATTTATTATGTTATATGTACCGCAAGCTACATGAGATAATCTACCAGTGTGGTAGGACCATGACTACTGAGGTTATAGTTTTGTAGATCTGGGCATGGGAGCACATTCTTGTTGCCCACCCCATTACATAGGCTTCTCGAGGAGCAGGTATACCCTATATATTTTTTTATACCGGCTACATACATCAGCCCAATTTGGGAAAGACCTCATTTTGGTAGCGACAGTTCGATGACATGACTGCAGTAGTGTATTCAAATTAAATTACTAATCCTAGAAATGAAATACTAACTATATTAAGCTATTAAATAGATCTAAAATGAATTCCAATTAATATTACAAAGATTGAAATGAAATCAAAACCAAAGTTTTACCTTCACTCACCCATGTAGCTTGTATCCATTTTCCTCCTAGCCTTGAATTCTTGGATTTGGTGAGCACTCAGATTTCCAAATGTGCTCCTTTTGTCCAAGATGTTTCCAAAGTGTGGAGATATTGAATGTATGTCCAAAACTAGCTTAAATATAGATTATGCAAATATGATGGATGATATATGATATGAAAATGCTTGATTTCTTGGATTCTTGAATGCTTGAAAATTAACTATTTCTATTAGGATCTCAATGGGAGAGGAAAGCTCCTTTTATAAGTTTTTGGAGGACTCAAGCCTAGGTGGAAAGATCCTAGGGTGGAGATTGAAAGTGGAGGATCCTAAGGTTGGAATTGACTTGTTTGAAGGGGTTGAGAGAAATGGGGATGTAGTTGGAATGTGAGAGGAGGAATAGGAGAGATGTTCCTCCTACATTGACAAAGAGGAGTGGAGGATGGAAGGGAAAGAAACATGTCAAGTGTCTCATAAAGACCCTTGAGAAGAAGGTGGGAATACATTAACCCCATAAGGACTCTTGACACAAGTGTCCCATGAGTCATCTTTGACTCCTTGAGGTGGCTAGAGAAGCTCCTTAGGAATAGGGAATGTGTTCTTGACCAAGTTTGGAAGAAGACATGTGGTCATGAGACCAAGTCTTATGAGGCCACATAGCCCTTAAGAATAGGACATGTGTTTGTGAGGATAATTGTGACTTATTAATAATTAATAAAAATTAATTACTTTAGCCAAGGTGATGTATCAAGTGACTAGGTCTATGAGATGGACTAAAGAACTTAGTCATATAGTGATTGTGTAATTGACTAATTCATTAAATCAATTAATAGGACTAATTAGAAGACTTGGGATAAGAAGAATAAGATAAGTGAATATACTAAATAAATTGAATAATTTATTTAATAATAGAGGAAATAAACATTAATTAAATAATAAATATTTAATTAATTTATCAAGCCAATTTTAAGTGTACACATTTTGCCCCTCTTTAAAATAATGTGCCAATGCATCGTTTCAAAGAAAAATCAATCATTTTTCCCCTGCCCCAGACAATGCCGTAGACAAAAGTGATGCTAGCATAAAAATGTATGTAAATTAAATTACTAATCCTATAAATGAAATACTAACTATATTAAGCTATTAAATCAATTTAAAATGCATTCCAATGAAGATTACAAAGATTGAAATGAAATCAAAAATAATTTTTTACCTTCACTCACCCATGTAGCTTGTCTCCATTGTCCTCCTAGCCTTGAATTCTTGGATTTGGTGAGCTCTCAAATCTCTAAATGTGCTCCTTTTGTCCAATATGTTTCCAAAGTGTGGATATATTGAATGTATGTGCAAAACTAGCTTAAATCTAGATTATGCAAATATGATGGATGATATATGATATGAACATGTTTGATTGTCTAGATGCTTGAATGCTTGAATGCTTGAATTCTCGAAAACTCACTATTGCTATTAGGATCTCAAAGGGAGAGGAAGGCTTATTTTATAGGTTTTTGGAGGACTCAAGCCTAGTTGGAAAGATCCTAGAGTGGAGATTGAAAGGTGGAGGATCCTAAGGTTGGAGTTGACCTGGTTGAGAGAAATGGGGATGTAGTTGGAATGTGAGAGGAGGAATATGAGAGATGTTCCTCCTACATTGACAAAGAGGAGTAGAAGATGGAAGGGAAAGACACATGTCAAGTGTCTCACAAAGACCCTTGAGAAGAAGGTGGGTAGACATTTTCCCCATAAGGACTCTTGGCACAAGTGTCCCATGAGATATCTTTGACTCTTTGAGGTGGCTAGAGAAGATCCTTAGGAATAGGGAATGTGTTCTTGACCAAGTTTGGAAGAAGACATGTGGTCATGAGACTAAGTCTTATGAGGCCACATAGCCCTTAATAATAGGACATGTATTTGTGACACAAGATGAGGGGTAGGAGGGGTCAACAAGGGCACACCCTAACCTGATCCACTTTGCTCAACAACATACAGAAGCAACAAACACAATAGTGAGAGAGAGAATGTAAAAACTTTCATATATTATCTTCAAATTGATTCATACATGCCGGGATGTAAGGCCTTCTTAGTTTTGGCCATAAATCACAATCAAGTACATAAGTGCTCAAACATGCGAGGATCTGCCAAAAATCTCTAAACTTCTATCTTCTATCTCCTATCAAAATTGACTCCCTAAAATCTAACCAAACAACTACATTTATACAAGAGGCTACCGAACTAAGTCAACCTTTAGATCCACAATCAATGAAGGAACGGTTAGATCTAGGACCATACGCTTCCCAATGATGGATACCATCATTAAATCCACAACCTAAATTAAATGCATAAATCAGACACAATAGAAACTCAAAAGAAAAACGTTGGTAAGAAAAGCCAACCGAGCACCAGAAAAGCATCACCGAGCGCTAGGGAAATTCACCGAGCACCAGAGAGATAACTGACCAACACCAGCAAACAAGGAAACTGAGAAACACTAAACTAACTCGGTCAAAGCAGGAACCGAACAACACAAACAAACTCAAATATGTTTTTGGTGACACAAGATTGCCAAGGACCCGAGATGCTCCTGCATCAGACACCTGGGGTTATTTGAAATGATTCTCCAAATCATTGAACAGGTATGATCCAAGCTGCATCCAACTTAGACTGTGAAATCTAAGAACTATCTTCAATCAGTCTATTCTTCCACTTTACCAGATATTCCATATACTATTTTCCTCTTGTACTTCTGCCAATTCTTTGCTTCAAAATATGCTCAACCTCTTCATTCTCCTTCCTAGGATAATCCGTCGGTATTGCCATGTCTTCTTCCGGTTGATGAAACTCATACAAATCAGCAATGTTGAATATAGGTGATATATCCATGTCATCAGGTAACTCAACTTCATATGCATTTCCACTGTCAAATTTTCTCAAAATCTTGCAAGGTCCAAACTTCTTCATCTTCAGCTTTCCATATGTTCCAATAGGAAATCTGTCTTTCTTCAAATGAACCATCACTTCATCACCAACATCAAAAGTCTTATGTCTTCTTGATCTATCAACTCTATCTTTGTATTTCTGATTACTCTTTTCCAGTTTAAGCTTCACATCTTCATGCAATGTCTTCATGTATTCAACAAATTTTACTCCTTCAACACTTCTCTTTCTTTCATCATCAATGTCTCTCAAATCTGATATGCCTCTTGGCTATATGCCATTTAAAATCTCAAAAGGTGTTTTCCCAATACTCCTATTCACTGAATTATTGTATGCAAACTCTGCTTGTGCCAACACAGAATCCCAATTACTTAGTGTGTCTCCAACTAAACATCTCAAAAGATTACCCAAGCTTTTGTTCATAACTTCTATCTGTCGATCGATTTGTGGGTGAAATGTAGAACTATATTTCAACTTGGTACCCAACTTTCTCCAAGGAGTCTTCCAAAAGTATCCAATAAATTTACTATCTCAGTCAGAGATAGTACTCCTCGATAATCCTTGCAATCTAATAATTTCCTTAAAGAAAAGATTTGCTATGTGTACTGCATCTAATGTCTTTCTACAAGGTATAAAATGTGCCATTTTAGAAAATCTATCCACAACCACAAATATAGAATCATGACCTCTTACTGTCTTCGGTAAGCCAAGAACAAAATCCATACTGATGTCAATCCGAGGTTTCTCAGGTACAACAATCGGTGTATAAAATCTAGTATTCTGACTAAGTCCTTTTGAAACTTGACAAACTCCACAACTTTTCACAAATTTTTGAACATCTTTATACAACTATGGCCAAAATTATTTCTCCTTAAGAAAATTTAATGTCTTATTAACACCGAAATGTCCAGCCAAACCACTACTATGTTTCTCTTTTATCAAATTAGTTCTCATTGCTCATCTCAGTACACACAACTAAATACCTTTAAACAACACACCTCCTTGCATAAAATATTCATCCCATTTAGTACTTGATTGATCTTGAATAGGTGCTCTGCACTTTCTCCACGGCTCAAAAAAATTAGGATCAAATTCATAAGAATCTCTCATATCATCAAAGCCTACAATTCCAATTTTCATCTCGGTCATCAAAGATCTTCTTCTACTCATTGCATCAGCAACTCAGTTAGTAACTCCACTCTTATGCTTTATCACAAATGTATAACTCTGCAAATACTCAACCCATTTCATATGTCTCTGATTCAACTTATTCTGACTACCCAAATATTGTAAATCCTTATGATCGGTATACAACACAAATTCACTCGGTATCAAACAATACCATATAATTCTTGATCATACATAGAATATTTCCTTTTTGCATCATTTAACTTTTCACTAAAGAAAACAATAGGTTTACCTTCTTGACTCAACACAGCTCCAATTGCACTACCACTTGGCATCACATTCCACTTGAAATACCTTATTGAAATCAGGTAATGCCAAAATAGGCAATTCAACAACTTTCTGCTTCAAAGTCTCAAAAATTTTATCAGCTTGATGTGTCCACTTGAATTCTCTTTTGTCTCCTCTCATTTTCTCAGTCATAACATTACAAATTGAACTAAAATTCCTAATGAACTTTTGGTAAAAACTTGCTAAACCATGAAATGATCTTACCTCACTAGCATTCACAGGTGTAGGCCAATTCAAAATAGCTTCAACCTTTTTAGGGTCCATTTGCAAACCATCAGATGAAATCACAAATCCCAAATACATAATCTCCTCTTTCATGAATGAATACTTTTTTAGATTTATCAACAACTTTTCTTCTTTCAATCTATGTAAAACTTGTCTAACATGCAACATATGTTCTTCTCTAGTCTTCTTGAATATTAGAATGTCATCAAGATATACAATTACAAACTTAACCAAGAATTTATTTAAAACTTCATTCATCAACCTCATAAAAGTACTCGGTGCATTAGTTAAACCAAAAGGCATAACCAACCACTCATACAAACCTTCTTTTGTCTTGAAAGAAGTCTTCCATTCATCACCTTCTCTGATTTTGATATGATGATACCCACTTTTCAAATCAATCTTGGTAAAATACTTTTCTCTAGTCAAACTATCCATTATATCATCCATTCTTGGTATAGGAAACCTATACTTCACTGTTATCTTGTTGATTGATTTGGAATCAGTACACATTCACCATTATCCATTCTTCTTAGGTTCTAATATCGTAGGTATTGCATAGGGACTCAACCTTTCTCTGATAAAACCTTTCTCCAACAATTCTTGAATCTATCAGTTCAATTCCTGATTCTCAGTAGGTGTCAATCGATGAGGTGCCTTATTCGGTAAACTAGCTCTTGGGATAAGATCCATGCAATGATCAATGATTCTCTTCGGTGGAAAACCATCAGGTACATTATAAGAAATAATTGCACACTACTTGGTGAGTAACTTATCAATCTCTTCAAGGACACCGTCCTCTATTTTATTACTCAGTTTGTTAGGAATCACAGTAAAACAAACATCATTTCTCTTTAAATCCTTAACAAACTTTCTTCCTTCCATCAAGTAGACTTCACAGATTTGCAAACATTACTAAAAAGTTCTTCCATCAAAGGTAACAATATTTGTCTTTTTCTATCATCCAAAATAGTATACTTATGTAATCTCCCATCATATATAGCATGTCTATCATATTGCCAAGGTCTACCCAATAAAATATGAGAACAATCCATAGGCATGATATCACATAACACCTTATCGTAGTACTTTCCGATTTTCAAATTCACATAACATTGTTCACTTACCAAGAGTGTATGCTCATCTTTGATGCATGAAATCTAATAGGGCTTCAAATGTTCCAACCTTTTGAACTACAACTTTGTGACCATTTCCTCAGATGCTAGATTCTCTGAGCTACGACTATCAATAATTACCTTCCAAAATTTGTTAGAAACTCTACATCTGGTCTTGAACAAACTTTTCCTTACCAGATCTTCATCTTTACCTTCATTCCACAGTGCTCTTCTTACCATCAAGTTATTTTCCTTCTCAGGTTCATTCGGTGACTCTTCTTGCACCAAAACATTTCTACTGCTACCAACCTTCTTACTTACATGTGTACACTCAAATGATCTATGTCCTTGTTCTCCACAATTGTAACAAGTTCCTCAGAAACCACCTCGGTAGTTACTACCTCTACCTCTAGATGAACTTTCACCTCTCCACTTGGTCTTGCCTTTATCTAGAGTTATCTTTTTTGGTTCAGATCTATTGTTTTCACCATTGGATCCACCTCTTCCTCTAGGGAATCTTCCACCTCTACCTCTTTGTCTTTTCTCATGTCTCTTAGTCAATTTCTCCTCAGCTTTCAATGCAAATTGATAAGCCTCTTCAATGTTCTCCAATTTGACCAAATTGATTTCTTCTTGGATGGAAACTCTCAAACCATTCAGGTATCTAGCAATTCTTTCCACATCATCTTCATCATGTCCAGATCTGATATCTAATCTATAGAATTCCTCTTATATTCCTTTACTGAGCTATCTTTCTGCCTTAAACTTTGCATTCTCCTAACTAGGTTAATCTGATAATCACAAGGTAAGAACTTTCCTTTCAATTTATTCACCATTTTACTCCATACCTTGATTTTGTCTTTGCCTTTCCTCTTTACGTCCAGCTGAAGATGTTCCCACCATAAGGATGCATGACTTTTCAACTTTGTGCTTGCAATTTTCACCTTCTTTTCCTCAGGTACATTTTCATACTCAAAGTACTTTTCCATCTCAGTGATCCAATCCACGAATTCATCAGAATCCAATTTCCCACCATACTCAGGAGGATTAAAATATGGTGTAGACTTCAGACTTTTCAAAGCCTTCAAGAATATTTCTTCACCCTGATCCATCATAGGTGCAAGTTCTACATCACCTTATTCTACCTCAATTTCATCATCACTAACATCTTCAATATGTCTTCCTCTTCTCTAGGCTATTTCAACAACTTCTAATCTAGTAGCAAGTTGTCTCAACATGTCTTCCAATCCTGGATCCACATCTCACCTCCCATGAACCATCTTGAAAATCCTTTGCAATTGCAGGTCAGATCGCAATTTGTTACCCCACAATAATTCAACTAGAGCTTCACAAGAAGGAACCTTCAAATCTAGATTTGCAAACCTAGATCCAGATCTAACCTCACTCTGATACCACTTGACACAAGATGAGGGGTAGGAGGGGCCAACAATGGCACACCCTAACCTGATTCACCTTGCTCAATAACATGTAGAAGAAACAAACAAAAAGTGTGAGAGAGAATGCATAAAATTTTATATATTATCTTAAAATTGATTCATACATGTCGGGTTGTAAGGCCTTCCTAGTTTTGGCCAGAAATTACAATCAAGTACAAAAGTCCTCAAACATATGAGGATCTGCCAAAAATCTCTAAACTTCTATCTTCTATTTCCTATCAAAATTGACTCCCTAAACTCTAACCAAATAACTACATTTATACAAGAGGCTACCAAATTGAGTCGGCCTTCAGATCCACAATCAATGGAAGGAATGGTCAGATCTAGGATTGCACTCTTCCCAATGATGGATACCATCATTAAATCCATGACCCAAATTAAATGCACAAGTTGGCCTCAATAGAAACTCAAAAGAAACCCGCCGGTAAGAAAAGCCAATGAAGCACCATACAAGCATCACCGAGTGTCAGAGAGATAACTCACCAACACCGGTGAACAAGGAAACCAAGAAACACCAAACCAACTTGGTCAAAGCAAGAACCGAACAACACAAACAAACTCAAATATGTTTTTGGTGACACGGAATTGCCAAGGACCTGAGATGCTCCTGCATCAATTTGTGAGGATAATTGTGACTTATTAATAATTAATAAAAACTAATTACTTTAGCTGAGGTGGTTCGTCAGGTGACTACGTCTATGAGATGGACTAAAGGACTTAGTCATATAGTGATTGTGTAATTGACTAATTCATTAAATCACTTTAACAAGACTAATTAGAGGACTTAGGATAAGAAGAATAAAATAAGTGAATGTACTAAATAAATTGAATAATTTATTTAATAATAAAGGAAATAAATATTAATTAAATAATAAATATTTAATTAATTTATCAAGCCAATTTTAAGTGTATACATTTTTCCCTTATTTGAAATAATGTGCTAGGGCATTATTTCAAAGGAAAATCAAGCATTTTGCTCCTGCCCCAGACAAAAGTGACGTTAGCATGCCCCCTCGAGAGATTGATCGATAATTTTTTTTTGTTGACGATCAATCTCACAAAAATAATTGAATGATGAGGTGATTGAGGACACACAAAAGGCATTAGACCAAGTTCTAATGTATGACATGCCAAAGAAGGTTTCACCTCCCAAGGCTTCCAAGCCTATATCTTTGGGTTTAGGAGAAAGTTCCAAGGTAGTGGATGAAAATGTTCAAGATAGCTTGCAACTAGATTTCTTTGTCACTAGTATACCTATGAGCCTTGACACTTCATAGGATGTTAATGATCCATTCTTGGGTAATGTGGATAGTGTGATAGAAGTTGGAGATCAAGAGAAGATAGAGGAAGAGAAATCAGAAGAGAAACAAGAAGAAAAAGTACAGGAGAAAGAAATTAAGCTAAAGGAGAATAAGGTAGAACAAAGAAAATTAGAAAATGTTGCCGAGGTTAGTTCAAACACCTCTTTATTATTTTTGAAGTGTGGGAAAACCAGTAAGTTCTCATGTGAACAACATGGATGAAGATGAGCTGATGAGACTATCATTTATAGCTTTTGCTAAAGCTAAGGAAAGATCAGTTTAGAAAGGTGACAAAAGAGTTAAGGTAATGGTTAGGGTTGTAGAAATAGTGAACAATCTACTCACCTCACCGGTTATTCTCAAAGAAAAGGATGAAGCTGAGAACCTTGGTACAATGTTGGATAGCTTTGATAATCATTTTGATTCATTGCTAAAAAATGTAGAGGAAAAGGCTGAGAAGAACCTTTTGGAAAAGAAGTTGAGAGAAGTTTGTAAGTCCATTTCATGCAACTTAAAAATTCTCAAGGCTACTACTCTCAAGGCCAAGAGTTGTGTAGCTCAAGGAAGGAAAATATACAGTTTCTGCATAAATCCTTACAAGCACATAAAAAACATTGAGGAGATCATAGCCAAGGACACAGATACCCTTGACAGTCTTATGGATAGTTGTGAAAAATCTTCACAAATTGTGGGAGAAATAAATAAAGAGACATCCAGACTATTGGATAAGATAGGGGTACTAGAAATGGAGAAAGGGAGAGTTACAGATAGATTTGGCTTATTGAGAAGCATACTGACCCCTAAGCTCTCAATGCTTGAGTCACACCTTTTGGAGATGGAAAAATTTGAAGGCTCAATGAATGTATCTACACTTACAAAGCTTAAGGTAGTGGAGACATCATCCTATCCATTGAATGGATTAATCCATGTCATTGAGCTTCTATTAAATTCATGGGCTGAGGAAGTGAAGACATTGGAAACCTCTTTCCAAGATGTCTTAAATTGGGTGAGTAAGCACTAAATCATTTGTGCTTAAGTTTTGAAATTTTGAATATACCTTTTCCATTGATGTGAAAGGGAGATGAAGAGAAAGGAAAAATGAGGAGGAGAAATTAATATGTAGAGAAGAAAATAAAAGAAAAGATGTGTAAAACAAAAAAAAAAGTAGGAAAGAGAAAAAGAAAAGAAGAGAGTTGTATTGTGACACTTGGTCATTTTTCTAAGGGTTGCCATCAATGCCAAAGGGAGAGATTGTTGGAAAGTGATATTTTGGAGCACTAGGAATCACTTGAGGGTTTTCATTTATGGAAACACTTATGATTATAATGATCACATGTTGTTAATAATTCCACTAGAGTCACAGTCATGAAAATGACTAAGTCTAGAATCAGGCTAACAAGGTACAGTGCTATAGTTTTGGTCAGTGATGAAGATATACAAGGTATTAGGACTTGTGAAGTTAACTGAAGGTATTTTGGAATGTATAAATTCTTTAGGTAAGATCACATGATTTTTGGCTTCTAGATCTGTGAGATACAGTGTTTGGAAGGTATGCAAAGACAATAAAATAGTATAACAGGGTATATGAACAATTGTGAAGATCAAGGAGAGTATAGTGGATATGGTAATGTGGTAAGACAGGTGAATAAAATATATTGTCGAATCTTTGGTAATATAAGATCTTTGAATTTATAATCATCATTTGCATAAGTTATTGTTATGTTTTGTATGGTATTTGTGAAGCCGACTTGAAGGCTGATTTTGTATTAGTATAGAGAGATTTTTTGAAAGTGAAGTATGAATGTAATTGTGATAATGAAGCAAGGTTGTGAATCTAAGAGTAGAGATTAGATGCAAGATTAGTAAGAGGCAAAGCTATAACTGGAACTATCTAAGAAAGATAAGTGCTTGTATTGTTCATATTTTTGAGAATTCTTTTGAGACAGTATTGATTGTAAGAGCAATGTGCTCACTACCTTTAACCAAGTGTTTTGTATACTCCTAACAGGGTTTTGTATTCCTTTAACAAGGAAATGTACTATGTAACAATCAGCTCCTAACATGGCTAGATCTCCTAATAGGGATACTATATTTTAGTGCCTATTTCTGGGTACCATCACCACTGGGGTTTTCCCTTGGCCAGGGTTTCCTCAAGAACAAATCATGGTGTCATGAGTAATGTGTTATGATTATATGTTCTTTTCATTTTTGCGTTACTTTGGATTGTTTATAATTATATGAAGTTGAAAATAAAGTTCTGTAATACTGATTCACTCCTCCTCTCAGTATTGCCTAATCCTAACATAACTACCTTATAATATATGTAATGGGCAAAGATAAAAATCTTGTTATCTTTTCTAAAAATAATACATTGCTTAAGTGACAAACATAATCAATTTATTAGGTTATGGGTAGTAACAATATGTACATAGATACTAGAAGAATTAGTTTTTGTTACTCACCGAGCACCAATTGTTGAGTAGATGTCATGTAAAAGTGTTCTAAGAACACTAAAGTGGCTTCTTAACTTTAATTTATAATAAAAAGTTGTCACTATGAAGTGGGCATCAAATTAAAGGTTATAATTAATATGTAAGTAATCTGTAGGGCAAGTAGTAAAATATTCAAATTAAGTGCATATAATATTAATCAAATCATCATGAATGTCTTTTTCTTTTAAGTTGACAAAATCCATCAATCATTAGGTGAGTAATAATATATCTATTATAATGACCCTGAACTACTTTATGATAAAACCTAAAAGATTCCATAATCTTCACAATATAATTAGGAGTTACAAGTTTCTAAAACACATGCATTAATTAATAGAGGATAAATAATCTATCTATGAGATTTGTATGAACTAGTGTATCCATAAATAATAAAATAGTAACTATGTGCATGTAGAGTAAATTTTCCACTGTAAATAATAATTACTCAGGAATGGAGGAAATAAACCATGAAATAAGTTCATGTTAAAGTTCATGTGTTTGAATTAAGTAGCAACAAGGGAGTGTTGGCCCGAGGTACAATAAACAACTAACTAAAGAAGAATTAACAACAGATTAATTCAACCTAGAAAGCAGCAACAAAGCACATAAACCATCTACCTCTATCAAAAACCTAAATGAAAAAACTAAACCAGCACAACCGCTTAGTTTCAAAAACTGATGAGATAGTATCAAGTTTAACCAGCATGAAAAGTAAACTATGCCACATAGGGCTAATAACCATAATTAAAGTTTTAAACTTAAACTGTAACAAAAAAAATAGCCCAACAATTGGGTTTGATGTCAACAACACCACCATTTTCAAAACCACCCCAGTCCAACAACAGAGTCATTTTCCATGCCATAAATACTTGGAATGAAAGAGGTCAGCCCACTCTTCATTTAGGAATTTGAAGAGCTCAAAATTTCCATCCACGCACTCCTTCCCATATGAGGCCTTCTCATTTAACAAACAGAGGGTTGTTGATGAAGGATGCATAACCTTGAGGAAAAACTTGCTAACATCAGAGAGTCTCTTGTTGGTGTTGTCAAGGTCACGACTAAGTTTGGCCACCGTATTCTCAGGTAGGCAATCTGGTACTTGATTCTTCCCACCAAGCAGCCTCCCATAACAATTTGGATAAGTTCATATGAAAGAGCTTTATGATTTGGATAAGTGATTGGTAAGAATTTTTTGCTTAATAAACAAAATATATATCAAATTACTTTTAGATATTGGATCCTTGATAGAATTCCACTCTTTTATAAAAAAATTAATGAAGATAAGAGTTAAAATGAAAAGATGTTATGAAATTCTTTTTCACATGAATAAAATTTTAAAAAATCCAAGCATGTGAAAGTTTTTAAAAACTCTAAGCTTTTTATTTTCTTAAGGGAAAAAGGAAGAAAGCTCATCCACCTTAGAAAACCACTTTTCCATAGTGAATATTGACTAGGACTTTTGAAATTTGCATATTTTAATTTTTCCCATAGTGAATATTGACTAGGGCTTTTGAAACTTGCATATTTTAATTTAATTAGAAATCATTACATGTGGTTAGGTGAAGACTTGAATATTCTAATTAAGGATGTCAATCACCTACATCTATTTAATTAGAATTTTCTTTAGATTAATAATAATGGTTGAAACTTTGAAATTAGGAAAACTAGTGATTTTTCTTAATTTAATCAACTTTTGTTGGACAACTTTGGAGTGAAATTGGGTTTAATGGAGAAGAACCTCCGTGGTATTGTCATCCAAATTTGTGACATGGCTTGACTTGGTTTCTTTGTAGACTTGAATGTGAAAGGGTAATATGCTGAGTTTCAATTTGATCTGGTCAATTGTCTTGTAACGTGTCTATGTGTGTTCTATAAATTGCCCCAGCTATCTTTCATTCACAACATTGACAAGGCATCTTCTTAGTTTTTCCCTTGTTAGAAAAAAATTATGTACAACATTGGGGCCTTCTTCATTCTCATTCTCTTTGCCATGTCTGTTGGAATGTGGTCTGGCATCGCGGCACATGAAGATGTCAGAAATGTTGCTATAAAATTACAGAATTGAAAATGAAAGAAATCAATAAACAGAGAAAGCTGAAAAAGGAAACAAACACACACAGAATAAAACTAGAGATTTACAATGGTTCATCCAAAAGGAATATGTCCACTCTTCAAGCTGAGGATATCAATCTTATTATTCAAAACATACAGTTTACAATGCAATAGTTGAATGCATATAGCATCACAGCAGGGAATATGAAATGGCCAAAGGAAACAAAATGTTGCAGGCCAGTAAAGACAATTGGTCTTCATAGGCCTCTGAAAACCAGGTAGAGTTAGAACCATTACAATCTCCCACTTGAAGTCCAATCAGTCCTACACAAAGGAGAGTTGCATAGAGATATCCCTACTTGGATCTTATGGTTATGTCATCACAAGGCCAAGAGAAGCTCTACAGTATTTGAACTTCTCTCGAGATACAACCTTCATTAAAACATCTGTCAGATTCACTGTAGTGTGAATTTTCTCTAACTGGAATTTTCCTTCCTCAAGAGCATGATAGATGAAATGATGTCGAATTGTGATGTGCTTTGTGTGACTATGGAAAGAAAAATTTTTAGCCAAGTGAATGGCACTATTGCTGTCACAAAATAGAGTGAAACCAAAGTGTTTACATCCCAATTCTCCTAACAATCACTCTAGCCATATCATCTCTTTGGCTCCCTTAGTTAGAACAACATATTCAACCTCGGTAGAGGAAAGAGAAACTACTTGTTGCTTATGAGAGGCCCAACCAATCATTGCCTCAGAAAATGTAAACCCATAACCGGTAGTAGATTTATGTTCATCTAAGTCTCTAGCCATATCAAAATCAACATAACCATGAAGTTGGATTTCTCTCCCAGTAAAACATAAAACATAAGAAGAAGTACCTTTCAACTACCAGAGAGTTCACTAAACTACTTGCTAATGAGTCTTTCCTGGATTACTCATAAATTTTCTCACAACTCCCACTGCATGAGCAATATCCGAACGAGTGCAAACCATTGCATATATAAGGCTTCCAACTGCAGATGAATACAAAATATTGTCCATTTCATTTTTTTCTTCTGGAATTGAAGGACACATCTCAAAGGACAACTAAAAATGATTAGCCAATGGAGTAGAAACTAACTTTGCATTTGACATATTAAATCTATCCAAGACTTTCAAAATGTATTTCTTTTGAGATAATCTAATTTCCCATTTTTAATTCACTAACGATCCACACACTATTTCTAGTAACTAGCATATCGTCAACATAAAGTAATAAAATGACGAACTCAACAGCGGGAATGCATTTTTAGTAGACACACGGATCTGATTCATAGTGAATGAAATTTTGCCGAGTCATAAAACTATCAAATTTTAGATACCACTACCTCATGGCTTGCTTAAGCCCATATAAGCTACGTTTCAGCCTACAACATAAGTGTTCATTGCCCTTTTTAATGAAGCCTTCCGATTGCTACATGTATAGTTCTTCCTCAATGTTGCCATGAAGAAATGTTGTTTTGACATCGAATTGCTCAAGCTCGAGATCCCAGGTAGCTGCCATACCCAAAACCAAATGTATTGTTTGCATTTTTACAACTGGAGAAAAAATTTGATTAAAATCAGTGCCCTTTTGTTGAGAAAAGCCTTTGACTACCAATCTTGCCTGATATCTTTGTTGTCCTCCAGCTTCTTCCTTTAATCGATAAACCCATTTATTTTTCAAAATTTTCTAATTTTGAGGAGGAGAAACCAAATCTCAAGTATCTTTTTCTTGTAAAGACTCTAGTTCATCTTTCATGGCATCAAGAAAATGTACAAAATTTATATCCTTACAGGCTTGATTAAAATTTTGAGGCTCCGCCTAATCTGAATACAAAGGGAATAAGAGTTCATAATCATCAAACTTTTTGGGACATTTTCATTCTCTTGTAGACCTACGTAGCTGTATACCTGATCCAATATCAGGGTCATTTTCTTCATGAGTCTACTCTTCATTCCGTATATCAGATTGCATGCCCATCTTGAATTTCACCAGACCCCTGCATATTTTGGGTGTTGATGGCATATCCATCTGGGTGTTCACCAGTCCCCTACATGTTAATGAGACCAAAGTTCATCTTATCCCCATCAAAGTGCAGGCAAGGTAGATTGGTTACCATGTGGGGAGCTAGCCACGAGGGATTTTGGCTAGGAGCGGTGTATGGTGGGAAGGTTGCATTGTGCAAAGGTAGCATGACTGCTCGTGAAGGAGAAGAGAGGGACTCCACGCGTGGGAGAGAGGAATCCAAAAGTGATAGAGTGTAGTCTGTGCATAGAAGAGGAATGGGAGTGTTGGTTGCGGAGGAGTTTGAGATGTGTGGGGGGGGGGGGGGGGGGAATTGGAAACAGAGCCTCCTACTTTGTTACTCCACCAACAGTGGAATTTACAATCTCTAAAGGCAGGGGAAAAACATTGGAAGTTATAGTGGGAGTTATTGTTGTGAGTTGGGGCTATGTGGGAATTTGACACTACAGAGATTGTGTAGAAGGTGAGTGGCCAACATTTCTTGAGGGGACAATCGTAGACGGGTGAAAAGTTACTCGGGAAATTCTCTGCATAGGATTTCCATTGTCAAACAAATCATATTTAATAAAATCATTAGAAGTGAAGTTCTGATTTTGAAAACCTGAGAAAGACTTCTCATTAAAAACAACATCCTAACTATGCATCACTTTCTTGGTGATTGAATTCCAAAGATAAAAGTTGAATTGATCCTCAGCATACCCCAAAAATATGCACCTCTTTGATTTAAAATCTAATTTTGTTCCCTGCTCTTTCAGAATGTGAACATAAGCATCACACCTGAACACATGCAAATGACTAAATGAAATTCTTTTATTAGACCACCTCTCCTTCAGAATTTCAAAATCAAGTCGAGACGCAGGGGCCCAGTTGAATAGATAAACTATTGTATTATAGGCCTCTACTCAGAATTCTTTACCCAAACCAATGGGTGACCCCACAATAGTGGGTTACACTTTTTTACACATGTTGATTTTTGCTGAAATAACACATTTTTAATAAAATATGATTATTTAAGCCTTTAGAGGCTCCATTTGAAGGAATTAATTATAAATGGTGATCTCAAAGCCTCTTAGATAAAAAAAACATTGATATAACATTTATACTTCTCATTCATACTTGCAATGGAGTCTCCTTTGCACCTATTAGAATGCTGACAAAAAATCACTTTGAATTTATCTTTTGGCAGATCAAATTAATCCATTTGACAAACCTATCTATGTAGTAAGGTGCTACTAAGAAAAATCTTTCCAATGATTATACTGTTAATATATATTAAGTTTATTATGACTTTGTATTTTTAGTTTTACTAAACATAGATATTTCACCGTATGTATACCTCTATGTTTGACGCTTATGGAAAACTAGTAAATGAGAGAAAAAAAATTCTAAAAAATATCTATTCCCTAGGTATTGAAGTTCCCTTTCTATCAAAAAAAATAAAAATGAAATTGGACAAATAAACTACAAGTTATAAGCTATGTAGTCAAGGTATGTCAAAATTATGGTTTAGTCAACTTTAAATGTTAATAAAATATGCAATAATCATGATAATGTCATCAAACCAATTTTATGCCCTCTGTATGAATGTTTAAAAACTAAATTTGAAAGAAGTACATTGATATCTATTTTAGAAAAAAGTTATGCTCTATGGAAATAATGCAACTCTTTGAAAATGAAGTTTTCTGCAACATACCAGTTTTCATGGGAGAAAGAAAAATCCATTCAAATAAATTCAAAAATAAAAATAAAAATATATTTATAATCTAGACATAAAATCCTAAAAGATTCTAATTTACTTCATCTTCTGATTCCAAACGGTTTAATGACAATATGCATCTGAATTTGAAAGTTTTTTTTCAAAATGTAGAGTTTAGTGTCCATTCAAGCAAAAAAGTGTAACCCACTATTGTGGGTTCACCTTGGCATTAGATAGCATGCATCGAGCTCTTTCCAAAATAGTCTGATTCATCCTTTCAGGCGCACCATTTTCTTGTGGTGTATAAGGGAATATTTTAATATGACAAAAGCCATGATCTGCACAAAAATTATCAAATTCTGAAGATTAATACTCGCCACCATTATCCCTTAGTAGACATTTTATTTTCTTGCCTATCTGATTTTCAACCTTTGCCTTGAAAATTTTAAATTTTGTAAATACCTCTGATTTCTTATTCAGCATATAAATCTAGACTTTATGAGTGCAATCATCAAGAAAAGTAATGTAATAGTTTGCACCATCGATAGAAGTTACCTCCGTAGGACTGAAAACATCAGAATGAATGAGCTCTAATGGAGAATATTTCTTCTCATGAATTGTCTACACAAAACTTGTTTGATTTTGTTTTCCATAAAGAAAATGTTCACATATCTTCAAATCAATTGATTTAAGACTTGAAAGTTGATCGCGTTGAAGCATAACTTCAAGACCCCTTTTGCTCATATGACTGAGCCTCTTGTGCCAAAGTTCAGCATTGCTGTCAGTAGTAGTCATGGCTGCTCCCACTTCACCATTGCACTCTAAAATATATAAACTCCCTAATTTATTTCCTTTTGCCAAAACAAGCACACCTTTGGTTACGTTCCAAGTATCCAAGAAAAAATTAACATTGTAGCCTTGGGCATAAAGCTGGCTAACAAAAATGAGATTTCTTTTAAGAGTAGGCAAATGTCTAACATCCTTTAAAATCCATTGTTTACCATTTTTCAGCGATAACAAAACATCACCGTTTCCTACAATATCACATTCTTTGTTATCTCCAAGAAAAACTTTACCAAACATACCCTCTTGATAATTTGTGAAGGCACCCCGACATGGAGTAGCATGGAAAGAGGAACCAAAATCGAGAACCCACGAACTTGCATTCTTGTCACTAGCTGCAAGAACCAATACAATGTCATCCTTAACAACTACAGTATTCACTCCATGATTCATCACTTTGTCTTGAGCCTTTTTGTATTTCCAACATTTCTTCTTTGTATGTCTCGATTTACCACAAAACCATCATGTGCCATTTCTGCCTCTAGATTGAGACCGATGTGTGGATTGAGATCTTCTATGGTTGTTGTGCCTACCTCTTTCTTAGCCCCTACCCAAATTGCTTGTTCTGACCGCTGTTAATGCATCGCCCGAGGAGGACTCATGATTCTTCCTTCGCATGTCTTTGCTGAGAAGTGTAGCAACAACCTCATCAAATTTCAGTCTGGTTTTGGCAGCCACCAAAGTGCTAACTACCATTACCAGCCCTTCTGAGCTATTTAGTAATGAGCATAGCAACATAATAGTTTTCATTTCATCATCTAATGTTATTCCTACTGAGATCAATTGAGAAAGTAAGGTATTGAACTCATTTAAATGATTTGACATAACTCCTCCTTCTTTCATTTTCAAATTCTATAACGTTTTCATTATGAATACCTTGTTTGATGTTGAAGTTATCTCATATAATGAAGATAACTTATCCCACAACGTTTTCATTATCGGCTCTGTCAAAACATTGAAGAGCACATTGCTTGAGAGTGATAAGAAAATCATTGCTTTTGCTTTCTGATCGATCTTCAGCTAGTCTTCATCTGATAAAGATCCTTTACCCTTGGTTTTTCCAAGTATTGCGAGTTGCAAATCCTACTTAATAAGCAAAGACTCTATCTGCACTTTCCATAGTTCAAAATTTTGCCTTGCAAATTTTTTGATCTTCCATTTGTCTACCTCATCCATGATTTCAAGAAATCTTTACCGATTTCCTAAAAAAAATCAAAATGAGCTTTCCCAGCTCTGATACCAATTGTTGCGATAAAATTGCAGAATTAAAAATGAAAGAAATCAATAAATATAGCAAGTTGAAAAAGGACACAAACACATAGAATAAAACTAGAGATTTATAGTGGTTCCTCCAAAAGGACTACGTCCACTCTTCAAGACGAGGATAGCAATCTTATTATTCAAAACATATAGTTTACAATGCAGTAGCTCAATGCATATAGCATCGCAGCAGGGAATATGAAATGACCAAAGGAAACATAATGTTGAAGCCTAGTAAAGACAACTGGTCTTAATAGGCCTTTGACAACCAAGAAGAGTCAGAACCCTTACAAGAAAGCCCTATATTATTCACATGATCAAGTCCATGAAACCCTACCATTTCCATTTACACCAACACTTGTACTCTTCAATGCTTACCCACATTTTAGGATCAGATCTGACTGGGAATGCAAATGAAATATTGTACACATGTGATACTTTATTGCATAGATTTGTAGCAAGGTTGAGCGAGGCTGAGAAAGGCTGAGGCTAAAGCCATGGAGGATATGGATGGGTGCTTGGCCGTAATCCCTTTTTCCTTCAATAAAGTTTCCACCACACACATGCCAAAGTTTCTAGGTCTCTCATCCTCCTCATCGCATTCAACTGGATTATGGTCTCAATACTCTACGTATGGTGAAGATATCATCATGGGTGTGATTGACTTAGGAATATTGCCTAAAAGCAAGAGCTTTAGTGATGTGGGGCTTGGACCTGTTCCCTCCAGATGGAAAGGCATATGTGAAAGCAGGCGGGCCTTCAATTCATCACACTACAATAGAAAGATCAATGGAGCTCGATACTTCTACAAAGGCTACCTAAATAATGTTTCTAAAATTAATGAAATGTTAGAATTCATGTCTCCCAGAGACTCTAATGACCACGTCACACATGTGGCCTCAACTACTGTGGGAGATGTAGTAACGAGTGTCAATATTTTTGGTTTCGCCAATGGAACAGCCAAAGGAATGGCTCCTCATGCCAGGCTCGCCATCTATAAAACCTACTAGGGCCTAAACCAAATTGGGATGACAGTGATGTGACTATTGCCATTTCACAAGAGTCCCATAGCCATTGCTGCGTTTGGGGCCACAGAAAGGGGAGTATGCATTTCTACATCGGCAGGTAACGATGGACTGATATTATATTCTCTGAGTAACATAGTGCCATGGATGACTAATATGGGTGCAAGCAGCATGGACAGAGATTTCCTTGCTTCACTAGTATTAGGAAACCAGGAGATATTGAGAGGCACCTCCATCTTCAAAGGGGATGGAAAATTGCGAGGGTCATTCCTTGTCATCTATGTCTCTGCCAGTAATAGCTCAAAGCATTTCTTTGATGGTAGCCTCGATCCTAATGTGGTGAAGGGTAAGATAGTACTGTGCGATCAGTTATTCTATCCTAATAATCTAGGTGAATCTAGCACAACAAAGAAGGCCAATGAAGTAGGTAGAGCAAGCGGTGCAGGAATTGTTTTGTCCAATGGAGAGCTTGTCAGAGTAGAGTAGTTGCTTACTTAACATATTTGGGCTACCGAGTATCAACGTGAGTTTTTCAACAGGAGAGAAAATAAAAGCATACATGAAAAGAACATTGAGTAATGCCATGACCATGATGCATCTCCCAGGATTGACTATCATGGGGAAGGCAATAGTCACTCCCATTGTGGCTACCTTTTCATCGAGGGAACCCAGCACAGCATATCCTTATGTTCTCAAGCCTGATATCATTGTTCCTAGTGTGTTCGTATTGGTAGCAAAGGTGGGAGGATCCAAAACCTATGGAATGCGATCTGGGATGTCCATGATGTGTCCCCACATTAGTGGAATTGCAGTGCTCATAAAAACCATCCATCCCATGGGGAGCCCCACCACCATCAAATCAGCACTCATGACATCTTCCTACAACATGGATAATAAGGGGAAAGCTATAAAAGATTCAGTTACCATGGAGGCAGCCATTCCTTTTGACATGGGTGCAGGCCACGTGGACCCTAGAGCTATGCTAGATCCTAGGTTTGTCTATGACATGGCACCACAAGATTACATAGATTTTCTCTTCTCTCTCAACTACACCAGACAACAAATTGCTCTTCTCATGAAGAAATTCATATCGTGCCCCAACTCCAGTTTGGAATCTGAAGATCTAAACTATGAAAATTAACTATTACAATCACTGATTGTTAATCTCCTATCTTGAAAGATTATTTAATTGCCAAAACTAATTTACAGCCAAATATTGAATAACAACACAATTGCAACTTCACAAAAATAAATGCGGAAATAAATTTGAACAGGATGACACAATATTTTCAGACAAAATTGTCCCTGGAAAAACCCCTAAGGGAAAACCAGTTCTACAAATGGAAAATATATTAATCTTGAGCAATATAAGAGTTACAAAAGATTCGTTGCCTCTTACTGGAAGATCTTCGATAAACTCCTAATATCTCCCACTGATATGCCCCACTGCTATCCTAGCGCTACCATTGTGCCCTTGCTCCCACTAAAAGAATATTTGCTATCACTGCAAATACATTTTCTTTCACTGCAAATGATTTCTTCACAACTTGATGATTTCCAAATGCCACCTAGCCTCCCTTTTATACTACTCTTGCTGTAAAATCAACGGCTGAGATTGATCTCAATTAACAGCTGAGATTAAAAAGGAACTCAACAACCAAAACTGAATTGGTTGTCAAGAACTATCAATTAACTAAATATTTATTAACCTAAGCATTCTCGGGAAAACAAATATTTAATTAATCATGGAAAATGGCTTTCCCACTACATAACTAACACTCCCTCTTAGCGAGGAAGCTATTATGCATGACACCCAACTTATCTCTGAAGAAGATAAATTTTGCCTTCCCCAATGCCTTCGTCAGAATGTTTGCTACCTTTTCCTCTGTAGGTATGTACTATAGCTGAACAATCCCTCTTTGTACACAATCTCTGATAAAGTAATATCTGATGTCTATATGTTTAGACCTATCATGAAAAAGTGGATTATCAGACAACTTGATGCAACTCTGTTTGTCACAGTGTATCACAGTAGTCTCAACTCTCTAATCAAACAAGGATACTAACAACTTCCAAAGCCATATAGCTTCACATGTCACCATGCTAGCTGCTATGTATTCTACTTCTACTGAACTTAGAGCCACATACTTTTTCTTCCTACTGAACCAAGAAACAACTCTTGATCCCAAACAAAAACAACACCCTGAAGTGCTTCTCTTGTCCATTGTACTGCCTGCCCAATCTGCATCATTATAGCCTATCAACTTGATACTTTCACTTCAAACATATCTAATCCCATACTCAACTATCTTCAATCTGCACATGTGAGTTTCTCTGCTGTGTGCTACAAAGCCTTCTGGTTTCTCTATGTATACCTCCTCCTTCAATTCACCA
This sequence comes from Chamaecyparis obtusa, assembly GCA_027943335.1. Lineage (NCBI taxonomy): Eukaryota > Viridiplantae > Streptophyta > Pinopsida > Cupressales > Cupressaceae > Chamaecyparis > Chamaecyparis obtusa. The sequence goes on along the minus strand of BSBK01003289.1, from coordinate 301,555 downwards.
TTAAGGAATGTTGTCTTGACATCCATTTGATGAATTTTCCATCCCATCTGTGCTACAAATGAGATCACAACTCAAATAGAAGTATACCTGGCCACTGGAGCAAATGTCTCCTCATAGTCTATTCCCTCCTTCTAAGAAAACCCCTTTGCCATGAACCTTGCCTTGTATTTCTTGATGCTACCATCTGTACCATGCTTGATCTTGTAGATCCAATGTGATCCAACCACTGCCCTATCTATTAGTCCAGGCACTATCTCCCACACATCATTCTACATTATTGAGGTATATTCCTCAACCATTGCATCTCACCACACCTGACATTGTGCAGCCTCCTAATAATTAGAAGGCTCACTATCTACCAACTGACTGACTAAAGCCACATAGTCATTGAACTTAGTTGGTTGTCTCCTTTCTCTTATACTCCTCCTAGGAGCTCCCACTAACTCCTAAGTATCCCTTTGTGTCTCTTAAACCTCACAGTTTCCACTACCAACTGTAGAGGATAGAATATCAACCTCTATGTCTTCTTGATGCACATCCTCCTACACCAATTGCTCCATATTTTGTGAATCTCCACCACCTGAGCCTATGCTCATACTAGTAACTGTACTTGGGCTTTGATGCCCTCAACTTGGTGAAGTTATCCTTGGAGCTTCTGTTGACTGCTCACTCTGATCTTCTGCTGGAAAATCTCTAGACCTCCTGAATGCCTTATCCTCCATGAACTTGACATCATGTCTAACTATAATTCTTCTAGTCCCTAGAATAAAAATCCTATATGCCTTGGAGGTTTCACTATACCCAACAAAGTACCCCCTCTCTACAGTCTAATCTAACTTGGTATGAGTATCACCTGGAATATAACAATATGCCAAACTACCAAATATTCTAAAATGACTAACATCAGGCTTCTTAGCTATGAAAGCTTCCTTTGGTGTCATCTTCCCTAGTACCTTGTGTGGAACTCTATTTTGAATGTAGACTGGTGTACTACATGCTTTTTCCCATAAGTAGCGGGGCATGTCCTGATCATGTAGCATAGCCCTTGCTACCTCTGATATAGAATGGTTCTTTCTCTTAGCAACTCCATTCTATTGCAGATTGTAAGGAAAAATCCACTCTCTCTTGATTCCTTCTTTGGTACAGAACTCCTGGAATTCATTTCCTTTGTACTCCCCTCCATTATCTGACCAAAGAAATTTTATCTTCCTTCTTGTCGAGTTCTCCACAAGAGCCTTGAACTTTTGGAATCGACTGAAAACCTCATCCTTGGTCTTCAAGAAGTATATCCAAGTCTTCCTGGAGAAATCATCAATAAAAGCAACATAGAACTCATAGCCTCTGAGAGATTTTGTCAACATCGGTCCACAAACATTTGAATGTACTAGATCAAGAACACCTTCAGATTTGGTGTCACTCCTTGGAAAAGATGCTTTTGCAAACTTCCCCAACACACATCCCTTACACACATCATCATGTTTCATGCTCACTTCTGAAACTCCTATCACTATCTCACAAAGCAATTTAAGTGCTCGATGATGAATATGGCCAATCCTCCTATGCCAAAGCTCTCCAAGATCTCTAGGACTACAATTTCTCATGAGTGCCTTAGAAGTATCAAGCTATAGCCTATAAAGGTGACCACTCCTAACTCCAATGGTTATGGGTGACTTCCACTCCTTGTGCTTGATCAACACATGTTCGCCTTTAAAGAGTACATTATACCCCATATCTTGAAGAACAGATACAAAAATCAAATTCGTACCTAAGCCCAACACATGCAACAGATCATGAAGGGGAATAATCTTCCCATTCTCCCTTTGGAACTGAACAGTCCCTTTCCCAACTAAATTGAGTTTGGACAAGTTTTCCATAGAGATCTAGGTACTGGTGTTCTCCTCCTTATAATTGGAGAAGTACTCTCTAAATCCTATCATATGAAATGACGCCCCACTATCTATATACCAAACACACTATGAGGTTCAGCTGACCATACAAGCTATGAGTGCAAACTCATCTTCTAGTCTACTAGAGAGATCTTCAACCAATACTGAAGCTGCCACCTACTTCTTACCCTTCTTCTCATTCTTCTTCCTTTCTATGCAATCACCGACATAGTGACCATATTCTTGACAACCAAAACACTTGATCTTCGATAGGTCCTTCTTCTTCTCACATTGGGATTTAGATCCTTTGTTAGACCCCTTCCTGGCTTTCCCTTTCCCCACTAGGGAAATGTTTTCTTGTTCCACCTCACTTTGTTGATTCTTATTGGCCCCATTGACAAGACTTAGTTGAAACTCCTCCTGAGTGAAATCACTCCATAGTTGATCCCAACTTAGTAAGGTGTCTCATCCACTCACAACTTGAACAAACACACACCGCTCCTTAGTAAACCCATTTAGGGCTATTCTCACTAGCTCATCATGACTAGGGCTATCTCCAACAACTGCTAACTCATCCTTGAAAAGTCTAAGCCTTGTGAGGTAACTTGTCACATCTTCTCCCTTATTCATTCAGGTATTCTTCAACTTATCTCTGAGAATCATCTTCCTATTAGTGGTCACATTCTGGTACAGATTTAGAATGGCATCCCACATCTTCTTCACCGTATCTAACTCTGAGATATGTGGAACAATATGATCCTTGACACCATCAAGGATTATCCTCCTTGCCTTGGCATCATCCTTCTTGTATGTTGCAAGTTGAGTTGCATCTGAAGGTAGAGCTACAACACTGGTAACATAATTCTTGATACCATTCTCTTCCAACACTAAAGAAATTTTGGCCTTCCACACACCAAAATTTGAGGCACCATCCAATCTATCCTGATCTCTCAAACCAATTGAAGCCATCTCAAGGGATAAGAGAATAATAATTTCAAAGTGATCAATTAGGTTTTATAAACCCTCAAAATGTTTCGTTTCCTAGGGTAAACCTTTTCTACCTTCAACACTACTCTGATACCATGTGAAAATTAACTATTGCAATCACTGATTGTTAATATCCTATCCTTAAAGATTATTTAACTACCAAAACTAATTTACAGCCAAATATTGAATAACAACACAATTGCAACTTCACAAAAATAAATGCAGAAATAAATTTGAACATGATGACACAATATTTTCGGACAAAATTGTCCCTGGAAAAACCCCAAAGGGAAAACCAATTCTAGAGATGGAAAATATATTAATCTTCAGCAATATAAGAGTTACAAAAGATTCCTTGCCTCTTACTGGTAGATCTCTGATAAACTCCTAATATCTCCCGCTGATATCCCCCACTGCTATCCCAATGCTACCACTACGCCCTTGCTCCCACTGCAAGAATATTTTCTATCACTGCAAATGATTTCTTCACAACTTGATGATTTTCAAATGCCCCCTAGCCCCCCTTTTATACTACTCTCACTGAAAAATCAATAGCCGAGATTGATCTCAATTAATGCCTGAGCTCAACAACCAAAACTAAATTGGTTATCAACAACTACCAATTAAATAAATATTTATTAACCTAAGCATTTTGGGAAAAAAAAATATTTAATTAATCAGGGCAAATGGCTTTCTCTCTACATAACTAATGTAAACTACCCATCATTTTATGATGTGTTTAAGCCAGACAACAATTTGATTAAGGTGAGCAGAAGAAGTGTGATGAATGTGGGTGTAGAGGGTAATGTGGTTTATAGAGTGAGTGTGAAGAACCCTCCTGGTGTAAACATTAGTGTGTAGCCTCAGATGTTAGTGTTCAAAAAGCTTTATGATAAAGCCCGTTATAGTGTGAAATTTGAAAGCAATCGAACAAGACCATTTGCTTCTGAGGGTGACCAAGATGATTTTGGAGAGATACATTGGAGTTGTATTGATGGGGGAGCACAAGTCATCTACAGTCTGGTTGCATTCACCTGGAAAGCTTCAAATTAATCCAACCTAGCCATACTAGACAATATCCATTACAAATCTGTTGGCAACTCACCGCTACCCGTGCATCTGCAGCAAAGAGCTTATAGTTTCAGTTTCTATTTCAGTTATATTTTTTGTTTTAAATTTCTCCATATTTCTCTCTACCGTGAGATGGCCATCAGCTAATTTCTCCATAATACTCTATGTTTTTAGTATTATTTTCTATTTCTATTTGGTATGGTTTTCAGCTAAGTCTACCAGTCATAAACTATTATGCAATTGTTATATTGAATTGCTACTATTCTGTAGCCAATCTATTTTTCAAATAGAATATAGGACCTGCTTTTTTTTTAGAGAGAGTATGGCTATGCTGTAAAAGTTTGCTTCATTTTCTTTCTATGCTTTATTGATATATCAATCATCATTTATTTTCAGACTGTTTTGAATTCTTCAAAATCTTGTTCAGAACATCTATGATCGGCATCGCCATATCTTCCTTGATTTGACAATAATATTGTAAAGACTGTATTCATTAAATTAAGTTTAATAAATCATTTTTTTAAAAATAGTATATAAATTTAGTAGATAGTTTTCCATACCCTTAGCAATTTCTATTTAGTTTTACATCTATTTTTAGGGAATACCTTAATCAAATTATACAACAGCATGTGACACACTCTTATTCTAAGTTTGGTCCATTTTCTAATCTTGATCCACTTTCATTAAGCTCTCCTTGCACATGGTTTCATCTATTTTTCCTTAACTCTATCTTATAAATGCATTATTTTCCTCACATTCCACTCATTATTCATCCAAACTAGTAAAAAAAACATTTCCATAATTTAATTTCACTAATTACTGATTCATTTCTATACACTTACATTTAAGGTTTGTGAATCACTATTTGACACTACTATCACAAGTTCTACTAACCCTTGAGTTAGCCTTTAATGTTTCATTTTAAATTTTTTAATCATCAATTTTTATAGATTTGAATATTATTTCAATGTTCTTATGATCAATGCTTTCTCCTTCATCCTTAGCAAGATACCTTCTTACATCACTACATATTATGATGATACTTATTTTTTGTCGGACACTAGTTACCTAGATACTAAAGAAATCAAAATAGTTCTAGATAATTATGATGATAGATTTAGATGACCTATCTAAATTTTACACATAAACTATATAATCATCAGCATATATTATTACATAGAACCTAAATTTTCTTTTTGAAAAGAACAACCATAACTTCTTATTAGTCTAATCTTGACAAAATACGCAGACACTACAAACAACATGAAAACAATGTTGACATAACATAAAAAATAGAGACAAAATAAAATACTTGCTGCCTTCTGAGGCTAAAACAAATTGCAAGCTAAAATAGAAAGTAACTAATTTAAGTCATATTTCTTTCTACTGTGGGAACATGCAAAATGAAAAGGAAAAGAGAGACTTTCTTGAGACTAAATAGACATGGAGGAACTAGGACATGAGGATTAGTTTCCAACAAACTCCCCCTTGATGAAAAGAGGGCTCACAATACAATCTTGAAGGATAAAAAATGAGCCTTTGTAACTGCCTTAGTGAAGATGTTTGCAAGTTGTTGAGAAGAGTTATTATATTGTATTCTTATCTCTTTATTTTGTACCAAATATGTAATAAAATGGCATTTAAAATCAATGTTCTTTGTTGTACTATGATGCATAGGATATTTGGCCAACTTTATTGTATTCATACTATCATAAAATATTAATGTACATTGAAGTTTTTTTTCCCCAATTTCTTCAAGAACAATCCTAGGGCATAATGATTGACTAACTACAAAAGATACTTTAACATATACAACCTTAGTGGAAGAAAGAGAAACTATACTTTGTTTCTTTGAACTCTAAGAAATCAAACCAATGCCAAAAGTAAAAAAGAATAACATAAGTAGATATTTGGTCATCCACACCACCTCCCCAATCAAAATCATTTAAATCATTAAGATTAAAACCTTTAGAACTATAATATGAATTCTAAAATCTAAAGTTCCTTCCACATAACTCAAAATTATTTTCGCATCCTTCACATGTGATTCAAAAGCATTTTTCATATACCTTAAAACAAGAGGAACTAGATATGCAATATCAATCTTAGAGTGAGTGAGAAACATCAAACTCCCAATAAAACTAATATAAACTAGCTCATCTATATTTTCAACACCATCATCTCTAAACAACACAAATCCATGAGAAATTTGAATGGAACCTAGTTTACAATCAACCATATCAAATTTTTTCAGCATATTTTTGATATATTTTGTTTGACAAAGGAAAATTCCATCCTTACACTAATAAACCTCCATGCCAAGAAAATATTGCATAAGGTCTAAAGCTTATATCTTGAATTATTTCATCATAAACAATTATCTTTCATCGTAGAATTACTAAACATATACAATGAATCATCAACATACATGTTACAATAATGATTTCATTACCTTATTCTTGTACACACAAAAGTAGTGCACTTCTATGAATCCTTACAATCAAGAACACTCAAGAATGAGGTCTCAAAAATGGATCCATAGCTCTCTATGTATGGAGTTGCAAGATTGTAAAGTTGCTTTCAGCTAGAGCTAATAAACTTAATGACCTCGCTAGTCAACCACACAATGAGAGATTCAAGTGAAGACAAGGGAAAGAGTGCCAATATCTCCAATGAAATCAATATGAATGCAATTCAAGTAAGCTAAGAATGAAGATGCAAGCTAATCTATGAAAATAAAAGAACAATGCAACTAATCTATGAAAGGAAAGAACAAGTGTTACAAATCCTTCCTATTAAGCTATGTGAGATTAATCTATAGCATAAAGAAAGTCTATACTAAGGATGCCATGATAATGAAACTACTAAAAGCAAGCTAAATGAGATGCAACAACAATTTCTTCAAAGCTTGAATGCAAGAATGTCTTCAAAGAGCTCCAAATAGACCTAGAAAACTTGCAGCATAACATTAGCATAAAACATGAATGGATCTATACAAATGAGGAAGAGAGCTCTTCTTTTATAGGAAATGAAAAAGAATGGACCATGGAGATTAAGAGGCAAAAGACTTAATCAATGATGGAGCTTGAAAGAGGAGCAATCCATGTGCATAAATATCCTCCAATGATAAAATAAGAGTTGACTTTTGTGTCCATATGAGACAAAAAGTGCTTTTTCCCTTTTTATAAAATAAGAATAATGCTTTATTTGTGCAACTTAAGATAAGAGAAAAAGGTGGGGGTTTTTTATTTAATAAAAGGGGAGGAAATATTCTTTTTAATTAAATAAAGACTTAGGATAAAATGGTTAGCCCAAGACAAATAATCGAAAATGATAAAATTAGATTTGATCAAGGAAATTGATATAATTGAAAAAATGATGATTTTTGAAAATATTGATTTAGAGATTTGATAAATTGCTGAATGGGGGCCCAAAGTCTAGGTGACCATTTTATGGTGCATATATTTGCCCCTCTTTGACTAATGTGTGATCATTCTGGAAACACATGTGGTCAAAGAAGAATTGAAATGTGAGATCGATTTGGCATCACAAAACAACCCAGATGTGTGTTCATTTTGGGAACACATCAAGACAAAAATAAGAAAAAGCTAAAAGACAAGACCAACACCATCATTGCTAGGTGCAAATCAAGCCTTAGACAAAACTATCACCATCACTGCTAGGCAATAATCAAGTTTGAAAAATAGGAATCTCAAGCCGAGCTAAATGATAAAGCTGAATCAAAGATTAAAGCTGATAGGTACTGCCCCCTTAGAATCAAAATCAAAATCAGGTAGAGGAGAACAAGAAATTGATAAACTTGATCAAGGCACTAGCAATCATAGTCAAAGAATAAGACAATAGGATAACCATCAAGCAGTGAAGACATGCCTCGGGTTGACTAGGTTTGACTGGGAAAGATATAAGATAAAAATTAAGTCAAACCTTAGAGAAATGAAGTGAGTGATAATGAATGAGAGACTAAGAGTTTGAAAGAGATAGGGGTGAAGAAATGGAGATGCCCCAACAAAGATCGAAGGATCAGGCCTCAAATGGTCAGCCAACTGCGCAAAAGAGGGTGAAATTTTGAAATGCAATTTTAACTATCAAGATGAACTCAGATTTTGATTTCGAGTTTGAAAATGGATCCAGGACATCAAAATTAGCTAGAGGTGCCATTTTTGCACAATTCTAAGGTGTTTTGAAAATTAGGTCAAAAAGTCAAAATGCTATATAAGGGGCAAAAGTGTCATTTTCAAAATCATTTGTCATTTAGTCATTTGAGAATTTTGAGAGCTTAGAGAGAGAAAATGGCCTAGCAAGTAGTGATTCCCATCCATAGGCATCAGTTTGAGCGTGGTCGGTTGCACAACTAGCCTCCACACTATGCTGCCCCGGTGAGTTCTCAGAAAAACTTCACTTTTTTGAGTCATTAATGAGCATTTAAGATATTTAGCACATTTTTTCAAGAATTTTCAAATTTTCAAATTTCAATTTTCAAGAACTAGGTGATATATCACGTGATACTTTAGAAGTATCACTTCATTTAAAGAGAAACATCACGTGATACTTCATGGGTCACAAGTGTATCACACGCGCGTAGACACCAGTATCGCATGATAATTGGCAATCTATCGCGCGATACTTGATGAAGTATCACACAATCAAAGGTATATCACACTGCTATAGGAAGAAGTGTCGCACAACACTTGTCCCAAAAGTAGTATCGCCCAAGTTAAAAAAAATTTGATATTTTTAATTATTTTTGAGCAAAAAGGACATGGGTCTAGACAAGTTTACGTTGTATATGTCTTGTACTGATTTTTTAGACATTCATCATGATATGTAATGACATCTGGCTTGGTTTAATGGTTTGCAGGAGCACTTTCTAGCACTACTCATCAGAGCACCGAAGGTGGTGGGACTGAGATGTGTCTAAGATCTAGATGATCTAGGTGAGGCTGATATCTGAGCGATGGGATTTCAATACTTATTGCGATTCCCATATATCCGGGCTGATCATGGGTTGTTGACTGCTCTTGCCGAGAGATGGCATAGTGAGCACAACACCTTCCACCTACCCACAGAAGAGGCATCCATCACACTAGAGGACGTCTATCAGAATCTCTGAGTACCATGTCATGGAGAGCGAGTGATTAAAATCATGCTTTAAGATATAATCATTTAAATGTAATATTTCTATATGATGAAAACTAACATGATTGTTTGCTGGCACAGGTGTACTATGACCAGGATGTCATTAAGGGATGACAGGTGATACAGGCTATGTTCTAGGACGTCACCATCCTAGATCATCATGTGAGCTGGGATAGATTGATCAATGATTTTGGCAAAGACTTTCCAGTCCCTTGTATTGTTGCATCCATTATCTCATAGGCTCTGATGACTGACCATAGTCAGAAGGGATTTCCACTCAGCTGGGGTAGGTTTCTAGTGGATTTGGTAGGCAGACCTCTATGTGTGTGAAAATTGTACCTGATTTGTAGATACAACACTTCAGTAAAACATTAGAGGTTAGCCAAAATTAAAATCGTGCAATGAATTGAGAGCTAAACTAACCAGATGATTTACTACCTTCTAATAGGTGCGAGTATGATGTTCTCAGATTGTTATCGAGATCAGTGACCTTGACAACACCTAAATGAAGGATTTGAATACAAAATTGATATGAAATATGAATGTAATTAATCTATTTTTTTTTGGATATTTTCTATGCAATAAGATGAAAAATGATATGAAATCTATGATATGTAAAAACTGATATGCTATGATATGCTAAATGATCTAACAATGATATGAAAATGAATCTAAATGAATGTAAAAAAAACAAGATTGATCTCACAACAATGTTGATTCGCAAGAAGCTTTGATTCTTCCAATTTCAATTCTCCAACGTGATTGTGCAAAAATATGAGATGATTTGAGATGAGCTAAAGCCTTAATTTATAGAAATCCAGGGCTTTAGAGGTGCATGGATAAAAGCCATAAATCACTCAAATAACTCAGCTTGATTTTTGAGTTATTTATAAATAAAGATAATTTAATTCACAAAAATATGCAAATCATGCAAAAATAGCTTTTTAACTCAAATTATAAGTTTAGATCAACTTTAAAACTCAAAAATGATGTTGAGTTCCAAAAAGTCAATAACTTGCATTGATTTTTTGATTTGGAGTTTAACTGCTCTTTGATTGTGCACATGGATAATTATGAATTAATAAATAAATAAAGTGATTTATTCTCAACTTAACTGATTTTTGAAAAATAATTGATTTATGGGTTAATCAATCATTTAATCAAATTTTTATTCAAAAATAATATCATCAAATATGACAACTTGCTTTAATTAATTAATGATAGGAATTTTGATTTATTGTCAAATTTAAATAATAATACTTAGGAATAAATATAATTAAATTCAATTAAATAATTAAGTGGCAGAATTAAATTTAATTAATTAAATATTAAGAATATTCAATTAATCAAACTTTAGGATAAATAGGATTTATCGCCAAATAATCATTAAATTAAAGATAATTATGATAATTAGGAATATTGCTAAGAATATTCTTCGATGTAGAATTTAAGATAATCAATTAAGATTCGATGATGTTTAGATGTGCCTTAGGTTAGGACTTTGATGTCGATTTCGTTCGATTTGATGATGTAGGAGATTAATGAACTTATAGCCCATTTTTGGGGTATTACATTTTGCCCCTCTTTGAATTGTTGTGCGAAGCGCAATGGTTCAAAGACAGTCTATGTTTGATAGAGATATGAAATGGATTTGAAATTGATAATTGATATGAGACAGAAGCTGATTGATATAGATTTGATATGAAGATAATAGGTCCTAAATGACCAAAGATAATGTTCACTGTAGCAGCGATGAACTGAGGATTGCAAAAAAAAGTGTCAAAATGCCTGATTCTGAACCTTAGGATTGCAAAGAAGTGAGTGGCCGGTTCTAGACCCGATTGTCTTAGCAGAACTAGCAGGTATCACATCTGAACCATTCAGTTGCCGAAGAACAAGGAAAGAACACTATGATATGATGGTTGCACAAACTGATATAGTTTACAAGATTAGGAGAATACCAGATTGATATGGATTGATGAATCTGATATGCCCCAAGTGATGATAGATTTTCCCCGAGCGATGAGGACTTTTGATGATTCAGCAACTAGACATGGTTGTTGTCTTGATTACTGAGGAAAGATTGATAGAATTTTTACAGACTTGAATGATGTGCAATACCATGCCCCCTTCGGGATCAAAATCAAAATCTGACAATAAAAGTCAATGTTAAATGGTTTAGAAGCATGTTAATTGATTTGAAAAGTGGTTATACATGTTTGAGAATGCATTTTGCATCATTTGGAGGTCCTGGAGACAAAGTAGACTAGGTTTGACCATGAGTTGACCATAGTTAAAAGTTTGAAATTTTGATAGTTTGATGTTAGATAATCAGTTAAGTTGAATACTAGACTTCTGTGATGATTGAAGGTTGATTATGCAAGTAGTTAATAATATGAATGATTTTAGATTTTGATTTTGATCCCAAAAAAGGATTCTACTTTCTATTTTGTTGGAGGAACCTTCGTGTGGGATTCAACTCTTGTTAGATTGGAAGAGGTGATTGAAGAATCTTTTAAGTGTTCAAGCAATTTGTGAGATCATGCAAAGTGCAAAAATGCAAAGAAACATGCAGGATGATAATGCAACCCTAGGACCTAGGACCTACTCACTAATCATGTGTCAATTTGTTATCATCATTGAACTCTTAGGTAACCAGATAAATCAATACAATGCCCACTGGTCAAACAACAATGGACATATGAATATTGGTTTTATGCACAAGAATCAATACAACACCCACTGGTCAACAACCATGGATATATGAATATTGATGTTATTTTCAGAATGTCAGATTAGATATAAGCACCAAGGCATAAATGCCAGGATGACCTAAATATCATGTCCATTTTGATATAGCAATTTGTATAAGCATCAAAACATAAACATCATGATGACCTAAATACGCCTTGCATGACAAACACATCAAATAGCCAAGAGATTATTCTAAATCCAATGTGAATTACCTGTAGTGACCCTTTATCGTTCACATCCTTAGGTAAGATCATGTTTCATAGTAGGAGAAAGAACTCACTCAAAAAGATAATAGTTAGATCAAACTTCCTTGAATTTTTTGGGTATCAATGGTCAAGGTACGCATGGCCATCCAATTTGAGATAGAGGCTCTTACAGTCGGACACCATTTCAATCCAAAATTTTCAAAGTTGTTAGATTTTCACATACAAGTAGAAGACAAAGAAAAGATTATGCCCCCAGTCATCACTCTCTAAATCCTATAAAGGACATCATCGAAGAGCTTGAAGGCACATAATATGCAAAAATCTCAATGCGAATCAGTAAGCATACAAGGAGATAAAAGCATGTAAAAAAGCATAGATTATTTTTAGTTTGATGTTTGATTGCATTGTTGTAGATGCAAAATCCTTTCTGGAGACAAGACTGACTCACTGACTCACATGAAGCTTCAAAGGACTCTGAGTGGATATGATACATCTAAGATACACTAGAGACCATAGGATATGACATTGATTGCCCCCAAGTTTGAACATTGATAGGATACAGATGCTTGAGTTGATTGGTGTACAAACCAACTTACTTGAAAATTGGAAATGCAGAAACAAACTGAGAGATATGTACAAACTAAAGCAAAATTGAAGGCTGGGAAAGACCAAGATTGCGTTGATAGATGGAGCATTTTGAAACAAGTGGTGCTTGTTTGCTGGGTTTTCACCATCTTGGCAGAGATTCTATTTTTGCTACCAAGGTGCCTGTTTCCAGGTTTTCACGAAGGCACTTTTTCTTTTTCTCATTTTTTTTGTATTTTTCATTTTTTCAATTTTTTTGATATTTTTGATATTTCAATTTTTTTGAATTTTTTATTTTTTTAATTTTTTTTGTGAATCATCAAGGCGCCTATTGCTAGGTTTTCACCAAGATGTTCATTTTTTCAAGACATTTTACCATAGACTGAATGCCTTAGGCATAGAATTTCTTCAGATGGAGAATGTTGATTGGTTCTTAGAGCTATTCTCCTTTAGTCGTTGAGATTTGATAGGCACCAGAGCCAAAAGTAGCAGTGATTACAAAGGGACCCAGCCAATTGGGTTCAAACTTCCCCTTGCGTTCTCGATGTGATTGATTTTTAGGATTTTCTCTCAAGACAAGATCCCCAACCTAAAATTCTTTGTGTCTGACTTTCTTGTTGTAGCCTCTAGACATTCTCTTCTGATATGCTCTGAGATGATCGTGCATTGCTTGTCTGCTCTCATCTAGTAGTTCAAGTTCTTGCAATCTAGACACTTTGTAGTAATCTTCAGTTACTAGACCATGCATTCTGATTCTTAGTGATGGGATTTCAACCTCAATAGGTAGTACTGCTTCAGACCCATAAACTAAAGTGAAAGGTGTAGCCCCATTAGGTGTTCTGATACTTGTTCTATAGGCCCATAGAGCTAGATTAATCATGAGATGCCAGTCTCTGACAATTTTGTTTACTATTCTGTGCAAAATCTTTAATAGATTTTTGTTGGAAGCCTCTGCTTGGCCATTCCCTTGTGGATAGTAGATAGAAGACCAATGTTGTGTGATCTTGAATTTGGCACATAGATCATTGAGGTCTTTTTTATTGAATTGTCCACCGTTATCTGTGATTATGGAATGAGGTATCCCATATCTGCATATGATATAGTTCAATATGAACATAGATATTTGCTTTCCAGTTGCTTGTGTCAAAGAGACTGCCTCTACCCATTTTGTAAAATAATCTGTAGCAATGATTATATGGGTATGTCCATTAGAAGAGTGAGGATGAATCATCCCAATAAGATCAAATGCCCATTGGTGAAAAGGCCATTGTGTTGTAAAGGGGATTAGATCCCTCCCTGGGGCATGAATTAAGTTGCCATGTACTTGGCATTTTTGACAATTCTTAGAAAACTTGATTGAATCTTTCTCCATTTGAGGCCAATAGTACCCTACCCTAATAAGTTTTTGAGCTAGTGTTAAACCATTTGAGTGTGACCCATAAATACCCTCATGGAATTCCTCTAATGCATGTTGAGACTCTTCCCATTCTAAACATCTAAGTAGCGTACCATCTAGACCTCATTTGTATAGATCATTACCAATGATGACATATTGGGAGGCATTACAGATAAGGTATCTCTTTTCATGGTGGTTGAAGGTATTGGGAATGATTTGGCCTTGGAGATAAGAAAATAGGTTTTTGTATCTAGATGAATCATGACCTACAACGGTGCAAATGATGTAGGTTTCAGGGGAGTCATATGCAGGATAAGATAGTGCTTCCATTGGGAACTCGTAGCATAGCTCATGTTCAAGCTGCTATAATAAAGTAGATAGCATTGCCATTGCATCGGCAGCCTTGTTCTCCGTTCTAAGAATTTTCTCAAATGTGATAGATATGAAATACTTCTTTAAATCATCTACCATTCTCTTGTAAGGAATGAGCTTTTCATCTTTAGTTTGGTACACATCATTGATTTGATGAATAACAAGTTGAGAGTTTCCATGAATGTGTAGCTCTGTCACTCTCCACTCAATTGCTAGTTTCATACCATTCAAAAGGGCTTCATATTTTGCAATATTGTTTGTGCAGGGGAACTTTAGTCTAAATACTTTTGGGATGGAGTATCCTTAAGGAGTTATGAACAATATGCCTGCTCCAGATCCATTCTGTGTATAGGAGCCATCAAAGAACAATTGCCATTCTCTAGAAGATAGGTGCATAATAGAGGAGTCTAGAAATTCCATTTGCATTGGTGTGTCATCAAACATGGGTGCATCTACTAGTTGATCAGCAATAACTTGACCTTTTATAGCTTTTATTTCAACATATTCAATGTCAAATTCACTTAGAAGCATGACCCATTTAGCCAGTCTACTTGTGAGGGTAGCCTTGCTTAGTAGGTATTTTAGTGGATCAATTTTTGCTACTAGATGCATGGTATGAGCTAACATATAGTGTCTCAATTTTGATGATGCAAAGATCACAGCGAGACAAGCTTTCTCAATCATAGAATAGTTCTTTTCATACGCCACCAATGTTATGCTTATATAATAAATGGCTCTTTCCTTTTTGTCTTCATCATGTTGTGCTAGTAATGCCCCCAGTGATGTGGTTGTTGGGAAGACATATAAGATCAATGGCTTCCCATGAATAGGAGGCATCAAAATGGGAGGATTGGATAGATACTTCTTGATATGGTTAAAATTCTTTTTGCACTCCTCATTCCATGCAAATGTCACACCTTTATGTAATGTTTTTGTAAAAGGCTGTGATATGTCCGCTAGTTGTGATATGAATCTTCTGATAGATTGAACTCTTCCTTGCAACGTCCTCATTTGAATGATATTCATGGGAGGTTTCATCTCTATTATAGCCTTGACTTTAGCTGGATCAATTTCAATGCCCTTGTTTGAAACTATGTATCCTAAGAGTTTTCCAGAAGTGACACCAAAAGCACACTTCTTAGGATTTAGTCAGAGACTAAAATTTTCCATTCTGTCTAGGATCATGCTCAAGTCTTTTAGATGTTTAGTTTTGATCATAGATTTTGCTAATGTGTCATCAACATAATCTTCCATGGTTCGATAAATCATGTCATGGAAAATAGATGTCATTGCTCTTTGATATGTAGCACCAGCATTTTTAAGCCCAAATGGCATGACATTCCAACAAAAGGTACCCCATGCACATGTGAAAGTAGTTTTCTCTTGATCCTCTGGAGCAATTTTTATTTGTTTATATGCAGAGAAACTATCCATTAAGGAATACATCTCGAAACTTGCAGTCATGTCCACTATCATATCAATGTTAGGCAGTGGAAAATCATCCTTAGGGCACGCTCTATTCACATCTCTAAAGTCTGTACACACTCTGATTGAACCATCTAGTTTAGAAATAGGTACAATATTAGAGATCCACTCCACATAGTTAATAACATGGATGAATCTAGCTTTCAGGAGCTTCTCTAATTCAGCTTTTACCAAGAGTGCAACATGAGGATGCATCTTTCACAACTTTTGCTTAACAGGTTTGACATTTGGAGCTATGGATAAATGATGCATTATAAGATTAGGATCCAATCCTGGCATATCTGAGTATTTCCATGCAAAGTTGATCTTTTTCTCTATTAGGAATGTAGTAAATTTTTGCTTCTCTTCTTTTGATAATGATTGTGCTACATGTACCAATTGTGGTTCCTCTGTTGTACCCAAATTGATAGATTGAGTGGGCTCAATTAGAACTGGAGATTTGTCTTGTAAATGACTTGGAAGGACATCAAATATCTCATCCTTAGGCACCTCAGAGAGGTTTTCACCTTCGGATACATCTTTTATTTTTACTTTTGTAGGTTCTGAGACTGCCACAAAGTGGTTTTCACCCTCAAAACTCTTTTTCTTTTTCTTTTTATTCTTATTTTTTTGACTAAGATATTTGATGTCCAACTCGGTCATGCTGACGCTCGGTTCATTGATGGAAGGCCCCATAGGCTCAACTACATTGAGGTAGAAAGCAAGGGCATAGTCATTTGGGAAGGTATAAATACCCTGGCTCAGATTTGTGGAGGTTTGATCAATAAGTTCTGGATATTGGATAGTCAAAGTAGGGAAAGATTGGGAGATAGTGTTTACGGATATGGATCTGTCATCATTGGTTCTAACCCAACGCTTGAGTTCAAAGGTGATATTACAACTTAAGACATTCAATTTGTGAGTAGGCTCAATGTCATCGTGGGAGTTCAATTCAGCCATAGGTGGATCAGATTTGATAGGTTCATCATTTCTCTCTAGACTTACATTGGGATTAGGTGCATATTGGTGAATAATATCAACATGTTTCTCTATAATAAGCTCATCTTCATCTGGTTCTGGAATGGCTCCCCATTCATAGTCATTTGATTTAGCTTTTGATTTAGGATCTTTAGGAAATCTTAGAACATGAGTAAAGTCGGGGTGAATACCCCAAGAAGGGTTACCCTCAGATTTTGATTTGAATTCATACTCATGGAAATCTGTCTCAGAATCACTACCACCTCCCTCTTTGTGATTGCTTTCAAGATTAGCTGGTTCTTGTGTTGCAACTATCTCTTGATTGATAGTAGGTTCTTGTGTTTCTACTACATTAATTCTTTTGATTAGATCATCTTTATCATCAAGAAGGTCTTTGATTTCCTTAGGCAATTTTTCATAGGGGATGAGTTCTGAGTTGTTTGAATCACTATCTGATGGTTTTGTTTCTTCTTTCTTAAGAAGAGGGTCTCCTGGTGTGATCTACTCTATGGCATGGGAACAATTACCTTTGAGGTGATATGGTTTCTTCTTAAATCCTAATCCAACTTTGTTTTTATTTTCTCTACCAGTATGTGGGAGAGGTGCCTCAAGACCTTTTCCTCTGATTCCTAGAGTTCCTTTACTTGAATATCCCATCTTAGCTATTAATTTATCTCTTGGACCATACAACTTAGAAGGGAGTTTGGATAATTTAGAGTCACTAGTTTGAACAACTTGAGATTCAGGTTCATCTTTGTATAGCCATGATAGCACAACTTCATCCTCTTCAAATTCTTTCTTGGATACTTGTTCTGCTACAAAATTATTTTTATATGCTTCAAGAGGTTCTTTAGAGTCTAGTTTGGATGGTTTCAAAGATTTCCCATAAGACTTAGGTGAGATAGGGAGAGATGTCAAAGATAAGACTGGCTCGATAGTATATTCTCCCATACTATTTTCTTTGATATTAACCTCTTTTGCAAGATCTTCCATTTTAGATGTGGATGCTTCTTTAGTTGGTTTAATGGGAGATTCTCTGTTATTAGGTACAAGCTTATGTACACTTTCCTTCAAGGTGTTACAAGTTGTATTCAGATCTGCGGGGATAGTAACCTCTACTCCTTCATAAGGAAACTTCAAACATTGATGGTATGTAGAAGGAATAGCTTGCATTTCATGTATCCATGGTCTCCCTAGAAGGATGTTGTAGGCCAAAGGTAGATCAAGCACTTGACAGATGGTATCTTTGATAACTGGACCCACTCTGATAGGTAAGATAATGGTGCCTTTAGAAGATCTTTCTTGTTCATCATAGGCCTTGATAGTTATTTTCTTTCTAGGATCAATAGCCAATTCTAAAAATCTCAATTATGTGATCAAGTTGTAAGAACAAATGTTTAGGCCAGTGCCCCCATCTATCAACACACGTTTGACTCTACGGTTCTGGATCAAGACTTCTATATGCAAAGGCTCATTATGCAGGTGACTCAAGGAGTTGTCATCTTCCTTTGAAAAGGAGATATATTGCGGAGATGTAAGATGTCCAACCATAGTCTAGAACCTATCTAAATCAAGGTCATCAGGAACATTGGAACCAAGAAAAGCTTTATCAAGAATGGCTGTATGAGCTGGAGATATTTGAAGCAACTCAAACATGGAGATTTTTACATTAGTGTGTTGGAGTTGTTGAACAATTCTATAAGATGTAGGCCTTGTATCCTTTGGATTGGAAGATTTGGATGAAGCCTTCTTTTTAGAAGAGATGAAAGATTGAAGGGTGGTGAGAGGATGGAGGAATCATGAATGAAGGAATACATGAAGGAATATGGTGAATGGATAGTAGAGGTTGTGGTTTAGGTGCATGGAATGGAGGAATTCTTTTGGAAGAAGATGAAGTGGAAGTCTTTGGAAGCTTGAATGTCAATTTCACTTTTTGCTCAACACCAGACTCTTTCAAGAGAGACTTTGGAATCCATATAGCCATAGGATTTTTATTTTCTTTTGATGATCTAGAGAGAATATATTCAATGATGGATTTTGGAACCCATACTTGTCTTGTAGTTTTTTTCTTAGATATCTCTTTTGACTTTATGTTTCCATGTCTATTAGAGGAGACATGGTGATCTTCTTTTTTTATGGATTCTTGTATTGCTTATTTTTCTTGTATTGAACATTCAAGTTACTTCCAAAGGACTTGGTACTTGTGGAAGAGGGAGGATATGACTGGTTTAGATGGGTGGATGGATGAAAAGGATTCAAGGGTATGCATCTATGTTGATCTTGAGGAAAGATGGGAGATTGAGGGACGTAAGGACCCAAGATGGATGGTGAATTAGGAGAGTTAGGAGGGGAAAGTGAAGGGACATAAGGACCCAAGATGGAAGGAAGGCATGAAGCTCTTTGTAATGGTGGAAGAGGTCCAAGGATGGACATGGAAGATACAAAAGGATAATCAATAACTTCATCAACATCTATATGACAACCAAGGATATCAGCATCTTTAGAGTGAGCATTAGAATTTTCAATAGAATCATGGACATCTTGAATATGAGCACCTTCTTTGATAGGATTGTTCAAAGCTTGCAAAGACTTAGGAAGAGTAGAAAGTGGAAGTGAATATAGAGTGGTAGAATAAGAAGATGGAAGACTTTGATCTTGACAAGGATAGTTGGATACCATAAGCGCATAATTTTTCTCTTGATTTTCAATAGGCTTAACATTGGAAGGAACAACACCATTTTTACCAACCTTAATGGAAGTATCATCTTTGGAAAGATAAAGTGTAGTAAGGTTATTTTGATTTTCAATAAGCTCAACAGTGTAAGTAGTAGCTTGATCTTGCTTAGAAGAAGACTTAAGACATGGTGGAATGCATGAGAAAGGGTCTGCAGGATCAAAAGAACCCTGAAGCAGATAAGAGACATCATGAAAAGGATTGGATGACATGGAAGGTTCTTGATCTTGATCTTTCTTTATGTTCTTTTCTTTATCATTTGTAGAGTCCTCTTGACATGGAGCCACTTCTAAGGACAAGGAAGCATGTTGGAATTGTATGGGAGACTTTGGAAGAGATGGTGAAGGACTAGCTGAAGTAGGCATTGTAGCATATAAAAGTTTAGGCTCTTTAGGTTTAGCATTATTTAAAGTATTTGTAGCCAAGTGAAGGTTAGCTTGAGTATCTTTAAGAGGTAGCCCTTGAGGATAACTATAGGAAATCGCATGAAAAGTATTAAGACCTTTGGTGGATGAAGGACTTGTGAAAGATTTGAAAGACTTAGAAGCTTTAGAAAATGTATGGGTATTGGAGGAAGTAGGGGATGGAAGGGAATCATCACAAGACAAAGGTCAAACATTAACATGATCTTGCTTGAGAGTGTAATCTTTATTTTCAGCCTGAGAGTTCTTAGAGGAGAGATCCTTATAGTATTGACATTTCAAATCAGCACGATACATTTTATATTCCTCAATAGAAGTAGATGTATCATCTAGCTATTGTCCACAAAAGCCATCAAAGTCCCTTTTAAAATTAGAATCATATGGATCACCATCACGATCTATCCAATGTGATGGCCCATTTCCAGTAAGAAAGAACACACGATGAGGAGGACTCTTAGGAACGGAGGTGTCATAGGTATCATTATATTGTCCATCATCATAGTCATCATAGTCTCCAAAGATGGATGTGTCACTCTCCATGGAAGAGGTATCATAAGGATTATCACATTTCTCAAATTCTATTTGGGGGCATGGTGACATGTACAAGTCTTTATCAAATGGAAATGGGCATAGAGCTTCCATGGAGAACTCTTTAGGTTCCTTTTCTTTCTTAAGATTGTTAAGTTCAACTTGCATAGCATGCATCTGTTTCATCATAGCAGTGATTAGAGCTTCTTCCTCATGTGTACTGATTCTCAATAGCTACTACTCTATTCTTGACATAGTGATTTGTTTGACAGATTCTAGAAATAGGCTGAAAAAACTAAGTATCTGGCAATTCTGACAATTTTCTGACAAATCTTCAAAATTTTCCCAAATGACACTCTGCAGACTCGTATGACACTGGGTATGCTATGGAATGACAATTGAAAATTGCATACGATAGTTGCAAAACTTGCATGACAATTGCTAGTAGGATTTGATTTTTTTGAATTTGACTGGTAGAAAGACTCGTACAACACTAGGTTCTTTACCATACGACAAATGGACAGTAATGAAATTACACTTGATAGAAAATCGTATGACTTTATGACCTCTGAGATGAATTTTGACTCTAGAAAAGGATTTTACTTTAGATTTTACAAATTTTGAGTTTTTAGATTTGAATTGTTTGCAAATTTCAATGTCCAGATTTGAGGATTGTAATAGATTTGTCTATTTTCAATAACCAAATAGATAAACAAGCACACAAAACAACAAGAAAGTGATTTCAAGCATGTTGAAAAACAATGAACAAGGGAAAAAGCAACCTTGCGCATGAACAATCAAGTGACTTATTCGTTCTAATCCTCAGAAGCGCTAATTGTGTATGTTCCAAAAATATTTTGCAATAATGCACATATACCCTAGAAAATAAAAATTTGGCCTCGCTAGGGTTTTTAGTAATGGTTTGACTTTGCAACTTTTATGATCCAAAGGGGTGAACTCCAATCCCGGTGCACCATGGTTTTGACACAGTCTGAGAACTTAATCTTTAGGAGCTGCTAGGGAGATTTGACAACCCAACAATGAACCACACCTATGAAGATTTCTTCCACAAGGACATTTATATAGCGGCTGTCACTACCATGGCGAAAATGGCTATTACTGCTTGAGGTTCCGTCAATGTAGTTTACCCTATGAAGAGATTGTCCGCTACGGTTAACCCTCTCTAAAGATGACTCACAATAGTATCCCACAAGGGGACTTGGCTCCAGATCCAAGGTTTTTGATGCCTTTTCACTTTTAACCCAAACAAAGCAGGTAGATAAATCCGACACGCTAAGACAAAGTTTTGCTTCACCAAGGTCTGTGATGTCAACTCCATGTGATCTATCAACCTCTTCAGAGAGAGAATGTATCGATCAATAAGAGAAGATGCACTAACCAATTTTGATTCACCAAAGCTCATGATGTCAACCCCATGTGATCTATCAACCTCTCTAGGGAGAGAATGTATTGATCAATAAGAGAAGACGCACTAACCAAGTTGAATGTGAAACACACTAAGTATCCTCCCTACCTACAAGGATTCTATTGTCAAGAAGGATTTCTCTGGGAATCCAATCTCTCAAGAATCATGAATAGTGTTCATAGGGCCTAATTACTATGTGAGCATAGATGTATGTTTCCAAAAGCAAATCTACCAAAAGTACCCAAAAAGTAAAAAGAGGAACACTTAACACTTAAAGCGAATATGAGATGAGTCTACAAGGTGGAACACTTAACACCTCACGCAAGCTGAAAATGAGTCCCCAACCTAGAAAACAAGTGAGTTCCTAAAAGCACAAATGGGTTGCCAAGTGGAACACTTAACGCTTCTGTCCTGTTGACCCCTCCCCTTTAATGTGGCGCTGACCTTGCAACCACAGGGTGGAACGAGGGGTCAGTGGATTAGCAAGTCCAATAATCCAAGATAGAAATCAAGATCAATCACAAGTATCTAAGACTACTTAATGAATCCTTAAGGGGTCACAACCTATTATCAATTATGCAAGTGTGTAGAAATAGATAAAAGCATGAAAAGATGCACACAAGCCAGACACATAAGAGATTTATTTTAAGCCCAAATAAAAATGTTATTAGATTAAGGAGAATATCTGATGATTGTCGCAATGCGCTTAGTAGATTTTACTTGATTTTTAGCAATTCTTGTTGAGCTTTACCATGCAAGCATGCTACGAACTCTCCAACAAGCCAACAAGCAAACAAGATATGCAAGGTATATTCAACTTATGCAAACCCTAGGGTTAGATCTGAAAATCAATTATTAGGAGAAATAATAACCAAAAATTAATCCCAATGACAATTCATAGCATGCATTGAATCATATGAAAAATAAGTGCATACCCATCACAATTTTTTATTTTTTTTTTGCTGCATTTGACCTAGTCAACAAGATCTAATTTTTTCTTTATGATTTTGGCCACAAAAATAGAAATTCAAAATAGAGACCCCTACTAAAAAATAGAGAGCTTTCCAAAAAAGTAAAAATTTTAGAAAAATCTCTTCATTTGTGCCCTAGAGACCTGTTTTTATCAAAACAGACCAATTTTTGTAAATTGACTATTTGAGCTATTATATTGCATCCAAATTTAAAACACAAAGAATTGACCCCCTGTAGAATTTAAAGAGCTTTTGAAAAATATAAAAATTTTCAAAAAATATGCTGAACTACGTTAGATATTAATTTTTTCCAAAATTTCAAGAAAAAATTATTAAAAATTCAAAACATCTCAGAAAATTTTGAATTTTTTACTATAGCTTTCTTGATATGTGCCCAACCTGCAAAACAAATTTTAGAAAAAAAATCCAAACCATTTGAGAGATAAAATTAAATCTTTGAAACTTTAGGGCTTTAGCTCCAAAAAAAAAATCAAAACCAGTATGTAAAGGTGGGTTGCCCCACGGTGGGTGCCAGAAATGTGTGTGTGAAAATTGTACCTGATCTGTAGACAAAAAACTTCAATAAAACATTAGAGGTTAGCCAAAATCAAAATCGTGCAATGAATTGAGAGCTAAACTAACCAGACAATTTACTGCCTTCTAATAGGTGCGAGTATGATGTTCTCAGATTGTTATCGAGATTAGTGACCTTGACGACACCTAAATGAAGGATTTGAATGCAAAATTGATACGAAATATGAATGCAATTAATCTTTTTTTTTTTTTATATTTTCTATGCAATAAGATGAAAAAATGATATGAAATCTATGATATGTAAAAATTGATATGCTATGATATGCTAAATGATCTAACAATGATATGAAAATAAATCTAAATGAATGTAAAAAAAACAAGATTGATCTCACAACAATGTTGATTCGCAAGAAGCTTTGATTCTTCCAATTTCAATTCTCCAACGTGATTGTGCAAAAATATGAGATGATTTGAGATGAGCCGAAGCCTTAATTTATAGAAATCCAGGGCTTTAGAGGTGCATGGATAAAAGCCATAAATCACTCAAATAACTCAGCTTGATTTTTGAGTTATTTATAAATAAAAATAATTTAATTTACAAAAACATGCAAATCATGCAAAAACAACTTTTTAACTCAAATTAGAAGTTTAGATCAACTTTAAAACTCAAAAATGATGTTGAGTTCCAAAAAGTCAATAACTTGCATTGATTTTCTTATTTGGAGTTTAATTGCTCTTTGATTGTGCACATGGATAATTATGAATTAATAAATAAATAAAATGATTTATTCTCAACTTAACTGATTTTTAAAAAATAATTGATTTATGGGTTAATCAATCATTTAATCAAATTTTTATTCAAAAATAATATCATCAAATATGACAACTTGCTTTAATTAATTAATGATAGGAATTTTGATTTATTGTCAAATTTAAATAATAATACTTAGGAATAAATATAATTAAATTCAATTAAATAATTAAGTGGCAGAATTAAATCTAATTAATTAAATATTAAGAATATTCAATTAATCAAACTTTAGGATAAATAGGATTTATCACCAAATAATCATTAAATTAAAGATAATTATGATAATTAGGAATATTGCTAGAAATATTTCCCGATGCAGAATTTAAGATAATCAATTAGGATTCGACGATGTTTAGATGTGCCTTAGGTTAGGACTTTGATGTCGATTTCATTAGATTTGATGATGTAGGAGATTAATGAACTTATAGCCCATTTTTGGGGTATTACAACCTCAACACATGGCATGGGGACCTGCCATACTTGCAAAGATGTATCATGAGTTACACGAGATCATCTATAGGGATGGTCAGACATGGGCTTGTGGTGCCATCCTGGCACAGGTGTGGGCTTGGGAGCATATCGCTATGGTGCACCCTAGGGTTCAGCTGAGAGAGAAAAGATTTTTGTACATATATAGGTATGGAGGATTTATATCACATGCCCATACTAGGGATGTGACATACTACCGACGGATCTTGGATGAGATGGCCTCCTTCATATGGGGGCCATATAGGGAGGTTGAGGGTTGGGGGGGTGCAGAGGATGAGCTGAGCTACATGCTATGCAGTCGGCCATTAGTAGGATGACATGCAAAGATAGTCAAGAGATTCTACATCACTCGAGTATGGTGATAGTTCGGGTGGCAGAAGCGGGTCTCGGTAGAGACCACCACTTATGCGAGGTCTAGGAATGAGGAGGGACATGGGTGGCTACCCATGTTAGACTATCATTCAACCCTTGCAGAGATAGATGGCATCATGAGGGAGCCTTGGGAGTACCTTCCTGATATGGCTGATGTGGGATTTGATGCAACATATAGGGGTGACCGACGAAGGGCACCATTCCCTCATTTCATAGTACCAAATGCCTTGATAGCAATTCAGGGTGGGGATGGGGATGATGGGGGAGATGGAGGAGATAGAGGGAGAGGGGGAGGGAGAGGGATGGAGAGAGGTAAGGGCTCCAAATCAGGTGGCCAAAAATGATCATGGGGACAAAGATCGGTGACTCTTGAGGATGAGGCGAGACCAGCTCACCGATAGGCAAAGGTATAGTAGGATCAGCCTGTAGGAGGGGAGGACCTAAGAGCCAGGATACATGCTCAAGAGGCTGAGATACAATAGCTCAAGATCACCATAGCAGTTAGAGAGCAGCAACTCATTGATCAATGGGTAGAGATAAAGCGGTGGGAGAGAGCCCTACAGGTTGCCCTTGCAGAGAGATAGAGAGAGGCAGCGTGAGCTGCATATTATCATGGTCTCTACATACAGGTAGTACCAGTGGGTCAAAGGGTTCCTTCCTACTCAGCAGTAGTGGGTAGATTGGATGTGGTACCAAATGTGGCACCACCTCCTCCACCACTAGGTCCTCAAGATGGTGGCAGTGAATCCTAGGTTTAGGGCTTAGGTTGAGATGTTTTGGACATATCATGAGACTTTGTGATCCAGATTTTGGGATCTCATATTATATATTGTATGATGACATTGTTATATATATGAGATTACTGGATGTTCGATATATCTTGTGTTTACATCTCACTTGTGATGGATGTATCAGTGTACGTATTGTCTTGTCATTTTGCTCAAAATGTATGTTATAAATGCTCATGTATATTCTCTCTCATAGATGTATGTTTGATTCTCATGTGTATGATATAGACTCATGTTTCTGAAAATGACATTTTTGAGATATAGATATGATGATATGATTAACCCCTTGTGATGATAGGAACAGGTTGTGATGAAAGATAAGGAGTGAAAGACATGATCGAGAAAAGGGAAGATGAGTGCAGTTGACTGACTAGTCCATGTAAGATGAAAAGGAGAGCTCTCTCCATATGCAAAACTAATCTAACATGAACCTAAGGATGCAAGCTACTATGAAAAGTGGTTGACTTGCAAGGTCACAATGCTTATAGACATCTAATTATCATCATCGAGTGTTATTGGTAGCGTCGTAAGATCATACAATACACACTAGTATGACTATGGGTATATGAATATGATCTATATCAGATGAAATGTGGAAATCCCACCTAGGCACCAAAGATATGTAGGTCAAGATGACTAGTGCAGTGAGATTACCTAAGTTTTCTATAGCAAGATTATGCTTGCATCAGGACATAAGAAGGTCAAAATGGCTATAAGCATGCACTCGCATAAAATAGTCAAGGATAATACCTTGTCAATCCCTAGTGTCAAGTAAGACCAGCATAAATTCTCATGATAGTTAGGATCAATGAAATATACCCACAAGAAGATAAAGAAATAAAACATGTTCTCATACCCTTAGTCTTCTAGCTATGCATCATTGAAAACTTCTCAGGGAGAGATGACTCATCAAAGAAATCCTCATAGATAGCACACAAAGAAAAATAAAGTCAACATATCTCAATTGAGTTGATTGTTTAAGTGCATGTGTGTTGGTCATAGAGTCAAACTTTGAGTATCAAATTTTCTAATGAGTGATATCACATCATACTTAGACTGGTGGGTAAGACATCTGATAAGTGTTGAGAAACACTCGACGCTAGGGTAGTGTTGAAAAACATAGTTTGGGGTGATGTTGAAAAACACCTGTTTGTGAAATGCCCCAAGAGACAAATGCATCTAAAGGACCTATGCTAACAGGGATGCCCCCTAGATAAAAATAAAGACCAATTCTAGACCAAGTCAAATAAGGTCAAGGCATGATGGAGAATGGCTAAGTGTCGAGGATGCATGCTAAAAGACAAGGGTGCAAAGGTCTCAAGCAACACCTATTTCTAGGTTTTCACCACTTGGAGATTTTTTTGATTTCTTGATTTTTTTGTATTTTTTTGTATTTTTGCTACCAAGGCGCCTATTTCCAAGTTTTCAACAAGGCAGTTTTTCTATTTTTTCAGAATTTTTTATTTTTTTGTATTTTTTTTCAAGACTATATATGCTTTTTAGAATTTTTTCAGCATCATATATGAATTTTTTTTGGCTCAATAAATATGTACAAAGGATGCCCCCAGACAGAATAGGCATCATGGATAGAACTTCTTGAGGTGCAAAACATTAATAGGTTCAGGGAGTTGTTCCCCCCATTCATCAGATAGCAGGTAAGAACCTATCCCAAAAGAAATAGTAATAATGTATGGTCCAAGCTAATTAGGTTCAAATTTGCCCTTTTGTTCTCGATATTGTTGGTTCTTAGGATTCTCACGTAGGACAAGGTCTCCTACTTGAAATTCTCTAGGGCGGACCTTCTTATTGAATGCTTTGGACATATGCTTTTGGTAGATTCTCATGTGATCAAAAGATGCTCTATGTTTCTCATCAAGAAGTTCCAATTCTTGCAATCTCATTGCACGATAATCTTCATCTGTAATCAAACCTTTGAGAGAGACTCTAAGTGAGGGAATATCAACTTCTAAAGGTAATACTGCATCAGCACCAAAAGTTAGGGCAAAAGGAGTAGCCCTTGTAGGAGTACGAATACTCATTCTATAGGCCCATAAGGTTGGATTGATCTATAAGTGCCAGTCTCTACCATTCTTGTGAACTGGTCGATGGAGAATCTTAAGAATGGTTTTATTGGAGGCCTCTGCTTGTCCATTTCCTTGTGGGAAGTAAATGGAGGACCAATGTTGTTTTATCTTGAATTTCTTGCAGAGGTGTGTAAGGTCCTTGTTTTTTAACTGACCTCCATTGTTAGTGATTATCTCAGAAGGTATCCCAAATTGACAAATGATGTGATTCAATATGAACAAAGAGATTGTCTTTCCTAAAGCAACAGATAGTGGAATGACTTCTACCCATTTGGTAAAGTAGTCAGTAGCAGTAATAATGAATTTATGTCCACCTGATGAGTTGGGATGAATCTACCCAACAAGGTCAAAGGCCCATCATTGAAATGGCCAATGAGAAATAAAAGGAATAAGCTCCCTACTTGGAGCATGAATCAGGTTTCCATGTTTCTGACACTTTTCACAAGACTTGACAAAAGCTATAGCATCCATCTGCATTGTGGGCCAATAGTAACCCACCCTAAGCAACCTTCAGGCCATGGCAAGACCATTGGAATGTCCTCCACAAATGCCCTCGTGGATGTCAACTAATGCTTGGTCAGACTCATCCTTTTCCAAGAACCTAAGAAGTGTCCCATCTAAACCCCTCCTATAAAGATCACCAAAGATAAGGGTATGGTGAGAGGCATTATAGACAAGGTTTCTTCTTTCAGAGCAATTAAAGGATTTGGGAATGATGCCATCATGAAGATATGAATATATAGCACCATAACGGGAAGGCTCATGAGTGACCAAGGTACTGTTATACACTAAGTTTGCACCCTTGTTTCAAGCTCTTGTAGTCTTGATAACCTAGTATAACATGGGAATCATCTCCAGGTTGTGGGACCTATGCTAACTAAGATGAGACCTCCAGGTTCTAGGTTAGTTCCTCTTAGATAATCACCTTAATTTGCTTCTAGACATGAAAATTAAATCTTTTGAGGGAAAGGGATAGAAAGAATGCTTGGAAAGGGAAATGACTGAAAGAAAACTACCTACTAGGTGATGCACTAAAACTAGGGTTTGGATCTCAGTATGTAGGATGAAATCAATGAGAGACTTAGGTCTAGTAAATCACAACTCACTAAAAAGGCTTGCATGAGTATTTCATAGAGGGTTTTGCAAATAAAGAGGGTATTTAGGGAAAGAAAGAGATTCTTTCACAAACAATAACACTCTTTGGAGTAGACAACAATCTATGACCTGGAAGAAACATTCACCTCTGCAACTAGGTATAGGAATGAGACAAGATTGTTTAGGGGTTGCAGTATACCCACAAAAGAATTCACATCAAATCATTCACAATAATACAACAATTGCAGAAAGAGAGAGGGAACAAGAACCCTAAGATATCACCAAAAACATCATATACTTTGATTCAATAAGAGAGAATACAAACAAGGAAGCATAGGGACATGAAGAATTGTCACAAAGTACCTTTGCGATATTTGAATCCTCAATGAAAGATTATAGAATATAGAAAACCTGAGGAAAAAAAATGCCATAGATAGCTTTCTAAGAAAGAGACTTTCTTCTTTTACAAAATGTGAACTTTGAGCCCTAAGGTTCCAAAACAATACAATATATACATACTCAATTACATGCAAGCAGGAGTAAAAAAAAAACCTAACAAGGGTTACATAAATCTGCAATAAAATATCAAACCCTAATGGTACACTAATTACCATCATCGAATCTTTGAGAACAGCTAGTGATCAAATCAAATATTTTCCTTGCATGTTGATCTTGGTACTGAGCCCACCTGTAGACACATCAACCTTGATCCATCTACCCACCTACAACTCCACTAAGCCATGAAGGCTCACAATATGATCCCGAGTCTTAAATAATAGTACTGGCCAAAAGGTGGTGCCAACTCTCACACTTCTCCAACGCAAGAACATGACATAATACCCCTACAAAATCCATGGTGCTGACTATCAAATTGTCCATCATCATCCTTCCCAACTCCACTATCCTAGAGAATTAAATTCTAGCTACCCATCTGGCATGCATGGCTGCAAAGATTAAAACCATAGAAAAACCTTCGTAAAGATATTTAAATTCAAATAATAATGGCTAGTAGGTTGAACTTTAAAATTTAGTCATCGATGAAAAACTTCTAGGCAGATGAACAACCATGATGTGCATGGAAAATAGTTTAAAACCCATCTCTGACAAGTCAAATCCACCGTGGAAGTCAGCAGCCAATCGGAAGCAAGCAAATCAGCATCTCTGACAAGACCTTGGACCCACGTCCCTGAGAACACAATCTAACAGCTATTTCTATACCACTAAGATTAATGATCGAGCATCTCTAACCTCCAGTATAACGACAGCCACAAGATCTTATCGCGCTTTAACCTCTTTAGAAACCCTGGACCCCATGGGCCCACTGACATTAGCCACATTGCAATCATTCATTCACCCTAGCTGCTTCATCAACCAACACCTGGTAACGCGGACCCACGGCCTACAGAGAGAGCATCAAATGGTTGTCACTATACCATGATGCTAATGACTAAGCATCTTGACCAAATGGTATAACGAAAATCATCAATCTTGATTGAGATTTAATCCTGCAGGATGCTGATCACACATACAACTTTCACCTGTACTCTCAAACAACCAATCAAATTGTGCCATTTTGGATACACGTTGCATACCTTCTAACATTGGACCCACTTGATAAATCCTAGAGATAAAGCAAGATCAACGACCATTGCATGATCACATGCTCTAACACAAAGCCTTACAGACATACGCCAGCCGTCGATCCTCTGTAGATTTTAGAGCCTCTGACTGCCAAAAGGGGCCGGTCCCACTGACACATTTCCACATCACACACCAGCCAGCGAATTAGGAGCTACCAAATGGATTATGTGGCATCAGTCCCACTGACACACTATAGTGTAGGAAAAAGAAGCAAGATCAACGGTTGTCACTATACTGTGATCGTAACACATGTACATTTTTGGCTTGCAGAATGATGAAGACCATCAGATCAAACCAAAGATTAACCCACAAAAAATATTTATGCATTGAGACTTAGGAAAGATTAAACCGTCGGGCTTAGGAAATATTTCGCACACATGAAAATTGGGATGACTTAAGTGGTTTGGATAAAGTAACATAAAAATATAATGTGGCCAAAGGGTTTTGTAGGGTAACGGCTAGTTTTATGAAATTTTAAGGGTTTTTCTTCTAGCCAGAGACCTAAAAGATATTGCAGAGACTAGGGGAAAAGAGGTAGACTCATGAAATTTTTTGGGGTGTTTGACAAGATAAAAACAAAGGCCTGGGGATGGTTTTTTTCCAAATTTGTATGCATAGGAAAATTTGGGTAACATTTTGGTGATTTCTACTGGATGTCAGCCTACTAGCCATGGAAACCAATGACCTTGACAATCCATTGGGCATGGGGTCATCAAAAATAAAAAATTCTCATAGGGAGAAAGAACTGGAACTATGCTTAGAGCACTTCTTGGAAAATAGGGAACTAACCTAGAAAGCAAGGAAAGAAAATAGGGAAACTTTTTTACAAGATTTACAGAGAGGGATTAACCTCAAAACAAGGTTTCAAGTGGAAACCATTTACTGAGATTGGCAAGGCAACTCCCTCTAGAGTTGCTAGTTGAAAGGCATTGGAGCCCTTTCATTCTATGATCACAAATGGTCCACCCCAAAATGAGTCAAATTTTGTGTGCCTACCAGGTCTTGACCTGAACTCATCCCACTCGAGAACTATGTCTCCAACCTTGAAATTCCTGATCCTGGCTCTTCTATCAAAGCTCCTCTTTGTCTGAATTTCATGGAGCTCCATATCTTTCATAGATTTGACTCTAAGTTCTTCTAACTCCATGAGTTGAGCATACCTGATCTGTAAGGGATCCTCCTCTTCAAATAGGACATATTGAGTGGCTAGGTTCAAAGCTGGAAATTCAGCTGAGATGGACAACTTGGCCTCTTTGCCATATACTAGCATATAAGGAGAATTACCGATGATTTTCTTTGGGGTAATTCTATCTAACCACACTACAGACCTGAGCTTAGTATGTCAATCTCTCTGATTTTCTTGAAGAGTCTTCTTGATTATCCTAATCAAGTTCTTATTGGTGGATTCTACTAAACCATTGCATTGAGGGTAATAATTGCAACTGATATTTAGATAGATGCCATTCTTGACTTCCCACTTTGAGACTTTGAGGCCTGTGAATGCTAATGCATTATCTGAGATGATGGAATCAAGAGTGCCAAACCTATGAACTATATCATCATAAAAACATAGGACAACACTCTCATTTGCTTCGTTTAATACAATTGCCTTTGTCCATCTAGTGAAGTAATCTATTGCAGTGATTATCCATTTGTGGCCTGCACTAGATGGAGGATTGATCATTCCAATGAAATCTATGCCCCACTTCATGAAGGGTTGATCTGTTCTGATTGGTTGTAGGGGCAAGGTGGCAAGCTTTTCTTTTCCTGCAAACATGGCACATTTGATGCATTTCCTCACATAATCATGGCTATCCTTAAAGATAGATGGCCAGTAGTACCTGGCCCTCATGATTTTAAAAGTAGTAGTCCTAGGAGAAAAATGACCACCAGCAGGTCCATCATGAAACTCAAATAGGACATCGGCTATCTTTTCTGAGTCTATGCATCTTAAAAGGACACCATTGTGATCCTTTCTAAAAATAACTTCATCAATCAACACAAAAGAAATAGATTGTAACCTATAATACCTTCTTTTTGCTAAATCCAAACTTGCAGGACATTGTCCTATCTTCAAATAATGGATCATATTAGCAAACCAACTTGTTGCCTTGGCTTATTCTTTTGTAGAATGCACCACTAGATTTTCTCTGATTTCTTTGAACTTTCATCCTCTACCAAATGTTCACAAAGACCTCTTCCTCTAACCAGCTTGGTAGTTTGAATATATATGTCATATTCCATCACCTTGGTGACCCAACCAACTCTTTTCTCATTTGGGTCCTTGGAAAGTAAAAATTATTTGACACTTGGATGAGTAACCTTCAAGTGTACCTTGTTGTGGGTCAATAGATATCTAAACTTTTTAAGGCTCTTTACCACAACAAGTACATGTTTTTCTACAAAAGAGTATCTTTGTTCATACTCTTCTAAACCTTTGCTAAAGAAAGCAATAGGCTGCTCCAATCCATCTAAATTTTCTTGAGTCAACATCGTAGATATGGCTTCATGACCTCCATAAGCATAAAGGATAAAATCTTTACTAAAATTTGGGTTTAGGAGAGAAGGGGCTTCTATTAAGGCCTCTTTGATAGCCTGGAAATTGGCTTTTCCTTCTTTAGTCTAGCTAAAAGTTGAACTCTTCTTTAGCATGGCTGTCAAAGGCTTCAATAAATCTACAATGTTAGGCAAGAACCTCCTAACAAAATTAATCTTTCCTATGAAAGATTGGAGACCTTTCTTGTGATGTGGTAGGGGTAGCTCTAGGATAGCTACAATTCTCTCAGGATCCATTGTAATTCCTTCTTTGGATACTACATATCCCAACAATTTTCCTTCATGAACTGCAAACACACATTTCTTGGGATTAAGAGATATCCCAAACTCTCTACACCTTTCAAAGATCTGCCTCAAATGTTTGATGTGATCTGCTACATGCTTAGAATAGATAATTATGTCATCTAGATAGACCAGTACAAACCTGTACATGAGGCTTTTAAAGGCCATATCCATTTCCTTTTGAAATGTAGCACCTGCATTTGACAAACCAAAGGGCATCTTTTGATAAGCCATGCTTCCCCACTTGGTTGTAAATGTAGTCTTATATTGATCCTCTTCATTTAATAAGATCTAATTATATCCTGAATAGCCATCCAATAATGAAAATCTCTCAGATCCAGAGACACATTGTAAGATTTTTTCCATAGAGGGTAGTGGATGGCGGTCTTTTAAAGAGGCCTTGTTAAGATCCCTAAAGTCAACACATAACCTTAGCTCCCCATTCTTCTTCCTGATAGGAACAAGGTTGGAAACCCAACTAGTATGCTTAATGGGGTAGATGATACCACTTTCTATTAGTTTGAGTACTTCTTTATGCATAAGTGGCTCAATTTTGGGATTAAGAGGCCTTTTCTTTTGCCTTACTAGTTTGGCATTAGGCTCTAATTCAATAGTGTGCTGAGCAAGAGTAGGATCAAAACCTTTGAGGTCCTCATATTTCCATGCAAAAACATCACTGAATTCTTTGAATAACTGAGTGTAAGCTTGCTTTTCCAATTCAATGCTCACTTTTCCAAACTATAAGCTCCTACCTGGTTCCAACTCTAATTCAACACAATGTTCTTGTTGGACTACCAGGCCAGCTTTGTTTTTCTTGACTTCATCATCCTTGTTGAAGACAGTCTCTAAGGTAACAAGACCTCTAGGCATCTTATTGGACTTAAGTTGTATCACTTGATCACCATAATTTTGTGATAATCTTTCTTGATTATGCCTTGAAAAAACATCTTCTTCAAACAAGAACTACAAAATTTGTTCATCATTGTCAAACACTTGCCAATTGACATTGTTATCAGGAATAGAGGGTTGACAATCACTTTGATATGTTGTTGATCTATCTCTTTTGAAATGCTATTTGGAATGTCATATTGAGATCCAACAATAGCTAGCCTATCTGCATTTTGATTGAGCTTCCTAGGGATAGCAACAATATTAAAAGCACAAAATTCTTCAATCATATCCCAAACTCTATGTTTGTATGCTTTCAAAGTGTCATTCTTGGTTGCACTTATCCCTCTTAGTTGGCTGACAACTAACTCACTATCACCATAAACTCTTAAGGCCTTAAGCCCTCTTTTTCTAGCCCACTCTAGTCCATTGACTAGACTTTCATACTCTGTAGTATTGCTAGTGGAGGAGAAACTAAATCTAAAGGCAGTATATTACCTTTCTCCTTTTGGGGACACTAGCATAGCACCACCACTAGAACCATGTCTACTTCTTGCTCCATCAAAAAATAGTTCCCAAACTTGATTATTCTGATCTTCTGAATCAACATCCTCTTTGAGAAGGCTTGGTTCTATGGTTCCACTTTCTTGTATCAAATAACTTCCCAAACCAAAATCCCAAACAAGATTTTCTTGGGCCTCTGAAGCTCTTTCATCTAGAAAAATATCAGGGATACTCTCTATCTTTGTGTTTGCTTCACTAATAGTTTAGAAGTCACTGTCATCAAATATGGGATAGTTTGCATTGATGGCATTGGATACATATGGCTCTATATGGTGTGCTTCTAATGGTTCTCATTTAATGGTGACCTTGGTCCCATACCTTGTATGAAATAGCATGTGAGACCAATCAAAAGATAGATAGCCTCCTATCTTAGCCGTAAACTCCCTTGAAAGACATATAGAAAATAATGTAGGGAGATCTATGATATATATATCAAGGAGGATGGAGAAATTAGGACTAGCATGAAGGATTAGACTGGTATCCTTGGCCACACCTATAGTATTGACTGAGGATCCATCAAGTTGTGTAACTTTCTTTCGAAAGGGTTCATATTTTAGTCCTAATTGGTCAGCTACCTTCTTAGGCATTACGGTGCTAGTAGCTCCACTATCTACCATACAATTATGTACTAAAGATTTTCCAATTATTAAAGATACATAAAAGGGAGGTGGATTTGAATTCCTACCTTGTGTGGCATTGCCTTTGGAGTTGCTACTTGGAGCCTCCTTTTCTTAATCAGTGTTAACCAACACTGGCTTTGAAGCTTCTTTTGCAGGTTGAGGAGTTGCTACCTCTATCATGGCCTTCTTCAAAATTTTAGTCTGTCTTGGAAGAGCCAAAGAGTTTCACATGGACATGGTGACATTCACCTTCTCCATGTTGTCTACAATGTTATAAGGTGTCACAGTGTGTACTATTTGTTGTGCCTTCACTATGATGTGCTCTACCTCTTTGGAATGTTGGCCTTCTTTGCTTGTAATGACAGGAGCCTCCTTAGGTGTAATGGGAGTGGCTTGCTATGGTGGCTCTGTAGATGTAGTGGCCTTAGTACCAGAATATGCTCTTTCCATGTCTTGAGCTCCTCTTTTTTCTCTTGTATAAGCAACAAAAGCAACTTCATCATTGACTCCATTGAAGTCTAGTTGCTCCCAGTTGAAAAGAGCAGTCTCATTTTCTTGTGATTCTTGTTGAGGCACTGACCCACTGGATGAAGCCTCTGATTGAGCTTGGGAGGAATTTTGAACCATTAGAGCTTGGTTCATCCATCCATTTGAACATATAGCCTAATTATGAGGTTGATTACAAGGAAAACACCATTCATTATCCATAGCCATAATATTTTGACTAGGAACCATATCCCTCACTGGATTTGCAGAATTTAGAGGTGTAGGGTTATATGGTTGGAATGGTCTCTGATTAAAACTTTGTCTTTGTCCTTGATACCCTCCTTGGTATGGTGGAATATTTTGTTGATAAGGTTATCCTTGATTTTGATATTGCTGATTAGGACCTTGGCCTTGTGGCTGGAAGGGTCGTCTGATTCCTTGACCTTGCTTCTTTAGATTTGTTACCTCTTTGGTTAGAGTCTGCAGCAAGTTTGTCATTTCTTGCTGACTGCTCTGTTAGCTATTCTTTATTTCTTGTAGCTCTTGAGAGAAACTAGCTGTTAGCTCTTGACCATTGGTGCTAGCTTGGGGTGCCAATATAGTAGGGATAGGAGTAAATGGGGGTACTTGGGTAGGTGTAATGGGTTGAAGGCTAGGAAAAATGGGCATTGGAGGCCTTCTAGCAATCATGCCTACTTGAATCAAACAATTTTTATCTCTAACAGCTATGTCAAAAGCTTGGGGGATAGAAGTACCACCCATAGACTGGATCATGATAGAAATTTGACCATTCAAACTTTGTAAGTAATATAGAAAAGCATGGTCAGCTGATGGTCTCACAGAGATTGGAATTCTATTCCATGTTTTTAGGAATCTACTATTGTAATCTATCATTTTCTCTTGAGGGTCTCTCTTAATAGTTGTTAACTGCTCAACTAGAGACAAGTTAGCTGATTTATCTTCAAAATGCTTACTTAATGCATCCCCTAATTCATCCCATGAAGTAATGGAACCAACAGTTAGAGTTCTAAACCATTCTAGAGCCTTACCTTTTAGAGAGGCTGCTAATAATTTTGTAGCCATATCCTCTTGAGTTATGTTGTGTATGCTGCAGATGGTGGTCACATCTCTTATGTGTTCAAAAGTAGTTGTCTACCCTTCACTAGTGAAATCAGGTATACTCTTTAGTGCCACCAAGGGCACATCATGATGTTGAGAAAAGGCCAATGGACTCCCTTGGTTGAAAGGTGCAAAGGCAAATGGTTTAGCCATTGCAGGAGTTTGAATCTGAAGACTAACAACTATATGAGCTACACTTGCTGCTGGGTTTGAATCCTCTTCTAGATCTCTAGTTAGAGATCTGCCTCTTCTTTTGAAATAAAAGTGAAAAGGTCTCCTCTCTGAAGTATCAGGAGGTGTTGATTGAACTCTCTTTGCACGGGATGTTCTTTGAATTGACCTACCTTTATGACTTCTTCTTGAGGGAAACTTTGAAAATTTAGTGGGCTTTGAGCTCCTAGTCTCAATCTTTCTCATAAACCTTGAACAAGGTTAGCCCCGATCCTTGAAATCAGTGGAGTCACCAGATATACTTGGTAGAACAACCTCTAAAAGCCTATATTATGCAATCCGTATATTAGGGATAGCATAATCTTCAAACAATAGTTTCTTTTGTTAAGTCCCATTAGGTGTGCCAAAATTGTTATACACTAAGTTTGTACCCTTGTTTCAAGCTCTCATAGTCTTGATAACCTAGTATAACATGGGAATCATCTCCAAGTTGTGGGACCTATGCTAACTGAGATGAGACCTCCAGGTTCTAGGCTAGTTCCTCTTGGATAATCACCTTAATTTGCTTCTATACATGAAAAGTAAATCTTTTAAGGGAAAGAGATAGAAAGAATACTTGGAAAGGGAAATGACTGAAAGCAAACTACCTACTAGGTGATGCACTGAAACTAGGGTTTGGATCTCAGTATGTAGGATGAAATCAATGAGAGACTTAGGTCTAGTAAATCACAACTCACTAAATAGGCTTGCATGAGTATGTCATAGAGGGGTCTGCAAATAAAGAGGGTATTTAGGGAAAGAAATAGATTCTTTCACAAACAATAACACTCTTTGGAGTAGACAACAATCTATGACCTAGAAGAAACATTCACCTCTGCAACTAGGTATAGGAATGAGACAAGATTGTTTAGGGGTTGCAGTATACCCACAAAGGCATTCACAATAATACACACAATTGCAAAAAGAGAGAGGGATCAGGAACCCTAAGATATCACCAAAAACATCATATACTTTGATTCAATAAGAGAGAATACAAACAAGGAAGCATAGGGACATGAAGAATTGTCACAAAGTACCTCTGTAATATTTGAATCCTCAATGAAAGATTACAGAATGTGGAAAACCAAAGGGTAGAAAATGTCATAGATAGCCTTCTAAGAAAGAGACTTTCTTCGTTTACAAAATGTGAACTCTGAGCCCTAAGGTTCCAAAATAATACAATATATACATACTCAACTACACACAGCCAGGAGTAAAAAAAAAACCTAACTAGGGTTACATAAATCTGCAATAAAATATCAAACCCTAATGGTACACTGATTACCATCATCAAATCTCTGAGAACAACTGGTGATCAAATCAAATCTTTTCCTTGTGTGTTGATCTTGGCACTGAGCCCACCTGTAGACACATCGACCTTGATCCATCTACCCACCTGCAACTCCACTAAGCCATGAAGGCTCACAATCTGATCTTGAGTCTTAAATAATAGTACTGGCCAAAAGGTGGCACCAACTCTCACACTTCTCCAATGCAAGAACATGACATAGTACCCCTGCAAAATTTGTGGCCTTGACTATCAGATCATCCATCATCATCCTTCCAAACTCCACTATCTTGAAGAATTAAATTCCAGCTACCCATCTGACGCGCATGGCCACAAAGATTAAAACCCTAGCAAAACCTTCGTAGAGATATTTAAATTCAAATAATAAGGACTAGTAGGTCAAAATTTAAAACATAGCCATCAATGCAAAACTTCTCGATAGATGTACAGCCACGATGTGCGTGGAAAATGGTTTAAAACCCATCTCTGACAAGTCAAATCCACCATGGAAGTCAGCAGCCAATCGGAAGCAAGCAAATTCGCATCTTTGACAAGACCTTGGACCCACATCCCTGAGAACACCATCTAACGGCTGTTGCTATACTGCTGAGATTAACAATTGAGAATCTCTGACCTCTGGTATAATGACAGCTATGAGATCTTATCGTGCTTTAACCTCTTTAGAAACTCTAGACCCCATGGCCCCACTGACATCAGCCATGTTGCAATTGTTCATTCACCCTGACTGCTTCATTAGCCAACACCTGGCAACACGGATCCGCAGCCTACAGAGAGAGCATCAGACGGTTGTCGCTATACCGCAATGCTAACAACCGAGCATCTTGACCAAAAAGTATAACAAAAATCATTGATCCTGACCGAGATTTAATCTTGCAAGACATCGATCACACTGACAACTTCCACCTATACTCTCAAACAACCAATCAAATTGTGCCATTTCAAATACATGTTGCATAACTTTTGACATTGGACCCACTTGACAGAGCCTGGAGATAAAGCAAGATCAATGGTTGTCACATGATCACATGCTCTTACACAAAGCCTTGCAGACATATGCCAGCTGTCAATCCTTTGTAGATGTCAGAGCCTCTAACTGCCAAAAGGGGCCGGTCCCACTGACACATTTCCACATCGCACACCAGCCGGTGAATTAGGAGCTACCAAATGGATTACATGGCATCGGTCCCATTGACACACTATAGCATAGGAAGAAGAAGTAAGATCGACAGTCATTGCTATACCATGATCATAACACACACACATCTTTGGCTTGTGGAATGGTGAAGATCGTCAGATCAAATTGAAGATTAACCCACATAAAATATTTATGCTCCGAGACTTAGGAAAGATTAAACTGTTGGACTTAGGAAATATTTCATGCACATGTAAATTAGGATGACTTAAGTGGCCGGGATAAAGTAACATAAAAATATAACACGACCAAAGGGTTTTGTAGGGTAACGGCTAGTTTTATGAAATTTTAAGGGTTTTTCTTCTAGCTAGAGACCTAAAAGATATTGCAGAGACCAGGGGAAAAGAGGTAGACTCATGAAATTTTTTGGGGTGTTTGACAAGATAAAGATAGAGGCCTGGGGATGGTTTTTTACCAAATTTGTATGCATAGGAAAATTTGGGTAATAGGTACAAATGACGTGGCTTTCAGAGGAGTCAAAGATGGGATGGTGTAGCTCTTCCACCAGGAATTCAAATATTGATTCGTGTTGTTCCAATTGAAGGAGTGAAGCTAATGTAGCCATAGCATCTGTAACCTTTTTTTTCTCTAGGGATTTGTTGAAATGTCACAAATGTGAAATATCATCGCAATGAATCAACCATCCTTTTGTAAGGTATCATCTTATCATCCTTAGTTTGGTACTCTTCATTTACTTGGTTGATAATTAATTGCAAATCCCCAAAGACATGTAGTTTTGTAATTCCCCATTCTATGGCCATTTTCAATCCATTGGTTAAGGCCTCATATTCAACAATGTTGTTTGTGCATGGGAACAATAATTTATAGGACTTGGGAATAGTACACCCATGAGGGGAAACAAACAATACTCGAGCTCCTAATCCATTTTGCATATTTGAACCATCAAAGAACATTTTCCAAGTACGTGTGGTCATGTACATTATATGCTCATCTGGAAATTCTACTTGAATAGGCATGCTATCTTTGACTGGGAAATTAGAAAGTTGATCTGCAATAGCTTGCCCCTTTATAGCCTTACGCTCAATGTATTCTATATCAAATTCTGACAAAACCATCATCCACTTAGCAAGTCTACCCGTGAGAGTAGCCTTACTAAGCAAATACTTAAGAGGATCAGTTTTTGCAACAAGATGTATAGTATGGGCAAGCATGTAGTGTTGCAACTTTTGGGAAGCAAACACTACCGCAAGACAAGACTTTTCAATACTATTATAATTGATCTCATAAGATACTAGAGTATGACTAATGTAGTAGATGGCTCTTTCCTTCCCAGTATCATCAAGTTGAGCCAACAATGCCCCCAAGGAAGATTCTGTCACTGAGATATACAAAATTAATGGTTTTCCTAGGATAGGAGGCATTAAAATTGGAGGATTAGCCAAGTATTGTTTTATTTGATCTAGGTTATTTTGGAAATCCTCATTCCAAGCACATGTGGCTCCCTTATGCATTGTCTTTTTGAATGGTTGTGCTCTATCTGCAAGCTGTGAAATAAACCTCCATATGGATTGGAGTCATCCTTGAAGACTTCTCATCTAACTAATGTTCTTAGGAGGCGGCATATCTAATATGGCTTGAACCTTTTCGGGATCCACCTCTATTCCTTTGGCTGAAATTATGAATCCTAGAAGTTTACCTTAGGTAACCCCAAATGCACACTTTTTCAGATTCAATCTTAACTGAAACTGCTCCATTTGATCTAGAATTACTTCCAAATCTTCTAGGTGTGTATCCCTTTGCTTAGACTTGGCCAAGGTATCATCAACATAATCCTCCATGTTTTTATGCATCATGTCATGAAATATTGTGGTCATAGCTCTTTGGTATGTGGCTCCTACATTTTTTAATCCAAATGGCATGACGTTCCAACAATAGGTTCCCCATGCACATGTGAAGGCTATCTTTTCTTGATCCTCAGGAGCTATTTTTATTTGGTTATAACTAGAAAAACCATCCATTAAAGAGTATATCTCATAGCCCACAGTCATATCCACTATCATGTCTATGTTAGGGAGTGGAAAGTCATCCTTTGGGCAAGCTTTGTTAAGATCTCTGAAGTCTGTGCATACACGAATGGACCCATCATGCTTTGAAACTGGAACAATATTTGAGATCCACTTGGCATAGTCGATAGCTCTAATAAATCCTACTCCTAAGAGCTTTTCTAATTTAGCCTTAACAAGGAGAGCTATGTGAGGATGCATTTTCCTCAACTTCTATTTCACTGGTTTAATTCCTAGAGCTATAGATAAGTAATTCATAATAAGATTAGTGTCAAGCCCTAGCATGTTTGAATATGTCCAAGAAAAATTGGTTTTCGTCTTTTGTAAGAACTTTGTGTATGTCTCTTTTTCTTGCACTGAAAAAGACTGAGCTAGATGTATCACTTGTGGAGCCTCTTTCATATTCAAATTTACTGGTTGTGTAGGCTCAATAAGAACTGATGACCTGTCTTGGAAATAACTCAGCAAGTTATTAAGTACCCCATCCTTAGGTGCCTCAAAGAGGTTTTCACCTTTGGATACGTCCTTTCTTTTTACTTTTTTGGGTTTTGACACCGCCACATAGTGGTTTTTGCCATCAGAACCATTTCTCTTTTTTTTCTTTTCTTTTATTTTGTGACTAAGGTACTTAATATCTGGCTCCATCATACTTGTTGTAGGTTCGCTAGTGGAAGAGACCATGGGTTCAAGAGCATTAAGGTAGCAAGCTATTTCATAGTCATTGTGAAAAGTGAGGAGCTGAGGCTCTTGACAAAGTTATGACCAATCAATCAAATGATGGTTTACAAGGGGTAGGTCAATGACTGGTTCAACATTATTGATACAAAAGGTATTATCTCTGGTGATCGCATAGTTAGGATCTGTCAAGTCTCCCTCTAAGATACCCGAATTAGGGCTCGTCTTACCAAATGAAGCATCATCCACTAAGGCAATTTGAGGAGTCCAATCCTCTAGTCCTACACTAGGTTCATTGGTCACATCGGGTTGAGTACTATAGGTGTGGACAACATCCATGTCCAAATCAACTATTTCATTTGAGAGAGAGTCCCACTCGAACTCATGTGAATTTGTTTTTGAATCTCTGTTGGGATGTTTACACCAAGAAGGCTTAGGATGCCTTGATGTAGAAGCTTCAAGATTGTGAAGGGTATCCCCTTCTCTAGCATTTGTGTTTGTGCTTACAATTGTTAAGTCATCTAAATCCCCCCAAAGGAGATTTGTAGAAGGCACCCAATCATTAATCATGTCTTATTGGTTTTGGAGATTAGGTGTATAATCTGAGTCACTGTCACTATTTGTCATAGCTAGGATAGGAACACTTTTGTTCTTTCCATTATCAAACCCCAAGCCAACCGTTGACTTAGTCCTACAACCAAAAAGAGCATGGTTGAGTGGTTCAGCCTTGGCATCTAACCTGTGACTGAGAGGGCCATGACTTGGGTAGCCCATGTTGGTGACCAACATGTATCCTCTCCCATAAGTCTTAGGGGATGGAGAAAATTTTTCATTATGTAGGTACTTTTCTTCTTTGTATATCCAATCTCTAATAGCCACCTCTTCTTTCTCATCCTAAATAGGTACTGAAGACTCTACAAAAGTATCGAACAAAGTCATGGTTGAAGATGAGGGACGCATCTCTTGTGATGGTTTACCATAGGACCTAGGTGAAATTGGCAATTTTGTAAAGGAGTCAATTTGATATCCTCCCATACCAAGGTCTATGGACTTTAATTTATCCTTACATTGTTTAAGAGCTGCCCAAAAATTGTCCGCTTCTCTATTTAAGGGAACATGGGCCCCTGCTGAAATGGCATTAACAGATAAGGTACTATCACTCGGTATGCAGACTTCTATGCCATTGTATGGAAACTTGACACATTGGTGATAGGTAGATGGTACTGCTTGCATGTCATGAATCCATGGTCTACCTAGTAGGATGTTGTATGCTAGAGGACCAGCATCAATGATTTGAAACAAAATGTCCTTTTCAACAGGACCAATTCTGATTGGAAGAATAGCTAACCCCTTAGAACTTCTCTCAGCCTCATCATAGGCTTTGATAGTAATTTTCTTCATGGTATCAATGGCATGTTCTAAGTAACCCAGGTTTTTCAAAAGACTTAAAGAACAAATATTGAGCCTAGCACCCCCATCTATCAACACATGCCTAACACAGGTTTTATGGATCATGACCTCAATGTGAAGGGAAAGATTGTGCGGATGGCTCAAGGCTTTATCGTCTTCTTTTAAAAATTCAAGGTAATGTGGGCTAGCAAGGTGGTTGACCATGTTCTGGAATTGGTTGACATCTATATTATTAGGGATATTTGCTACACGCAAAGTGTCCTCAAGGACACACTTGTGTCTAGGAGACAATTCTAAGAGCTCAAAAATGGAAATTTGTGCTAGCGTTCAATGTAACTGATCAACAAGATTGTAACTCATATCAAGATCCACTGCAGACTTTGAAGGAACATTTTTGGACACTGGTTGCTTGGATTTGCTAGAATTAGGACCCCTAATGATAATAGGTCCTTGGGATTGACTCCTAGTAACAACATTGAGAGGCTGAGATGACCTTCGAGATTGAGGACCTCTAAGCACAATAATGGGTCCTTCATCAAATATGGGAGGTGAGCTTACATCATAATCATGGGGATCATTCCCTCTCATCATGTTGACATCATTGTCCACAACCTCAAGCATATTAATGAAATTTTCTATAGTTGTATAGGTATAATTGATTGCGGCCTTGCCGTTCTTGTTTTGAGAAGTCTCCCCCTTCTCATACTTAGGCAAGGGCTCCTTAAAGGCCTTGTGGTCTGCATTTGTGGTCAACCCATCAACTTGTAATTTCCCATTCTCAATAAGGTCTTGAACAAGATGTTTGAGTTTAAAA
Organism: Chamaecyparis obtusa; assembly: GCA_027943335.1. Taxonomy (NCBI): domain Eukaryota; kingdom Viridiplantae; phylum Streptophyta; class Pinopsida; order Cupressales; family Cupressaceae; genus Chamaecyparis; species Chamaecyparis obtusa. Next base: position 256,655 of record BSBK01003289.1, on the reverse strand, counting down.
AAACCTTCAATGTCATGTCCAATCCCATTATGGTATACACAGTAAGCCTTCTCATTCCACCAATAAGGTTTAGGATCTGGTATGCGAAACTTTGAAGGATCATGAGGTTGTACCAAATTATGAGCAATCAAGGTCTTAAAAATGTCTGCATAAGAGTCCCCAAGTTTAGTGAATTGCCTCTTTCCTGACTTAGATTTATCATGATACTTGGTCTTGTGCTCTTGTTGATCTAAGGATGTCTATAGCTTCATAGCTTGAACCGCATTAGATAAATTAAGAACTCCTTGTTCCTTAGGTTGTGGAGAGTCAACAACTCCGTTATTGACTATGTGCTTATTTTTGTTCCAATATGAGTTCTTTTTATCCTTATTGTTGTTATTATTTTGGCCATTGTTGTTGTTACTTTGTTTGGCCAAAATACCTTGTTCTTTTAGAACATCCTCGATGTGAGATGCAGTTTCTACCATAGTGTCAAAAGAATTAAAGACCATTTTTCTAACTTCATATCTTAATTCTGGCACTAGATTGCTCACAATTATATCAATCCTTTCTTCCTTAGGGATGGTCCTAGAATATTTGGAGCATAAGCGTCTCCACCTTTGTAAAAATGTCATAAAGGGTTCCCATTGATTCTATTTTAATTTACACAAATCAAGCATGGTGACTGACCTTGATAAATTATATGGAAAATGTTGCACAAATCTTTGAACAAGTTCTTTAAAAGTATTGACAGGAGGGGTAATGTTGGTAAACCACTCCATAGCTTGACCTTTTAGACTCCTTGGGAATAACCTCATGAGATAGGAATCTTCATAGTGGAATTCAAAACTCATAATATAGAACTGATGCACATGGTCATGGGGGTCACCACTACCATCATATTTGTCATATGTGGGGATTTCAACTTTTCTAGGAAAATCTACCATAACCACACTTTTGTCAATGGGATTAGGACATATAGAATCCAAGCTGAAGGAACTCTTAGGAGCCATCATTTTTTCCATAGTCTTTTGCATTTGCTTAATCACCTCATTAGTTGAAGGGTTTTGCTTCTTAATATTTTGGTCCACATCAAAGTTGTATGGGACTTTTGCACCCTTGTTGATTAGACTTTCCAAGAACTGATCCTTATTTTACTCCACATACTTCTCCACATATTGTTGGAAGGATGGTTCTTGTTGCATTTTCATGAAATCAATAGTGTCAAAGTTGGCATTACTTCCTCCATGTTGAGAGCCATGATGAGCTCGTTGGGAGGGTTGTCTTGAATGTCTAGGAGATGATTGTCTCCTACGATGGTTATACCAAGAAGTCCTTCTTCCTCTAGGACTAGGTGATCTCGATGGGGTCCTTGACCTTCTTCTTGGATTTGGTGAGGGATTAGATGGTGGAGAGTTGGTTCCACTATTAGTACCCCTATTGTTGAATTGATTATGGAGTTGTTGCGCTAGGAGCCTATCTTGTTCTTCTTGTGTGGCTCTTCTCCTTATGTCTAGCAAAGCTCATTCCTCATCCTCTAATTATTTGAACCTTTCTTTCTTAGCAGCTTGTTCATCTAAGAAAGCTTGTTTTTCCCTCTCAATGTGCTTCAACCTCTCACTTGTGTATCGCGAGGTGTCTCTAAGTGGAGAAGGTTGTCTTGAATGTCTGGATACATTAGCTGCATTGATATGAGCATCACCAGATTCATTGTTTTGGTCTTCATGCTATGACTGTGCATCTGAGTGAGCTTGCCTATGATGTCTCTCAGCTTGTTGATGAGCATCTAGATACCTTGTGTTGATAGGAGGTGATCCAGGTGGACTATCAGAAGAAGACCCAGTAGACATCGTGTGACCCCTATGTCATTGGAACATGTCATTAAGAGTTTGATTCATTGCTTCTCTCTATTGTCTAGTGAATGTGTAACTCATATCCATATTTGAGGAACTAGGTGCTAAAGAGGAACTCAATTCGTTGGGATTACTCTTTGGGTCAAAACGAACCGTAGACTCACTCTTAGGCGATGGATCGAAAATGGGTTCTTTTCCCTTTCGCTATTGATGAGTCTTAACTAAGGGTAACTGATTAAAGACAACCAGGGGTCATTTTCCTTGATTCACTTGGTACCTTGTTGTAACTAACATGAAATAAAATGAGTCTTGATGATAAGGTGACCTCTCAAAGTGTCAACACCAAACTAAGATAATTAAAGTTCTCTAATGTCCCAAAAGAGATAGAAATTACAAAAGGCGTTACCAACACTGTCAAAGAGGTGCTTAAATCAAAGGATCAATATCCTTGCACGTTTGAACTAGGAGGATGGAATTAGCCAAATTGTATAATTTAAAATTGAATTTGAATGGAAATGATTTGGACAAAAAGAGTACTAGAATTCTCCAAGAATGTTACTAACAACTCTAGAGATATACTTTCTCAACAGGAATAATCTTCTAACTTGACAATTCTTTTCAAAGTGACTTTGTAAATTGAATGACACTACCCCTAGAGGGATAAAAATAGAAATTCAGAGTAAAGACAGGCTTCCAGTGGCAAGATAAGTTACCTTCCTAAAGACCTAGCCAACTAAAAGCAACTAAAAAATGACTGAAACCAAGTATACAATAGAAAATTCTCAGGTGACACTTTCCAGGCTAACCAGGTGATACTTCTCACTGAGGTGATATTTTGCCTTTCACCAGGTGATAGACCTCACAACAACTAGGTGACAGACTCCGGGCAGGTCGGGTGATAATCCAAAAGAAATGAACTATTGCGCGATATTTCTTCTCAAAGCAGGTGATACTGTTGCTAGTTTGCACGACACTTGACTAGAATTGTGTGAAATGTGCATTTTCAGGTCTGTTTGATCAAAATTTTCAATCTGAGGGTTGATGTTTTTGATCTCAATCACAATATCAGCAAAAATTTGACAGGTTTGCAAACAATAAGGGATCAAACATGTCTTAAAACACTTGAAACAAGGTCAAAAGCAACCTTGCCAAGATAAACACTTGAGATATCAAAATAGAAAAACACCCTATGAATACTACCGATTGTTTGAATGTTCAAGAATGTTAACATTGGTATTACACAATCAAAGACACTTCAAGAAATATCTATCCTAAAAAGTCAAAGCTTAATACTTAACAACTTGGCCCACACTTGATGCTCCCTTGCCTCACACAAAGTGGTTGCCCACAATAGATATTGGCTTTGTCATAGAAGTGCCAAAGGCACAACTAAAGGAACACATATGGTGAGTAATCTTGGAGTGATCTGGGTTATTCCACTTGGATCAATCCTTGCACCAAGAAGCTAAGTGACAAAATAGGGTGGCCTTAACTATGGTTCTTAATAAGGGCTTCTGTTCATAGTACCCCTCTTGCTCCTCATAAAGGACTGGGACCTCACGGCCTCAAGAGTACCTTAAGCATTCTTTCTCAATACTTTTCTCATGGTCACAATCCCACAAGTACTCACATCAAGCGAAGAAAAACACTACATCTACCAAAGTTTTGTGTCCTTGATAGCCTTGAGTTTATAATGGGTCAGAATAGCTGGCAATAAGCTTGTCCCCACATGGGTCGTTCCTCTTGATTGCTCAAGAGTAGGCCTGCTAAAGGATTCTAACAATCTAAATAAAAATTGGACCAACTTATAAGGTTCAAGGATTTTGTTTCACCACAAGGGTGAAGAGCATACTCCTTTATCTCAAAGCTTTCTCCCAAACACACCAAGAAAAGGTTCAATTACCCTCTTGCTTTCAAAATCCAAAGGTGGGTCAAGATTTTTTGGTTCACCACAAGGGTGAAGAGCATACTTCTCCTACCACCTGAGAATCCCTACAACAAGATATTAAGTGCCTATGAAATGAAATAACTAGTATATGCCGCACTCAATAAAGAAAGCAATTAAACAAGCACTTGATTTGGGTTTTTATGCTTAGGGCAGCCCTACAAAAACCATTAGTAGCTCTCTTTGACACACATTCTTTTAAGAAAATTCTTAAGCAATGAGAGAACCTACAAGCACAACTTGTTAGCTCCACAAGGTTAGAAACAATCCAAAATCCAATTAGCTCTAAAAATTAAGCAATCCACTATCAAAAGTATTTAAAGCACTAAAGGTGGAACACTTAACTCTTCAAATAAATGTGAAGTGAGTCCAAAAAGTGAAACATTTAACTCTTCACACAAATTCAAAGCAAGTCAACACTTTAGAAAACTAATGAGATCAAGAAAGCATAAAAGGGAGAACTTTGTGGAACACTTAACACTCTTTTAAAATAGACCCCTCCCCTATATATGAATACTGACATTGCATCCAAAGGGCAGAAATGAGGGGTGATCAGAAATAAGCGAGTCTAACAACCTAATGTAGCCAACAAGATCAATCAAAAGTACTCTTCAAGTGAGTCTGAAGTGAGTCCAAAAAGTAGAACATTTAACTCCTCACACAAACTCAAGGTGAGTCCACACCTTAGAAAACTAATGAGATCAAGAAAGCATAAAAAAGGGGGAAACTTTGTGGAACACTTAACGCTCTTTTCAAGTAGACCCCTCCCTTATATATGAATGCTGAACTTGCATCCAAAGGGCGAAAATGAGGGGTGATTAGAAATAAGCGAGTCCAACAATCCAATTTAGCTAACAAGATCAATCAAAAGTACTCTAAAGTTGCTTATCAATACTACTCACAAGTGAAAAAGGGTTGAATCAATAGAGTATTTAACTTTCCAAGCAAACATAGAGTGAGTCCACAAAGTAGTGTATTTAACCTCCTATGTAAACAAGGAATGAATCCATGTCCCCAATCATTCAATGAGATATCTGATATTGGAAACCAGGAAGCATTCACTTACACAAATTTGTAAAAAAAAATCTATGTTCTTTCATTCACCATTAAGAGCATAAAAGAGATGTGCCTATGAAAGCAAGTAAACATTCAAGCCAAACACATGAGAGGTTCTTTTTAGGTCCAAAATCTAAATGAAGGTGTAAGAAACTAAGTACAACTATTCAAATTAATTCTATCTAAGTGCAAGAAATAGAAACAAAAAGCTAACTAAATCAAGATTCAGCCAAAAAACCTCAGAAAGGCTCATTGTTGGGTATAAAAATAGACTGCAGACACCAGAATTATCGCGTGACACTTCTCAGTGTACTGGAGCGATAATATTAGTCCGAGCGATACTCTACTCTATACCCAGGTGATACTTTGTCCGAGACTAGGTGACAGTTCCTGAAATAGATAGGCGATACTTCCAACAGGTGAAGTATCGCTTGTGTATACAGAGAACTATCATGCAATATTCTTAGAATTATCATGCGATACTCTGAGACAAAAAACCCAGAGACTATGAATAATGTCCAAAAATTGTCAAAAATATGACGAAAATACAAAATTTAAAGGACAAAGCTAATCTACTCTGCCCCACGGTGGGCGCCAAAAATGTACACACAAAAGTAGTGCACTTCTATGAATCCTTACAATCAAGAACACTCAAGAATGAGGTCTCAAAAATTGATCCATAGCTCTTTATGTATCGAGTTGCAAGATTGTAAAATTGCTCTCAACTAGAGCTAATAAACTTAATGACCTTGCTAGTTAACCACACAATGAGAGATTCAAGTGAAGACAGGCAAGAGTGCCAATATCTCCAATGAAATCAATATGAATGTAATGCAAGTAAGCTAAGAATGAAGATGCAAGCTAATCTATGAAAATGAAAGAACAATGCAACTAATCTATGAAAGGAAAGAACAAGTGTTACAAATCTTTCCTATTAAGCTATGTGAGATTAATCTATAGCATAAAGAAAGTCTATACTAAGGATGCCATGATAATGAAACTACTAAAAGCAAGCTAAATGAGATGCAACAACAATGTCTTCAAAGCTTAAATGCAAGAATGTCTTCAAAGAGCTCCAAATAGACCTAGAAAACTTGCAGCATAACATTAGCATAAAACATGAAAGGATCTATGCAAATGAGGAAGAGAGCTCTTCTTTTATAGGAAATGAAAAAGAATGGACCATGGAGATTAAGAGGGAAAAGATTTAATCAATGGTGAAGCTTGAAAGAGGAGCAATCCATGTGTACAAATATCCTCCAATGAGAAAATAAGAGTTGACTTTTGTGTCCATATGAGACAAAAAGTGTTTTTTCCCTTTTTATAAAATAAGAATAATGCTTTATTTGTGCAACTTAGGATAAGAGAAAAAGGTGGGGGCTTTTTATTTAATAAAAAGGGAAGAAATATTCATTTTAATTAAATAAAGACTTAGGATAAAATGGTTAGCCCAAGGCAAATAATCGAAAATGATAAAATAGGATTTGATCAAGGAAATTGATATAATTGAAAAAATGCTGATTTTTGAAAATATTGATTCAGGGATTTGATAAATTGCTGAGGGGGCCCAAAGTCTAGGCGACCATTTTAGGGTGCATACAATTCTGTGTAGTACTTAAAAGGTAGGTTCACACTCACTTCTATTAAAGTCATTCTCCTAGAAATACCCATTAATCCTAGCATACCAAGCTCTTAATCTTTTCTTGAGGCCATACAAGGTCTTCTTCAACTTCTATATTACATGTTATTTCCTTGCAGTCCAAAATCTTGTGGTTGTCCACAATAAACTTCTTAACCTAAGTACCCATTCAAGTAGGAAATTTTCACATCTATGTGATCAATGCAGACATTTATTTTGGGTTCTAAGGGAAATAAAAAATCTAATTTTCTCCTTTCATGCTATAGGTGCAAATGTTTGTTCATAATCTATGTCACACCTCTGAGTGAATCCTTTAGAAAATAATCTTTCTTTATGTCTTTTAGCTTCCATAACATAATTTCATCTAAGGCTTAATCAAAATTGCAATAGGTAGTATATTTTGGTGGGATTTCAGACCCAAGGAATAAAACAAGGCTTTTTAAGCCCTTAAAAACTCCCCTTCAAATGTTGTAATATGGAAACTCTTATGCCGTGTTTGTTAGTGATATTCCTAGGGATTGAGATGATGTGGGCAAGGAGTGTGTTAAATAAAGTTGTAAGAGCCATTGGTGTAATTGTGAGACCATTGTCTTGTTGTTTAGAATGGATGCAGTTAAGGTCCCTACAAAATATACTATTGACCAAATTTCAAAAACCAGAAAAAAAAAACCAGATTTTATGAAATTTCCAGCATTTGTTCTTCATGATTTGCATATTTTCTGGTCAAAAACTACACAAAATTTGCAAATAAATCAGTGTTTTCATGAATCTGGGAAAAAAGAAGTTTGATATAGTTTAATCTTTGGTGTGTTTTGTAGGAAGCTTAGCTCATTCTTTTAGAATTAGTGCACATTAAGCTTCGTACCACAATCCATAGAACTCCATAAATGGTCACATATTGCTAGAGAAACAAGGAGAGCTGAAATTGAGAAGCATGTTCCTCGCATATATATGCACAAATGTCAAGGGAAATAGTACAACAACATAATTCTTATCATTTTTTTGCTAATAAATTTAAATTTTTCCCTTTACTCTTTTTCCACCCCTATAACAAAAAAAGATAATTAATTTTTCCTAGATTTTTAAAATATATACAAATTTATAAACTATAGAAATATCTAGATGTTTTTAAAATACTCAAATTACTGGTAGAATTAATTAGCCTATGCATCAAACAGGTATAATACGAAGCAGATAAAATACCGTAAGCATGAACTAATAATCAAATAATGAATAGTATCACTAAGAAAAAGTGGGTAAATAATTGTCCAACCAATCGCACAGAACTTTACTTTTGTCTTCGCGTGCACGAAAATGTGCATAATCTCTTTAGATAAAGCTGGATGCAATGACCCACAGAGGAATATATATTATTCCAACTCTTTTTCAAGCACAGGGGTTAGTAGTAACAGGAGTCAAGCTCTAGCTTCATCCACCAGTCCCTACAAAACGCTCCCTGGATTTCATTCGTCGCTACACAAGATTTTTCTCTTATATTCTTGCTCTGGAAGAATGGCGAAAACCTGTCTTATCACCTTCCTATTCACACTGCTTTCTCTCTCTGGCGCCATTTTGGGCAGGACATTGTTCACATCCTCAAGTCTATGAAGGTCAACACTTCACTTCGCACCACCACCACCAGTTTGAACCTATTTAGAACTTAATAAAACAACAAATTTTGTGCAGTCATATTAGATAAATTTATGCAGCGAACTTAAGGTTCAATTAAAGCTGATATTAAATAGAGTTAATTTCTTAACATATCAGAAAATGGCTATTAATTCATAAGAATCAAGCATAATACAGCAATATATTGACATTAATTAACTCATGAATGAAAAGATAGAATGGTTTCATAAGAATCAAGCATAATAGAATGATTAAAGATCTAAAGACAGCAATATATTGACATTAATTACCTTATGAATGAAAAGATCAGAATGGTTTATAGAAAAATTCCCGGGGACTGGAATTTGGAAGGAAATTACAAGGTATAAGGGGAAATGTTAAGGTGACGAGAACAATAATATGAACTCTCCAGAATTGAAGGAAACTACCATATTATGGCAACTGGGCTACGAACAAGTTGTTTCCCACCTTGGATACACTTCCACGCTATCTCTCCAAATCCTGTTTTCACATCACTAGAAGTTAAATTGCTTCGGAAGGTTACACTATAGCTAGCAGTGTCCTCCAGTTTTCTGAAAACTAATTTCTGTGGTTCCACGCTTATGCTTACTCCAGGAGGGTTCTTCATAGTCACTTGATAAACTGCAGGAACTTCTGTACCCACATAAGTCACTTTTCTCGTCTTCACCTGAACCGATTTATTGCCTGGCTGAAACATCACGGAAAAGGATGGATAGTTGAGATCGCCTGCTTCCAATGTGGAATTGGGACAGAAAACTCTCACTTTTGTGAGGAGAGCGATTTTTTCTTCGGTGTAGTTGAGAGAGCAGAGGAAGTTGATGTAGTCTTGAGGTGCCATGTCATAGACAAGTCCAGGATCTACTGCAGCAATTGGATCAATATGACCTGAACCCATTGCAAAGGGGTTGGCTGGTTCCATATTATATGAATCCCTAATGGGCTGCCCTGCGTTATCAACTGTGTAAGAAGACGTCATGAGTGCAGACTTTATGGCCGTAGGACTCCATGTCGGATGTATGCTTTTTATGAGAGCTGCAACGCCGCTAACGTGAGGACACGCCATGGAAGTACCTGAATCGAACTTATAGTCCGCAATATCTCCGGTGTACGCTGCCAATACATTCACACCGGGAGCAATCATGTCGGGCTTGAGAATGTGTGGATATCCTTTGTTTGGGCCCCTTGAAGAAAACGCAGCTACCGTGGGAGAAATTGTTTCCTTACCCACAACAGTTGAGCCTGTGATTTTTAAGGCGGCCATGGCAATATTGGCGGTGCTGTTGATGTAGGCTTTGATGTTTTCTCCAACTGTGAAACTAACAGTGATGGCAGGCAGATTAAAACTGCCCATCATTTCCTGCTGGGTCCCGAATAGTCTTTCATTTGCAACAATGATTCCAGCGCCCCCTGCTTCGGCCACTACTTTACCCTTCCATACAGCGTTGTTCTCATCCTTGTTGTAGGAGAATAGCAGCTGATCGCACAAAACAATTTTACCCTTCACCAAATTCGGATCAAGGCTGCCATCGAGGCAACGCCTTGAGCTACTGCTAGTTGATACATAAACCAAAGGAAGAGGCCCCTGCAACGTTCCGTTTACTGGGATATGGGTAGATGTGCCTGTATAAATCTCATCATTGCCAAGGACAACCGAAGCTTGGAAATCTCTGTCGATGCTACTCGCACCCACGGTAGTCATCCACGGCGCCGTGTTACTCAGAGTAGATGAAAATGGCCCAAAGTTTCCTGCAATTGCCGAAACAAAAACACCCTTTTCCATGGCCCCAAATGCGGCGATGCCTCTGACGTCCTGATCAAATGGCAAATCGGCTGACGAGTGAATTGAGATAGAAATGATGTCGACGCCATCAGCAACAGCTTGGTCCATGGCAGCAACCGTGTCTATGTCGTAGCAATAATCTACCCAGCAGGCTTTGTAGATGGCCAGTCTGGCTTGAGGGGCCATCCCTCTGGCCGTTCCATTGGCAAAGCCGAAGAAATTTGCAGCAGGTACAGAGGCTCCGGCAACAGTGGAAGCTGTGTGTGTGCCGTGGCCGATGCGGTCCCTGGGAGATTTGTATTCATTGGTTTGATTAATAGGAGTCGCGTACTGCTCGTAGCCTTTGTAGTAGTATCGAGCTCCAATAATTTTTCTATTGCAATTGGAGGAATTGAAATTCTCCCCGCTTTCGCACGTACCTTTCCATCCAGCCGGAACGGGTCCGAGGCCTTCATCATTGAAACTCCTGCTTTCAGGCCATATTCCCGTGTCGATCATGCCCACAATGATATCTTTGCCATATGTGGAGTAGTGCGACCACAATCCAGAAGAGAGAGAGGAAGTGGAGGCGAGGCCTAGAAACTCAGGCGTGTGAGTGGTGCCAATTTTAGTGAAGGACGTGGGAATTACAGCGAAGCACCCTTCCATACCTTTCATGGCTTCAGCCTCTGCGCTGCTCAGGCTCGCTGCAAAGCCATGCAAGAGAGTGTCATATGTGTATAACAACTCGTTTTGAGATCGCGAGGCCCGGGTGAGCAATGAAGCGTACCAGTGTTGGTGTAAATCAAAATGATGAGGCTTCATGGTTTTGACCATGTGAACAATATACGGCTTTCTGGGATCTGCATCTTCGGCTTTCCCCAACAACATCACTGACACAGAAAGGAATGCGAGAATGAAGGTAGCCAACCAAACATTTTGCATTGTTGCCAAGTAGAAAATGTGCACCAAAAAGAAAAAGTTAAACTGTATAGATGGGAAATGAATTGAGGATTTTTATAGGAAAAAGAAAGTCGTTTGCAGGCCAATGGATGATTCTTCCATGGAAACAATGATATCGACTCGATCCCAATCCAAAGCAGTATCTTATTGACCGGCAAACAACAGTGGCCTGGAGGAGGACACTTGGAACGCGATTTCCTCGCACAATGGAAATAAATAAAGTGGTCCTGTCGGGTAGTGGCTATCCAGCCACGAAAATCGTTTTTTTCTATATAAAGTCTTGCAAACTTTTGAAAAAATAAATAAGTGTTTGCGTTTCGTATGGTTAAGAATTTTTGTGGCTGCATAGCCTCTCTCGTTACTCTGTCGGGAAGTGCATATCAAGACATATGCCATCAATATGATATAATGATATTGTACTCAATTCAGAAGTTAAAATCAAAACTCTTAGAATATGCAGTGGGATCTTTATGATTATTCCTTATTAATACTATTGTAATGATTTTTGCATTTCTTGGTTTAACTCGTCATTAAAATAATGTGTATGGATCAATTAGAAAATATGATATTTATTATTTTATTATATATTTCATACTTTGTATAGTGAGATTGCAATATATTTAAGTTTATATAATATGTAAAAATCATTTATTGATAATTTGATTGGCTAAATAATTTTAGCTCTTATACATGAAATTTCCCGAATTCTATTTCTCGTCAACATTGCAAAATTTGTACATTAAAAATTTATTCAATAATTTTTTATTCTATTAAAAATAGAATTATTACTAAAACAAATTATTTTAAATTTAAATTATTTAATTTTTTTATTATAGATTATAAAATTATATAAATAATATTTTCTAATTTTAATATGATCTTTTATTAAATTTAATATGTACAAAAAATAAATTATAATTATTATATTTTTTAAATATATATTAACTATTTCATATTCCAATACACCTATCTATTATTCAAACAATAACCATTATTAATACAACCTAAAAAATATTTAAAGCTTCAACTCTAAATTTCATAAATTTGAAACAATTTATTATATTCTACATTTTATTCTATTTAAAAAATATTATTCCAAATATAAATTATAGTTATAATTAATTATAAAACTAAAGGCAAGTACTGGCCACTACGTGGCACTTGTTACTTTTGTTTACATTGAGTTCAAATGTGTAGCATATAATCGATCTAGGTTAGTTTGATGGTTGTCGAGTTAAAAATTAATTGTTCCAAATTATAAGATTTTAAGTTTGAGTTATTAGAAGATGATTAAGGTCTTTTTCTTGCCTTTTTACTGTTAAGATAGTTATCTATTTTATTGATCATTTTAAGTCTACTTAAATGTATCTTGATTTATTTAATGATAAATATGACTTCAAAAAGAATTATATAAGTGTCAAGGATAATTTATTGAGTGAGTCTAAGTTTAATTACAAAATATTTAAAAGGAAGTGTATTAGTATTGCATGAGTATATTTCATACTTATAGTTCATCACCATTAAATTAACTTGTCTAAGGTTTTGTTTGAAGCCAACAGGGTTGTCTGAATTTAATAGGTTTCTTAAAGATGTTTGTAAACATCACCAATTCTCTATCAAATTTATTGCACGTCATTAAGAAGTGTTGTAAGTGTCAAGAAAAAATAATATAAAATTTAAACTTGTGGAGTAAAATTCACTTTTTGACAAGATTGAACTATGTATTGATAGATCTACATAAATACATTACTAGGTTGTCGATTCAATAGTTTTGTATTTCATGAATTTTTAATTCTAGTATATGCAATCAGAATGACTAAATTGACACACAACTATATTTCAATGATTAAAATTATCTATGGTTTTTAATAAGTAGCGAAAGGGCCCAACCTATTACAAATTTGACCAAAACCATTTGAGCTCAAACTGGAGCATAACTAGTCTAAAAATAGAAAAATAAGGCAACTGTGAAATTACAATAAACTTTAGTTTTATATTATTATTTTTCTTGATTTTTGTATATGATAATCCTTATTCAGACCTGCTGTATATAATTCATCTCAAATACAAAAATATTTATCAATATATATATGTCTTTACACATAGAAGGAGACGTGACTCATAAATGAGTCACGTCCCTTCAATACCGATGCCTTTTCATAACAAATTACCTTTACCGATAATCGAATATTAAAGACTGCACTTTACATATATTGTAACTACGATATATGTAAAGTGCAGTATCGTATGTTTTTGTATTATATAAGCCACGGGTAACATACTGCACGATATACATATTGTAAGATATGTATACCGTGCAGTATGTTATATGAATTAACAATCATATAACATATTGCATACAATATCCGATATATATATATATATATATAACAGTCGGTATGGTGGCCGATATGCATAACAGTCAATATGGCATCCGATATATATCATAGTCGGTACTTGGTATAGCAGTCGATATTAATTGGTATGTATTATCGTATCAATAATACATATTAACAATATGTATTATTGATATGATAATATCATATCACATCAATAGTGCAGATCGATATATATATAAGGCTTAGTTATATTATTATATATATATATATATATATATATATATATATATATATATATATATATATATAAGTATATTGATAATATTAGATATACATAAATATGTAATATTATCAAGTATATATATATTAATATAGAATATTAATATAAAATTATCTAATCATAGCTATTCATTGTTAACACTCCCTCTTAGCTAGATAAGATAATTTTCACTTTATGTTAGCATCATATTTTCATTTGAAATGAGGAATCACCATTCATTGTGACACCTAGTTTCCATATCATAAAGATATGAGGAATCACCATGCATTGTGACACCTAGTTTCCATATCCTAAAGATATGAGGAATCACCATGCATTGTGACACCTAGTTTCCATATCCTAAAGATATGAGGAATCACCATGCATTGTGACACCTAGTTTCCATATCCTAAAGATATGAGGAATCAACAACTGATACCTATTTCCATATCACAACGATATGAGGAATCAACAACTGATACCTATTTCCATATCACAACGATATGAGGAATCAACAACTGATACCTATTTCCATATCACAACGATATGAGGAATCAACAACTGATACCTATTTCCATATCACAACGATATGAGGAATCAACAACTGATACCTATTTTGTATCACAGTAATAGTGATACAAGGATATATTAAATATAACATTATATCATATTTTATATAACCTCATTATGGTATGTGCACTAACAGATAATCTGTTTACCATAACAACACCACATTACAAGATCGTCATCTCATAATCAAATACAAGTGTTCATTATCTAAGAAGTCGTCACCTCTAGAAATGTCCACAGGATGGATGAGCCCATAAAATAACATTTATATATTATATATAAAATCATATTACAATCATACCAAGAGTTTTCCTAAAGTGATCAACTTTCACCTTTGGAAGAGCTTTGGTGAGAATATCAGCAGTTTGATTTCCTGTACAAACATATTCCAACTGGAGTACCTTTCTTTCTACCATATCACGAACATAGTGATAAGGAATCTCAATGTGCTTTGATCTATCATGAAATACAGGATTTACTAATAACTTGATACAGCTTTGATTGTCACAGAAGATAGTAGTTGGTGGTAGAGTTTTACCAAATAGTCCACTGAGTAGTTTCCTAAGCCATACTGCTTCTTTAGCTGCCATTGAAGCTGCAATGTACTCTGCCTCTGTAGAGCTTTGAGCTACTGAAGATTGTTTTCTACTGATCCAAGACACCATAGCTGATCCCAAGCTAAAACAACATCCTGAGGTACTTTTACGATCAATCACACTTCCAGCCCAATCTAAATCAGTGAACCCATGAAGGTTTAATTCTGTCCTATCATACTTGAGTCCATAGTTTAATGTACCTTGGAGATATCTCAATACATGTGTAGCAGCAGTAAAGTGAATTTCTTTGGGATCACACATGAACTGACTTAATGTGTTTACTGAGAAACAAATGTCAGGTCTGGTATTCCCTAAGAACATTAGAGATCCTATTAATTGTCTGTATAAAGAGATATCTGCAGAAGGAGATTCTGATGTTGCTTCCTTTAGTTTATGAAAATTTATTTCCATGGGTGAAGACATGGGTCTACAATTCAACATGCCAAATCTCTTCAAGATATCAAGGGTATATTTGCCTTGATTCAAAATAATACAGTCTGATTTCTGCCAAACTTCTAGACCAAGAAAGTAGTGTAGAAGACCTAAGTCCTTCATATCAAATTCTTTGGCTAAGTCTTTCTTACATTGTTGAATCAAATAGTCTTCCCCTGTAATCAGTAAATCATCAACATATAATATGATTATCAACATATCACCTTTGTTTACCTTGAAGTATAGATTTGGATCAGCATCATTTTTTGGAAAATCCTAACTTTGTTAGATAGCTGTCTATTCTAGCATACCAAGCTCTGGGGGCTTGTTTAAGTCCATATAATGCTTTCTTCAACTTACATACATGTGTTTTAGGATCATGAATCTCAAATCCTTTAGGTTGTTCTAAGTATACCTCTTCTTCAATACTTCCATTTAAGAAGGCTGTTTTAACATCCATTTGATGAACTTTCCAACCTTTGGCAGCTGCAATGGCTAGAACTATTCTAATAGATGTGTAACGTGCAACAGGAGCAAATGTTTCTTCATAGTCAATCCCTTCCTTTTGAGAGAAGCCTCTTGCTACAAATCTTGCTTTGTACTTTTCAATGCTACCATCAGCTGCATGTTTGATTTTGAATAACCATTTAGATGATACCACAGATTTTGATTTTGGTCTTGGTACAATATCCCACACATCATTCTTTATGATAGATTGATATTCTTCTATCATTGCATCCTTCCATACTTGTTGTTGAATTGCATCAGATACATTTGTAGGTTCTAAGTTAGAGAGTTCACTCATGAGTGCTGCATAGCTGGATAATATGGAAGGCCTTTTTCTTTCTCTGACTGTTCCTGGAGGAGCACCAAGAGTCTTTCCTTCTTCTATGAGTTTAGTGGCCCAAAGTGGTCTCTTCTTAGGATTTTCTAGTGTGGATAGATTTTCATCATTTTCTTCTTCCTCAAAGTCCTCCTTTTGAGTTTCCTGTGAAGTGTTTTCTTTTGATGGAACAAAAGTCTCTTGCTCTTGTGAATTTATACTTTTAGAGCAAGCTGTATCTTCCTCAAATATTACATCTCTACTTAATTCAACAAGGTTCTGCCCAGGTATATAAATACGATATGCTTTTGAGGTTTCACTATATCCTACAAAGATACCTTTCTTCCCAGACGGTTCTAACTTTGTTCTCTTTTCCTTAGGAACATGAATGTAGACTGGACATCCAAATATTTGAAGATTACTTATATCAGGCTTTGTCCCTGTGAATGCTTCTTCAGGAGTTTTATTTTCAATGTGTGAGTGTGGACATCTATTTTGTATGTATACGGTTGTATTTGATGCTTCTGCCCAAAGAGAGGTATCAAGGTTTTGATCAAGAAGCATTGCTTTGGTGGCCTCAATAATAGTTCTATTCTTTCTTTCAGCTACCCCATTTTGTTGTGGATTATAAGATACAGTGTACTCCCTCTTAATCCCAGCCTCTTTACAAAATTGTTTGAATATTTCAGATGTGTATTCTTTTCCATTGTCTGTTCTCAAAATTTTAATTTTCTTTCCAGATAGATTTCCAGTAATAGATTTGAAGTCTTTAAACTTACTTAGTACTCCCTCAGATTCTTTGTACTTAAGGAAGTAAATCCAGGTCTTTCGTGAGAAGTCATCAACAAAGATTATATAGTATTTGCAGCCTCCTATTGAAGAAACAGACATGGGTCCACATAAATCTGAATGTATCAATTCTAAAACCTCATTAGTTCTGCTTACACTAATTTGAAATGTTCCTTTTGTGTTTTTGCCTAGTGCACACCCTCTACATGCACCAGAATGATATTGTTTAAGTTTTGGTAATCCATTAACCAAATTTTCCATAGAAGATAAAGTTTTATAATTTAAATGTCCTAATCTTCTATGCCATACTTCATTTAAATTTGAAATGTCATTTACTAAGACTTGATTTATATCAGTATTTAATTCATATAAGCACCCTTGTCTTCTTCCTATGGTATTAGCTTGTTTGAAGGTTAAACCTTTAGGCCATGCTTTTACTTTGCCATCCATGAAAGTTACTCTATACCCATTATCTTCAAGTGCCGATATGGATAAAAGGTTTCTCTTGATTCCTGGGACAAATAGGACTCCTGTGAGTTGAATTGAGATACCGGTCTTTAGTTTGATTGTGCATGTCCCAATGCCTCTTACTGGATAAGAGGAGTCATCTCCAATGGTTACCTCTTCATCCGATTCTTCAGACATGGTTTCTAGTAGTTCTTTGAACCCTGTAATGTGACGTGAGGAACCACTATCAATAACCCAAATGTTCTTGTTTGGAACTTGATTTGAGAGTGCAGAGTAGAGTACAAATTGCTCCTTCTTGATTTCTTCATTGAGCTTCTTCTTGGATTTGGTAAAAGAGGCTTGATGATTCTTGTAAGGACAATTTGTTACAACATGTCCGGGTTTGTCACACCTAAAGCATTTAACATGAGATAGGTCTCTTTTGGGATAC
This sequence comes from Chamaecyparis obtusa, assembly GCA_027943335.1. Lineage (NCBI taxonomy): Eukaryota > Viridiplantae > Streptophyta > Pinopsida > Cupressales > Cupressaceae > Chamaecyparis > Chamaecyparis obtusa. The sequence goes on along the minus strand of BSBK01003289.1, from coordinate 239,105 downwards.
TCCGTATTGAATTTCTTCTTTCTAAAATGTTTGAATTTCTTCTTCTTGTGAGTATTTACATTTAGTGCATGATTTTCTTCATCATTGATCTTTTTCTTTAATCCTCTTTTATCTAACCTTGATTCTTCTTGAAGACAATCTGTTCTTAATCGATCAAATTTTGGAAACTTGGATCTAGCACTTATACCAGCAACAAAGGTTTCCCAAGATTCAGGTAGTCCATCTAGAGCAATTAAGGCTAGTTCCTTTCCATCAATTTCATGGCCTAGTAGTGAAAGTTGATCTCTTAATGCTGATACCCTTAGAAAGTATGCATTTATTTTCTCATTCTTATTCATACTAATCTGGTTCATTTCTCTTTTCAAAGCTAGTTTCTTGCTAGCATTATTTATTTCATATGTTTTCTCCAATGCCTTGTACATCTCATATGCCTTATCATATTTGGATAGGATTGGTACAATATGATCTCTGACCCCATCGATAATTATCTTCATGGCTTTGTCATTCCCTTCATTCCAATTTGATAGATCGGGTTCCGCTTCTGGCTTAACCTTGTCTGGTTTAATAAAAGTTTCAACTTTATTCTCTTTTAGCAGCATTATGATTCTTATCTTCCATGATTGGAAGTTACCAGCCCCTGCAAGTCTGTCCTCAAATTTGATCATGTTTGCCATTTTATAATATCTTAAGTTTATTAAATTTCTTTAAATTTCAGAACCTTAGCTCTGATACCATGTGAAATTACAATAAACTTTAGTTTTATATTATTATTTTTCTTGATTTTTGTATATGATAATCCTTATTCAGACCTGCTGTATATAATTCATCTCAAATACAAAAATATTTATCAATATATATATGTCTTTGCACATAGAAGGAGACGTGACTCATAAATGAGTCACGTCCCTTCAATACCGATGCCTTTTCATAACAAATTACCTTTACCGATAATCAAATATTAAAGACTACACTTTACATATATTGTAACTACGATATATGTAAAGTGCAGTATCATATGTTTTTGTATTATATAAGCCACGGGTAACATACTGCACGATATACATATTGTAAGATATGTATACCGTGCAGTATGTTATATGAATTAACAATCATATAACATATTGCATACGATATCAGATATATATATATATATATAACAGTCGGTATGGTGGCCGATATGCATAACAGTCAATATGGCATCCGATATATATCATAGTCGGTACTTGGTATAGCAGTCGATATTAATTGGTATGTATTATCGTATCAATAATACATATTAACAATATGTATTATTGATATGATAATATCATATCACATCAATAGTGCAGATCGATATATATATAAGGCTTAGTTATATTATTAAATATATATATATATATATATATATATATATATATAAGTATATTGATAATATTAGATATACATAAATATGTAATATTATCAAGTATATATATATTAATATAGAATATTAATATAAAATTATCTAATCATAGCTATTCATTGTTAACAGCAACCAACACAAAAATAGAAGATATAGAGACAACTAAGTTACAAACTAATTTTAATAAGAGCTTTATTTTTATTTCTCTAACATATCAACCTAAGATTTATGTTTATGTTGTACAACTACCCAAGTAGATCCAACCTTACAATAGAAATAGTGGTGAACCATAGAAGAAAGGCATGTGTGAGAAGAAATACAATTAGAATGAATGAAATCATTATGGACAACAACATTACCAACATAAACATAAAAAATATAAATAAAAGGAAACCATGACATCACTACAAACTAGCAAATTTGAAGTAAAAATAGATAGGTGACCATTAACAAGAGTAACAACAACAAAATTGCCAAGAAAAATAATATTGTTAAGGACAACATTACAAAGAAAAGAAATAGACAAATCCTTGAAAATGTTATCTAGAAAGACAAAAAACCTAGCATCACTCATGTTATTAGCTGAAGATTTGGGTAGGCAAAAGCACTTGTATGTAAATCAGTAGTCAAATGAGTAGGAACAAAAGAAATTTGAGCATCCCAAGTCACTTTAGTCAAACTGAGAGGATTAAAAACTAGGGAGGGTGACTCCTCATAAAGAACATCATCCTTAGAAGAAGCCTTAGTAAAGACTGTAGGTAGTTACAAATAGCATTCTTCCACAAAGTTGAAGAACATTTCTTGTCAACACTTTGGGAGCACTTAGATGCAAAATTCCCTATAATGAAATAGTGCATGCAGTGAAAGGGTATCTCCTTTAATAGTACATCAATTGATACAAAAATCTATCATTAACTATAGAATGACTTCTCTAGCTAGAGCTTTTCAAATATTCACTTCAACTAGGATATGAGAAAATGAAGTATAACCAAAGGTTTGGGTCACAAAATCTACTTCAAGAGTTTCCAATAACCTAATAGGCTTCATCACACAAAAAACAAAGGAAAAGATAAGGAAACCTTACCCACACATGTATAATATCGTTGAGTCTTTTACAAGAAACCTTGAGGCACATAGAACAAGGATGTGAATCCTACCATAAAATCCCAGTATCAAGCCCAACTTGTATGTCCTCAAAATCAAAGCATACCATAAAGAAACCTCTAGTAGGATGGGAAAGCTCTATTTTACCATCAACTATAGGAGTCCTAACCTTGTGAATCTAGTGGTGCAAATAAGAAGAGAAGGTCAAAAACTCAAAAAAGGTCATCGTATTATAACTAAGTATTGCAATATATTCTAAAAGTCTTATAGCTGTTGAGTCTCCTCTAGATCTCCATTAGTGATACTCACTTTAGAAGCATTGTTTGAAAGTACATTCTAATCTATTATTATTTTTAAATAATATTGATGCAGGAGCATCCTGGGTGTAAGAGCAATCTTGCATCACCCAAAAATATTTTTATTTTTATTTTCAATAAGGGCTATTTTGTGCAGAGCTACTATTTACGGAAAGTTACTGTTTTTTGAAATTTTCGTATGTGCTCAGAATGATCTGATTTCTTTCTTGGAGGTTCATTTTGGTCATATAAGTCTGCCAGTAAAGTTTCATTGCTAGATCAAGTGTATATTGGAAGATATTGAAGATTTTCGGTATTGGCAGCAGGGTACAGAAACTTTGAACTCAGTTTTGAAGGCTTTAGAGGCCCCGGATGAGGTCGAAAATTTGGGTGACGGGCGCTTGCGCGGGTCAAGCCTGTAGAGCGCTTCGTGGTGTTTCTGAAATGGGGTTATAATAGCCGATCGGGTCAACTGGTGATGACTTATGGTCTTCGGAAGTTGGGCCACCTGAAATGACGAAAAATAATTTTCTTCAAAATTTCTGTTCAGGTTTCAAAGGTTATCTTGAGCCGACTATGATGTAATAAAATGTAAAATAAACTAATTCTAAGTTTGGTCGACCTTATTGGCTAAAATTCTGGAACCTTCCCAGGCGGTGAAAAATTGCCTATATAAGGAAGGCTGTGTTATTGTCTTAGGCAGTTCAGAATAGTTCTGGGTAGTAGATCTGGGTAATAGTTCGAGGCTTTGTCCTACAGAATATTGTAAGGGAATGCCCATGTGGCTTTGCATATTGTAATTCTGAAAGTTTGTAATTCCACATTTGTGGAGATAATAAGAAGTCAATTTTCTATTCTTGCATATTGTTGTTGTTTCTCTATTTCCGTTATGTGTTTGTGGTATTAAGGGGAGCACCCTTCATCAAATATTATGGATTTTTTTCTCTCGAAAAGGTTTTTCACTCGTAAATTATTGTGTTATGATGTGCATGTTATTTATACTTATTTTTTATAAGTTTATATAACTATTATAAAGATTTGAGATCTTTTTTTGCATAAGCCTCCTCTCAAGGTTACTATAAGAAGTTGTTCCACTATCTTAGCCTCCTTTTAAAGAGCAGAAATCCCCAACTTTGTCAGAAAGATAGGGAAACCCAAAACTAAAACATTTTAAAGCTCAGAATATATAACAACTAGAGCCCAACCACAACCACAAAATGACCAATAGTAGATCAAGAGATAACCTCAATAGGTGATGACACATTGACCATTCTATACCTTTCATGACTTCAGGCTTGCTGCAAAGCCGTATGCATGGGGAGAGTGTGATATGTGTATAACAACTCATTGTCAGATCGCGAGGCCTGACTTCATGGTCTTAACCATGTGAACAATATACGGCTTTCTTCCATCTGCATCTTCGACTTTGCCCACCCATAGAAAGGAATGTGACAATGAAGGTAGCAAACCAAGTATTTTTCATTGTTGCCCAATAGAATTTGTACAGGAAAAGGTAAACTGTTGGATGAATTGAACATAAACTGGAGGTTTTTATAGGAAGAATAAAAATTCATTTCCAAGCCGATGATAATTGTCCGAAGGAAGTGATGAGATCGACTCGATCGCAATAGAGGGCATTATTTTTACTGATCCACAAAACAAGAGGTGCCGATAGAAGGACACTTGGATCGCGTTCCTTCGTTGAGAAGGATTTCCATGCACAATGGAATTGGATAAATCAGCCCTATCGTTACTTTAGAGGAAACTACATTTACAATTTCTTCTCAAGGCACATGACAACGACACGAAGAGCAATGTCATTGCCCTCATCCCATATTGCTAGTAGGGAGGTATGAAACATATTTAAAAAGCATCATATAAAAGAATCGATAATAACTAATGAGTAAATTGATGCACAATGTAATAGTCTTCCTACATGCCTATGATTTGTTTTTTAGTACAACTTGACAAGTGGTCATGATATATTTGGAAGATTGTATCAATTCTTAGATTATCGTTTTAGTTATTATAATTATCTAGTGAAATATTAAATACTGATTGACTTGTATGATTAATGTTAATTTAATGAATTATAGATCAAATTATGTTAAGAGATGATTATTAGTCTATGAGGCAGGTCTAGAACTATAGGCATCGGCTAAACTTAATTCATTATTAATAACTGATTTTTTAAAAAATCAGATAAAAGAAATTTTTAATATTTCTAAAATATTTGTCTTAACTAAAAGTAAGTTGTAGATTTTTTAACAAAATATATTCTAAAAATTAGTTTTCTCAAATTTGATTGGTTAAAATATTTTACCGACAAGAGCCCTTTTTTCAAAGATTGTTAAAATTTTGGAAAGCATTTGAAGCTTAATATTTTTAATGGCTTTCAAATTATTTTTATTAAGTTTTGTAATTTATAAATTTTTACACTATGCTTTGAACTCATATAGGGTATAGTGGAATACTTTATTTTAATCTTTCATACAATTGATTCGCTTCAATTTTATTATATAAATTGAACTTTATGTATTTAATTAATTTATTTTGTGTTAAATTAATTTAATAAATTTTATAATTTGAATATTCATTATGTCTTCTATTTAAGTATGAAAATTTTTTTATTGTGAAAAACCTCACATATTTATTTAGGTTTTCTTATTTAGTTTATATAAGCTTTTATGTATATATAGATATCTTTTTATTTTTATTATTAGTTTTATTTCTTTTGTTTGTTCAAATTGTCTTAGGTTTGTCTATTTATATTATTTTTGTATATTTATTATTATTTTGTTTATATATATATATATATATATATATATATATATATATATATATATATATATTCAAATTTGTTGTCTTGTCTTTTTATTTTTTGTGTCTTTCTATTCTCCTTTTAAGTTGATGTTTAGTCTCAAATTTTAATTCACATTTTTTATGTAAATAAATATTAGTTGTATTTGTTTGATTAAACGAAGTTATTTTTATTTTAGAATATATGTATGTGTGTGTGTTCATAGTGTATATTTTAATAATTAAAACATTATTTAATTAAGTATTTTATTTTGAAAAAAAGTTATTTTTCATATTTTGACAGTAACTAAGCTGCTCTGCAACCTTGTTTAAGATTAACTTAACATTAAAGATCTATTAGTATGTAGTTATGAATATATATGTATATAAGTATAAATGTATTTATATGTCAAAAGTAATATTGTAATTTATTATTCTGAGAAAAAATATTATGAGATCATAGTATTATACAATCCCTATTTATGTATGGGATGTGTTATGTAGTATAATAATTAATTGTTCTATTTGAGAGTGATATTGATTTAATATTAATATTTATTTTATTAGAAGTGTTATAGTTTTTAATATAATAAAAGATGAATTTTGTCTATGTGATAACTTTTTTTTTATAAAAAAGGCTTAAACACATGACTTGGAAATTCATATAATTACTTCTTTTGGGTTTTTTGATAACCAAGTGTCTTTGATTTTTGAGGAGGTTTTAAAAGTTTTGAAAGGGCACTCCATGTAATTTTTCGATGGGCAATTGGTTTATCTTGGAGTTTAATAGATTGGATTGGTTGTTCAAGTAGTGCTTGGAAGGAGTATGTGTTTGTGCAACCTTTCTACATTTGTCTTGGATTAGTATTTGAGAATCTGTAGAGTTTATGCGAGTAATTTGTCATTGATTTTCAAGTAGGGATTTCATTTGATTTACTTGTATTCAAGGAACCATGGATTTAGAAAGAAATAATTTGATCTTTCATTTAATCAGTAAATCATAGTGTTTCTTCTTGTCACAACTCAACCCTTTAGACTCCTATTTTTTAAGGATTTTGAGTGTTACTTTGACTTTTGTTGACTTGGTCTAGTACGCTTAGACTTTAGCTGCTATGCTTTTTAGACATGGACTTTTACTCGACCATGTTTTATATTTCCAACTATTTGAAGATGAGTTCTGGATTTGATTACATATTTCAAAAATTAATGTTATGTTAAGATGTTTGATTTATCTGATGATAATATTTGATGAAGGGTGCTCCCCTTAATACCAAAAACACATAACAGAAACAAAGAAACAACAACAATTTGCAAGAACAGAAAATGGGCTTCTTATTATCTCCACAAGTGTGGAATTCCAAATTTCAGAATTACAATATGCAAAGCCACATGGGAATTTCCCTTACAATATTCATTAGGACAAAGACTCGAATTATTACCCAGAACTGCCTTAGACAACACTATGGGCCTTCTTTATATAGGCAATTTCCACTGCCTGAGAAGGTTCCAGAAATTTAGCCCATAGGGCCGACCAAACTTATAATTATTTTATTTTTCATTTTATTACATCAAAGTCGGCTCAAAATAACTTTTGAAACCCAAACAGAAATTTTGAAAGAAAATTATTTTTCACCATTTCAGGTGGCCTGACTTCTGGAGACCATAAGTCATCACTAGTTGCTCTGATTGACTATTATGACCCCAATTTGAAAAGGGCACGAGGAACTCTACAACTCAGCTGAAAATTTGACCTCATCCGGGGCCTCTAAAGCCTTCAAAATTGAGTTCAAAGTTTCTGTACCTTGTTTCCAAAACTGAAAAGTTTCAATATCTTCAAAACCAGACTTGATCTAGCAATGAAATTTTATAGGTAGACTGATATGACTAAGATGAACCTCCAACTGTGAAATCAGAACATTCCAAGATCGTATGATCAACTTACTAAAAATAACAAGTTTCCATAAATAGCAGCTCTACACAAGATAGCCCTTATTGAAAAGAAACCAGAAATACTTTTGGGTGATGCAAGATTGCTCTTACACCCAGGATGCTCCTGCATCAGACGCTCGGGGTAATTTGAGAAGTGACCCTGTCACTACTCAGGTGTGAAGAGGAAAACCAAGATGGTTAACCTCCTCCCTTGTCAGCCATGATGAATCTTCAACAGGTCGTCCTTTCCACTTGACCAGATATTCTTCATATGTCTTCTTCCTTGCGCTTCTACCAAAATGATTGTCCAGTATGTTTTCAATCTCCTTAGTATCTGAACTACTTGCTGGAATACTCCACTATGCCGCTATGATCTCATCTTGAACACCTCCTTCATGATACTCTGTCAAATCTAAAATGTTAAACACTGGTGAAATATTCAACTCACTAGACAATTCTACCTCATATGCATTTCCTGAATCATGCTTCTTCAGTATCTTACATGGTCCAAACTTTTTCATTTTCAGCTTATTATATGTACCAACTAGAAACCGATCCTTCCACAAATGAACCATGACTTCATCCCCAACCTCAAATTCCTTATGCCTCCTTTTCTCATCTACCTTAGCCTTATACTGTGCATTCATTTTGGTAATGTGCTTCCTCACTTCCTCATGGATATTTTTCAAGTGTTCTGCAAAATCCTCAGCTTCAGCACTACTTATTTCTCCTTTATCTATCTTTCTTAATTCAGATGCATTTCTTGGACTACTTCCATATACAATCTAGAATGGTGATTTACCAGTGCTCCTATTGACAAAATTATTGTATGCAAATTCTGCCTGTGGTAAAATCAAATCCCATCCTGTTGGCTTATCTCCAACCAAACATTTCAGCAAATTCTCCAAACTCCTATTCACCACCTCTATCTGTCCATCAGTTTGTGGATGATGTGATGAACTGAACTTCAAATCTGTCTTCAACTTCTTCCATAATGTACGCTAGAAATATCCAACAAACTTTGTGTCCCGATTTGAAACTATGGTCTTTGGCAAACCATGTAGTCTCACAACTTCTCTGAAAAACAATTATGCTATATGAACAACATCATTAGTCTTCTTGCAGGGAATGAAATGTGCCATCTTCGAAAACCTATCAACCACCACAAAGATTGAATCATGTCCCCGCTGAGTCCTCGATAAACCAAGAAGAAAGTCCATACTAATACCCTCCCAAGGCTTCTCTGGTATAGGTAATGGCTGATACAACCCTGTATTCTGCTTCACTCCTTTCACCATTTGACATACTCTGCAACTCTGTACAAACTTCTTCATATCTTGCTACAACTGTGGCCAATAATAATTCTCACTAACTGAAGCAAGGGTTTTATCAGGACCAAAATGTCTAGCCAATCCTCTGCTATGCTTCTCCCTGATGAGATTCTCCCTCATATAGCTTCGTGGAATGCACAACTGACTCTCTCTGAATAGCATATCATCCTGGATGATGAAATCCAACCATTTCATCATGTCTAGAGTAACAGGTTCTATACAAGCTTTCCAAGCTTCACCAAAATCAAGATCCTCTAGATATAAATTCTTGAGTTCCTTGAACCCAACCACTTCAATCTACATTTCTGTCAGCAATAGTTACCCTCTGCTAAGAGCATCTGCAACCCTGTTAGACTTTCCACTCTTGTGTTTCAAAACAAATGTATAACTCTGCAAAAACTCAACCCATTTCAAATGCCTTTGATAAAAATTTCCTTGACTATTTAAATATTGCAAAGCTTGATGACCAGTATACAAAACAAACTCCTTAGGAAGCAGATAATGTCTCCACTTCTTTAATGCCTAAATTATAGCATAAAATTCTTGATCATAAATAGAATACTTCCTCTTGGCATCATTTAATTTCTCACTGAAATAAGCAACAGGTTTAGCTTTTTGGCTCATATCAACTTCTATTGCAATACCACTAGCATCACAATCTACTTGAAACACCTTATTAAAATTTGGAAGTGCTAAAACAGGCTGTTCTGTAACTTTTTGTTTCAACAATTGAAAACTTTTTTTTGCCCCATTAGTCCACTTAAGCTCTTTTCTGTCCCCTCTCATTGTTTCAGTCAAGGGTCCACAAATACTGCTCAATTTTTTGATAAAATTTCTATAAAAGCTAGCTAGACCATGAAAAGATCTTACCTCAGTAGCACTCCTTGGAGTAGGCCATTCACTTTTTCTGAAACTACAAATTCCAAATACACTAACTCTATCTTCACAAAACTGCACTTCTTCAAATTGATCAATAATTTCTCTTCTCTCAGCTTCTCAAATACCATACGAATATGCATCACATGCTCCTCCAATGTCTTACTAAAGATCAAAATATCATCTAGGTAAACAATGACAAACTTACCCAAAAATTCTTTCAGAACCTCATTCATGAGCCTCAGGAAAGTGCTTGGTGCATTGGTTAGCCCAAAAGGCATGACTAACCAATCATACAATCCTTCCTTTGTTTTGAAGGTAGTCTTCCATTCGTCTCCTTCTCTGATCCAAATCTAATGATATCCACTCTTCAAATCTATCTTTGAGAAATACACAGCTCCACTCAAACAATCTTTAATATCATCCATTCGTGGCAAGGGAAACCTGTACTTGATTGTGATCTTGTTTATTGCTCTGGAATCTATACACATCCTCCACTTTCCATTCTTCTTTGCTGCTAATACTACTAGTACAGCACATGGACTCAAACTATCACAGATCAATCCTTTCTGCAACAACTCATGTACTTGTCTGTTCAACTCCTCACTTTCTACAGGTGTCATTCTGTGTGCTGCCTTATTTAGAAAACTCGCTCCTGGGATCAAGACCATCTGATGACTGATCTTCCTGACTGGTGGTAATCCATCAGACACATTATCGGATACAATATCCTAAAACTCATTCAATAAACTTGCAACTTCTATGGGAACATTGTCTATTTCCTCTTGACCAGCTTTTGGAATTAAAGCAAAACACACATGCTCATACCTCATACCATCTAGGAACTTTCTTCCATCAACAAAAGTTATTCTTGCACTACAACATATCTTTTATTCTATGTCATTCAATGGCTTTAGCTTATCCATCATTTGTCAGGGAATAGGTATTCACATGACCATCATGTACAACACATCTGTCAAACTGCCATGGTCTACCCAACAACATATGGCATACATCCATAGATATAATATCACACAGTACCTCATCTTGGTACCCGCCAATCTTGAACTTCACTAGGCATTGTTCATTGACCATGACCTTGTGGTCATCCTTTACCTAGGCAATTCGATATGGATGTGGGTGTTTCTATCTCTTGAGCTTCAACTTTGTCACCATCTCTTCTGACACCAAATTGTCAGTGCTTCCACTATCAATAATCACATCATAACACTTACCCTTACACTTGCACTTGGTACAAAATAGGCTCCTCTTTTGTTCAGGTTCATTCTCACCACTCAACATAATTCTTTTGTTAATCAGTGTTTCTCTTCTTTCAGCATCTTCAGAATGTAACGATCTAGCATCTTCATCTACATGTGCAACTCTGGCCTGACCTTCATTTCTCCTGTCTATTTTTCTTTGGCACTGACGACATTCAAATGCCCTATGACCTTCTTCTCCATAGTGAAAACATGTTCCACGGAAGCCTCCTCTTCCAGATCCTTGTCCTCTTCCTCTTCCTCTTTGATCTGTATTATTCTAATCTTGAAAATGACTGGAATTATTTCCTCTCTGATTCTGACTGCTTCTGGCCTCATCCTTCTTTTTCAGATCTTCATTTCGGCCTCCATATGACCATCCTCCAGATCTTCCACCATGACCTCTTCCATTTTGTCTGCTCTCAAACTACTTGTTCAGCTTTTCCTCTACTTTTAGGGCAAACTGGTATGCCTCTTCAATATTGTTCATTCGAACCAGATTTAACTCCTCTTGAATGCTCCACCTCAACCCATTAAGATGTCCTTATCAGCTTCTGCATGGCCTGTTTTGATGAGGATTTGATAGAACTCCTCTATGTACTCTTGAACGGATCTTCCTGCTTGCTTCAAATTTTGCATTCTCTTCAGTAGGTCAAGCTCATAATGAACAGGAATGAACTGTCACTTCAATTTATCCACCATCCGATCCCATCTTGTGATTTTATCCTTTCCTCTTCTATTTCACTCTAATTGAATCTCTTGCCACCAGATCTTCACATGACCTTTCAGTCTGGCCCTCGCAATTTTGATCCTATTAGGATCCTCAATATCTTCATACTCAAAATATTCTTCGCACTCATTGATCCAGTCGATCAATTCTTCTGGATTAAGATTTTCAGAAAATGTTGGAACCTCAATCTTAGGTCTTTTTCCAATCTTGGAAATGGCTCAGAAAAGTCTTTCTTCTTCTTGATTCAAAACTTTGACTTCTCCTTCAAAATTTCCTTCTTCTTCGACTTCATCCTCGCTTTCTTCTTCCAGAGACCATAAGTCATCACCAGTTGCTTTGATTGACTATTATGACCCCAATTTGAAAAAGGTACGTGGATCTCTACAATGCCTGATGGAAGCAAGCTTCGTTCGGCCAAAAATTTGACCTCATCCGGGGCCTCTAAAGCCTTCAAAATTGAGTTCAAAGTTTCTGTACCTTGTTTCCAAAATCGAAAAGTTTCAATATCTTCAAAACCAGGCTTGATCTAGCAATGAAACTTTACAGGCAGGCTGATATGACTAAGATGAACCTCCAACTGTGAAATCAGAACATTCTGAGATCGTATGATCAACTTACTAGAAATAACAAGTTTCCATAAATAGCAGCTCTACACAAGATAGCCCTTATTGAAAAGAAACCAGAAATATTTTTGGGTGATGCAAGATTGCTCTTACACCCAGGATGCTCCTGCATCAATATTATGGAAGGAACCTAATGTTTTTCTTGAAAAGTGCTAATTATGTTATATATCGTATGTAGCTTTCATTAAATGATGCAAATAAAATATGTTCTAATGCATGTTTATGAGGTTATGATACAAAAATGGAATGTGATGCAATTTCATTTTAATTATGCTTTTTCTAGACACTAACCTAATGATGCCAAATTTAGTGGTTGAGTTGATTTACAGGCACAGGGGTGTTGCCTAGGTAGAGGAGGTTAGCTCCTCGATAGTTGTGAATTTGGATGATCTAGCACACACCATAGAGTTTTATTATACACATATTATGTTTGATTTTAAAATGTTTATCTCTAAACCCTACCTCATGGAAGTAACTGTGTGATTGAAATGACTTATGAATTTCCTTTCAAATAAAAGATATTATTTGAAAGATTCGTAATCAGAATTTAATATCACCATATATGTGTACATTTTCATATTATTGAAAATAGAAAAATATTAAAAAAATGAATAAATAAATCTATCTTTATTTCTCATTTCAAAAATCTGTAAATATAAATACCTTGCTTTCTAAAAAAAAGAGAAGTTGAATAGATAATAATTAGATACAAAAGACTTGAGAAAATTGGCATCATAGTAATCGAAGGTAAAATTAGATTTATTTTTCTCTCCTTTACTTATCTCATACATATCTTTATTTTTTTTACTTTAACTGTTCAAATATTATAATATCTAACGATTTTTTTGAAACACGAACTTCTAAAATAATAGTCAACTAGGAAATTTGTATTCCGTGTTTCGATTAAACTGCTCCTATTAATTGGGGATTTGATAGCAATTCTATAGGAAGAATAAAAAGCAATCCTTCGTCTAAGAGGATCTTTCTTTGTGCACAATGAAATCGAATAAATTAGCCCTATCGTTACTCTAGAGTAAACTGTATCTAAAATTTTTACGTTGAAGGACGCGACAACAATATGAAGAGGAATGTCATTGTTCTCATCCACAAACTTATGTCAAAACTCTTGAAAATGCAGTCGGATCATTGTATTTATTGATCGAAAACAACAATCTGATAAATAAATTAGCCCCACCGTTATTCTATTGCAAAGTGCATTTTGCATTAAAAATTGAACCCAATATGCCATCGATATGAAGTATAATGGTATTGTATTCATCCACAAACTAAAAGAGCAAATAAAAACCAAAAACTCTCTTAGTATTTGCTGTCAAATATGTAAGCTTAGAATTGAACAATGTTAGTTTCATGGTTGTTAAGTTAAAAAACAAATATTTAATTTTAAATCTTTTAATCTCGGCTTGTTATGAATTTATTAAAATTCTTTTATTTTACAGTGCATGTTAAGGTGATTATTTATTTTATTGGCCATCTTGATCTTATTATAACACCTCCCTCTTTAAATTACAATGTAGAGTGATATATTTAAAGCATAGAGATGAATTAAAAAAGAGTCAGATAAAAGTCAATAAACACTATCAAGAGTATATCTAAATTCAATTACAAAAAATTTAAAATAAAGTGCATTAGTATTGCATCCTCCTTCTAAGATTATGTTTCATTCCTATAGCTCATCACCATTAAACTAGCACATTGAAGGTTCTACTTGAAGAGAACATGATCCTCCCAATTCAATAGGTTTCTGAACAATGTTTGTAAGAACCATTATTTCTTTATCAAATTTAAGGTACCTGGGGGAAGCATATCAATAGCCATTATTGTTGAGGTCGTGTGTTTAGAGATTCTAAATGTTATATCAGATTTTGACATTCTTTTTTTGTATCTTTGTATGCATCTTAACTACTTTATATCTATTGTTTTGGATTCTTGATAGTAACAACACACATTATGGCATCTTTTACGCACACAAGGATAAAAAAAGGGTCATTTCAAATTCTCTCCCAAAACCTACTTGCAAATGTCTCAATAACTGTGTACTGCAATCACCTCAAAAATTGTCAATACTTATGCACAAATGTCCCAATAATCATTCAAAAATTCTCTTTGCCGAGGGTACAATTGGGTGGTGATTTGAACATGGTATATTTATCAATGGGCTTTTAGTTATCATTTATTCATTTTGTTCAAAGTTAGTAATTGGCGGGTTAGATGAGAAAGGAGTGAATGGAAAATAGATCATGGGTGGTAATTGGTCTTCTTCCCCTAATTAGAAAGTGTTGTTGGTCTCAAGAGAAACAAATATAAAATTTAGATTGATCCAAATCAAAGTTCACTTTCAGACAAGATTACATTATGTATGGATATATTTAATACATGATACATTATTAGATTGTCTAATTTAACACTCGATATTTTTCTTGTTTCATAGAGTTGTGATTGTAAAATATTGTAAGTATAACTAAATTGACGCACAACTATGTTTTAATGATTGAAGTTATCTAAAAAGGACACTAATGCATCTCAAAAGGACACCATTGTGATCCCTTCTAAAAAGAACATCATCAATCAACACAAAAGGAATAGATTGTAACCTATAATAAATCCTTTTTGCTGAATCCAAACTTGTAGGACATTGTCCTATCTTCAAGTAATTGATCATATTAGGCAACCAGCTTGTTGCCTTGGTTTGTTCTTTTGTAGAATGCACCACCAGAGATGCATCCATTTGCTCTAATTTCTTTGAACTTTCATCCTTTGCCAAATGCTCACAAAGACCTCTTCCTCTAACCAGCCTGGTGGTCTGAATATCAATGTCATATTCCATCACCTTGGTGATCCAACTAGCTCTTTTCTCATTTAGGTCCCTGGAATGCAAAAAATCTCTGACACTTGGATGAGTAACTTTTAAATGTACTTTTCTATGGGTCAATAGATATCTGAACTTCTTAAGGCTCTTTACCACAACAAGTACATGTTTCTCTACAAAAGAGTATCTTTGTTCATACTCTTCCAAACCTTTGCTAAAGAAAGCAATGGGCTACTCCAATCTATCTGAATTTTCTTGAGTCAACATTGCAGATATGGCATCATGACCTCCATAAGCATAAAGGATGAAATCCTTACTGAAATTTGGGTTTAAGAGAGCAGGGGCCTCTGTTAGGGCCTCTTTGATAGCTTGGAAATTGACTCTCCCTTCTTTGGTCCAACTGAAAGCTGAACTCTTCTTTAACATGGATATCAATGGCTTGAGTAAATCTACAATGTTAGGCAAGAATCTCCTAACAAAATTTATCTTTCCTATGAAAGATTGAAGACTTTTCTTATTGTGTGGCAGGGGTAGATCTAGGATAGCTGCAATTCTCTCAGGATCCACTGTAATTCCTTCTTTGGATACCACATATCCCAACAATTTTCCTTCATGAACTGCAAACACACATTTCTTGGGATTAAGAGATATCCCAAATTCTCTGCACCTTTCAAAAGTCTTCCTCAGATGTTTGATGTGGTCTACTGCATGCTTTGAATAGATAGTTATGTCATCTAAGTAGACCAACACAAACTTGTACATTAGGCTCTTAAAGGCCATATCCATTTCCTTTTGAAATGTAGCACCTGCATTTGACAAACCAAAGGACATCTTTTGATAAGCCATGGTTCCCCACTTGGTTGTAAATGTAGTCTTGTATTGATCCTCTTTATTTACTAAGATCTGATTGTATCTTGAATAGCCATCCAATAATGAAAATCTCTCAGATCCAGAGACACATTGTAAGATTTGTTCCATAGAGGGTAGTGGATGGTG
The DNA here is from genome assembly GCA_027943335.1 of Chamaecyparis obtusa. Lineage (NCBI taxonomy): Eukaryota > Viridiplantae > Streptophyta > Pinopsida > Cupressales > Cupressaceae > Chamaecyparis > Chamaecyparis obtusa. Next base: position 222,954 of record BSBK01003289.1, on the reverse strand, counting down.
GTCTTTTAATGAGGCCCTGTTAAGATCCCTGAAGTCAACACATAACCTCAGCTCCCCATTCTTCTTCCTGACAGGAACAAGGTTGGAAACCCAACTAGTATGCTTGATGGGGTAGATGATACCACTCTCTATCAATTTGAGCACCTCTCTATGCATAAGTGGCTCAAGCTTAGGATTAACAGGCCTTTGCTTTTGCCTCACTGGTTTGGCATTAGGTTCTAATTCAATAGTGTGCTGAGTAAGGGAAGGATCAAAACCTTTGAGATCCTCATATTGCCATGCAAAAACATCACTGAATTCTTTGAATAATTGAGTGTAAGCTCGCTTCTCCAATTCAGTGTTCACTTTTCCAAATTGTAGGCTCTTACTTGGTTCCAACTCTAATTCAACATAATGTTCTTGTTGAACTACCAGGCCAGCTTTTCCTTTCTTAACTTCATCATCCTTGTTGAAGACAATCTCTAAGGTGACAAGACCTCTAGGAATTTCATTGGACTTGAGTTTGATTACTTGATCACCGTAGTTTTGAGATAGCCCATCTTGATTGTGTTCTGAAAAAAAATCTTCTTCAAACAAGAACTACAGAATTTGTTCATCATTGTCAAACACTTTCCAATTGACATCATTATCAGGAAAATATGGTCTGACAATCACCTTGATATGTTGTTGATCTATTTCTCTTGAAATACTATTTGGAATATCATATTGGGATCCAACAACAGCTAACCTATCTACATTTTGATTTAACTTTCTAGGGATAGCAACAATATTAAAAGCATGGAAATCTTTGATTGCATCCCAAACTCTATGTTTGTATACTTTCATGGTGTCATTCTTGGTTGCACTTATCCCTCTCACTTGGCTAACAACTAACTCACTATCACCATACACTTTTAAGGCCTTAAGCCCTCTTTTTCTAGCCCATTCTAGTCTATTGACTAGACTTTCATACTCTACAGTATTGCTAGTGCAGGAGAAACTAAATCTAAAGGCAGTATAATACCTTTCTCCTTTTGGGGACACTAGCATAGCACCACCACCAGAGCCATGTCTACTTCTAGCTCCATCAAAAAATAGTTCCCAAACCTGATTGCTCTGATCTTCCAAACCAGTGTCCTCTTTGAGAAGGCTTGGCTCTATAGCATTACTTTCTTGTATTAAATAACTTCCCAAATAAGATTTTCTTGGGCTTCTGAAGCTCTTTCATCTAAAAGAATATTAGGGATACTTTCTATCTTTGTGCTCGCTTCATTAATGGTTTGGAAGTCACTGCTATCAAATATAGGGTAGTTCACATTGACGGTGTTGGATACATATGGTTCTATATGGTGTGCTACTAATGGTTGTAACTTAATGGTGACCTTGGTCCCATACCTTGTATGAAATAACATGTGAGACCAATCAGAAGATAGGTAACCTCCTATCTTGGCTGTAAACTCCCTTGAAAGACATATAGCAAATAATGCAGGGAGATCTATGATATATATATCAAGGAGGATTGAAAAATTAGGACTAGCATGTAGGATTAGACTGGTATCCTTGGCCACTCCTATAGTATTGACTGTGGATCCATCAAGTTGGGTAACCCTCTTTTGGAAGGGTTCATATTTTAGTCCTAACTGGTCAGCTACTTTCTTGGGCATTACAGTGCTAGTAGCTCCACTATCTACCATACAATTATGTACTAAAGATTTTCCAATGATTAAAGACACATAAAAGGGAGGTGGCTTTGAATTCCTACCTTGTGTGGCATTGGCCTTGGAGTTGTTACACTGGCTTTGCAGTCTCTTTTACAGGTTGAGGAGTTGTTACTTCTGACATGGCCTTCTTCAAAATTTCAGGCTGTCTTGGAAGAGCCAGAGAGTCCCACATGGATGTGGTGACATTCACCTTCTTCATGTTGTCTACAATATTAAATGGTGTCACAGTGTGTACTCTTTGTTGTGTTTTCACTATGATGGGCTCCACCTCTTTGGAATACTGGCCTTCTTTGCTTGCAATGATAGGAGTCTCCTTAGGTGTTATGGGATTAGTTTGCTATAGTGGCTCTGTAGATTTAGTAGCCTTGGCATTAGAATCTGCTCTCTCCATGTCTTGAGCTCTTCTTTTTTCTCTTGTATAGGCGACAAAAGCAGCATCATCATTGACTCCATTGAAGTCTGGTTGCTCCCAATTAAAGAGAGCAGTCTCATGCTCTTGTGATTCTTGTTGAGGCATTGACCCACTAGATGAAACCTCTGATTGAGCTTGTGAGGCATTTTGAACTATTAGAGCTTGGTTCATCCATCCATTTGAACATGTAGCCTGATTATGAGGGTAATTACAAGGAAAACACCATTCATTCTCCATTGCCAAATTGTTTTGGCTAGGAACCACATCCCTCACTGGATTTGTAGAATTTAGTGGTGCAGGGTTGTATGGTTGGGATGGTCTCTGATTAAAACTTTGTCTTTGTCCTTGATAGCCTCCTTGGTATGGTGGCCTATTTTGTTGATAAGGCTGTCCTTGATTTTGATATTGCTGACTAGGACCTTGGCCTTGTGTCTGAAATGGTGGTCTAATTCTTGAACTTTGTTTCTTCAGATTTGTGACCTCCTTGGTCAAGGTCTACAACAAGTTAGTCATTTCTTGTTGACTACTTTGCTGACTATTCTTTATCTCTTGCAACTCTTGAGAGAAACTTGTTGTTAACTCTTGGCCACTAGTACTAGCTTGGGGTGCCAATATGGTGGAATAGGGGTAAATGGGTGTACTTGGGCAGGTGCAATGGGTTGAAGGCTAGGAAAAATGGGCATTGGAGGCCTCCTAGCAATCATGTCTGCTTGGATTAAACAATTTTTAGCCCTGACAACTATGTCAAAAGCTTGAGGTAGAGAAGTACCACCCATAGATTGGATCATGATAGAGATTTGACCATTCAAACTTTGTAAATAGTAAAGGAAGGCATGGTCAATTGATGGTCTTACTAATACTAAAATTCTATTCCATGTTTTAAGGAATCTACTATTGTAATCTGTCATTTGTTCTTGAGGGTCTCTCTTAATAGTTGTTAGCTGCTCAACTAGAGACAAATTATCTAATTTATCCTCAAAATGTTTACTTAATGCATCCCCTAACTCATCCCAAGAAGTAATAGAACCAACAGTTAGAGTTCTAAACCATTCTAGAGCCTTACCTTTTAAAGAGGCTACTAATAACTTTGTGGCCACATCTTCTTGAGTAATGTTGTCTATGCTGCATATGGTGGTCACATCTCTTATGTGCTCAAAGGTAGTAGTCTACCCCTCACCTGTGAAATCAGGTATACTCTTAAGTGCCACCAAAGGCACATCATGGTGTTGAGCAAAGGCCAATGGGCTAGCTTGGTTGAATGGTGCAAAAGCAAATGGTCTAGCCATTGTAGGAGTTGGAATCTAAAGATTTACAACTATATGAGTTGTATTTACTACTTGATTGGAATCTTCTTCTAGATCTCTGGTTAGAGATCTCCCTCTTCTTTTGGAATGAAAGGGAAAAGGTATCCTTTCTGAAGTATTAGGAGGTGTAGATTGAACTCTCCTCATAGGGGATGTCCTTTGAGTTGACCTGCCTTTGTGACTTCTTCTTGAGGGCAACTCTGAAAATTGGGTAGGCTTTGAGCTTCTAGTCTCGATCTTTCTCATAAAACTTTGAACAAGGTAGCCTTTGATCTTTGAACAGTGGAGTCATCAGATATACTTGATAGAATGAATTGTAAAAGCCTTCTTTATGCAATCTGCATATCAGAGATAGCATATCTTTGAATTTGAATAACTTCTAGTCCCACCAGGCATGCCAGAATTGTTATACACTAAGTTTGCACCCTTTGTTTCAAGCTCTCTTGGTCTTGATAACTCAGTATAACATGGGAATCATCTCTAGGTTGTGGGACCTTTGCTAACTAAGATGAGACCTCTAGGTTCTAGGCTGGTTCCTCTTGGATAATCACCTTAATTTGCTTCTTGACATGAAAGTAAAACTTTTGGAGGGAAAGGGATAAAATGAATGCTTGTAAGGGAAATGACTTGAAAGCAAACTACCTACTAGGTGATGCACCAAAATTAGGGTTTGGATCTCAGTATGTAGGAATGAGACTAATGGAGAAATTAGGTCTAATAAGTCACAACTCACTAGATAGGCTTGCATAAGTGTTTCATAGGGGGGTCTGAACAAAAGACACAATTTATGACCTACAAGCAAACATCCTTTTCTACAACTAGGTGTAAGAATGAGACAAGACTGCTAGGGGTTGTAGTATACCCACAAAACATCTAAATCAGATCAAACACAGTAACACACAAAATCACAGAAAATGAGAGGGACTAGGAACCCCAATTTCCATTAACAACATTCATAAACTTCAATCCAATAAGAGATAATCAAGACAGTGAAGACGGGGATAGAAAAAATATCACAAGTACCTCAAGAATGCCTTGATCATCAATGGGAGATTACAAAGTGTTAGCTTGTGGTGACTAATCAGGAAAGTACTATCCAGGAAAGTTCTGTACACTTTTCCTCCCGACCTCGCCGGGGTTCGGGGCTGGGCCGGGCCCCGAGCGGGGGTTTGGGGGCGGCAGCCCGCAAGAGCAGGGGTTCGGGGGCGCAGCCCCCGAGGAAAATTTTTTTTGAGGCCGACTACTTTTTTCGGTTATTTGGGCCGACTACTTATAACTCATTCTAACCCTAAAGCGGGAAAAATATTGTATTATATAGCTTAGGGTTAGGGATTTTTTACGATGTATGATTTTAGTACTTGCGGCAGAATTGGGCTGTAAGGGATTACGGATTGTAATCAGGTTGTAATCACTGGATAATAATAATATTGGACTTGCTGTTGGTGGACGTAGCCCAGGGATTGGGTGAACCACGTTAAATCTGTGTGCCATTGTGTTCTATTCTGTGTGGTTTATTATTTTCTGATATTAGTTATATTTGCACATAATTGTTATTTCTGCCTTGTTAATCCTAACAAGTGGTATCAGAGCGAGGTTATTTCATTCGTTCTTTCATCTATTCTCTGAAGCAGGTCTCACGAGTTAGTGGGAGAGTCTCTCGGTTAAGTGGGAGAAATGGCAGAAGAGGGTAGGCTGAAGGTTGATAAGTTTAATGGGCAGAACTTCCAGTTATGGAAGATGCAAATGGAGGATTATCTCTATCAGAAGGATCTATGGCGACCATTAGAGGGAGTAGCCAAGAAAGAGAAATCAATGTCTCAGGAGGATTGGGATATTTTGGATAGGAAGGCACTGGGGAGTATTCGTCTATGCCTGGCACAATCGGTGGCATTCAATATTACTGAAGCAAAGACAGCTAAAGATCTGATGGAAACCCTAGCGAAGTTGTATGAAAAGCCTTCAGCTTCAAACAAGGTATTTCTTATGAAGCGTTTATTTAATATGAAAATGGTAGAAGGTGGATCAGTTACTGATCATTTGAATGAGTTTAATACAGTTACAAGTCAATTAACCTCAGTTAAAATTACTTTTGATGAAGAGGTTAGGGCTCTCTTGATTTTGTGTTCTTTGCCAGAAAGCTGGAATGGCTTGGTAATGGCTGTTAGTAATTCTGTTTCTGGTTCTAATACCCTAAAGTATGATGATGTTATTGGTGTTATATTGAGTGAGGAAATTCGTAGGAAAAGCTCAGGGGCATCCACATCGGGTAGTGTATTGAACACAGAAAGCAGAGGCAGAACAAGAGATAGAGGAAACAACTCTGGAAATCGTGGGAAATCAAGAGGAAAATCAAAGGGAAAGAGGTCTGAATCTAAAGGGCCAAATGATTGCTGGTACTGTGGAAAACCAGGTCATAAGAAGAAAGATTGTTGGTCTCGGAAGAAAGATCAAGGAGATAAAAATGATGGAAACAAGGAGGCAAATGTGGTAAGTAACAAATCTGAGGAGGATGCTTTGCTCTTGTCCTTAGAAAGTATTGATGATTCATGGGTTTTAGATTCTGGGGCTTCATTTCATGCTACACCCCATAGAAGTTATTTTGTTGATTATGTCCAAGGGGATTTTGGGCTAGTTTATTTGGGAGATAATGAACCCTGTCAGATTGTTGGAAAGGGAAAAATTAAGATTAAGTTGCAGAATGGGAATCATTGGCTACTACAAGAGGTAAGACATGTTCCAAGGCTGAGTAGGAATTTAATTTCAGCAGGGCAACTGGGTGATGAGGGTTGCACAGTTACTTTTAATGATAAAAATTGAAAGGTTTCAAAAGGTTCCTTAGTAGTAGCAAAAGGTGTGAAAGTAGGCACCTTATATCTTTGTACAGGTCATACTGTTCCTTCTACTTTAATTGTTTCAGAAGATAATGAATGCTCAGGAACAGTGGCTGCAGTTGAGCAGGAAGAACATCAAACTGTTGCTATAGATTTTGACACAGCACTGTGGCACAACAGACTTGGGCACATGAGTGAAAAAGGTATGAAATTAATTCATTCAAAGAAAGTTTTACCTGGTCTGAAATGTGTCAATATGGATTTCTGTGAAAGTTGTGTTTATGGAAAACAAAAGAGAGTTAGTTTTGTGAAGAGTGGGAAGGAAAAGAAAAATGAGAGATTAGAGCTTGTGCATACAGATGTATGGGGACCAGCTCAGGTATCTTCCCTTGGTGGCTCTCTGTATTATGTTACATTTATAGATGATGCAACAAGAAAAGTATGGATTTATTTCCTTAGACAGAAATCTGATGTATTTCAAACTTTTAAGAAATGGAAATGCTTGGTTGAGACTGAGACTGGTAAAAAGTTAAAATGTCTCAGATCTGATAATGGTGGTGAGTATTGCAGCACAGAATTTGAAGAATATTGTTCCTCTAATGGTATTCGTAGGCAGAAAACTGTACCAAGGACTCCACAAGAAAATGGAGTGGCTGAACGCATGAACAGGACAATAATGGAGCCTGCAAGGAGTATGAGGTTGCATGCTAGGCTGCCCAAAAATATGTGGGCAGAGGCAGTGAACACTGCTGTTTATTTAATCAATAGAGGCCCCTCTACTCCTTTGGACTGTGGTATTCCAGAGGAAGCATGGAGTGGTAAGAAGGTGAGTTATTCTTTTCTCAAAACCTTTGGTTGTGAAGCTTTTGCACTTATAGATTCTGAAAATAGAACCAAGCTGGAAGCTAAGTCAAAGAAATGTGTATTTGTTGGGTATGGCATTGATGAATTTGGTTATAGGCTTTGGAATTTTGAAAATCATAAAATTGTAAGAAGCAGGGATGTCATATTCAATGAGAAAGTATTGTACAAAGATCTGTTGCTGCAGCATGAGAAGAAAGAAAATGACTATGTAGTACTGGATGATACTCCACAAGTTCATGTTCCAGTAGTTCCTTATGCTCCACAACAACAGCAACAACAAATACCACACACCCCAGTGAGTGTTAGATGGTCAACAAGGCTAAGTAGACCTCCAGAAAGATTTTCTCCATCTTTGTATTCTATTCTGTTAACAGATGCTGGTGAACCTGAATGTTATAATGAAGCTGTGCAGGTGGATACAAAGCTTCAGTGGGAGTCTGCAATGACAGATGAAATGGACTCTTTGCTGAAAAATCAGACATGGGATTTATGTAAGTTACCTGCAGGTAAAAGGGCTTTACAGAATAAGTGGGTTTACAGGATCAAAGAAGAGGATGGAGGTATGAAAAGATTTAAAGCCAGATTAGTTGTAAAAGGATTTGCACAGAAACATGGTATTGATTTTGATGAGATATTTTCTCCAGTTGTTAAAATGACTTCTATTCGTACTGTTTTAAGTATTGTGGCTACTGAAGATTTGCATTTAGAGCAGTTTGATGTTAAAACAGCCTTTCTTCATGGTGATTTGGATGAAGAAATATATATGGTTCAGCCACAAGGATTTGAGGTCAAGGGTAAGGAGAATTTGGTGTGCAGATTGCAGAAAAGTTTATATGGCTTGAAGCAAGCACCTCGGAAATGGTATATTAAATTTGACACTTTTATGAATGGGCATGGATATAGTCGGTGTCATTCTGACCATTGTGTTTATTTTAAGAGGTTGGATGATGACAGCTACATTATTTTATGTTTATATGTTGATGATATGCTTGTAGCTGGGTCTAACATGGATCACATTAAGGGGTTGAAACAACAGTTAGCAAAATCTTTTGCTATGAAGGATTTGGGGGCAGCAAAACAAATCCTTGGTATGAAAATTTGTAGAGATAGAAAAAATAGGAAATTGTCTCTATCTCAGGCTGATTATATTGAGAAGGTGTTGCAACGTTTCTGTATGGAAAATGCCAAAGCTGTCAGCACACCTTTGCCTGGTCATTTGAAATTGACTAAGGATATGTGTCCCAAGACACCAGAAGAAGAGACTAAAATGTCTAAGGTACCTTATGCTTCAGCTGTAGGGAGCTTAATGTATGCTATGGTATGTACTAGGCCAGATATTGCACACGCAGTGGGAGTCGTTAGCCGTTATATGAGTAACCCTGGTATTGAGCATTGGAATGCAGTCAAATGGATTCTCAGATATTTGAGAGGCACATCCAGTAAGTGTTTACACTTTGGAGGTTCTACTACTACTGTACAAGGCTATGTTGACTCAGATTTGGCAGGAGATATAGATAGCAGGCAGAGTACTACAGGTTATATATTTACTGTTGGTGGGACAGTAGTGAGTTGGATTTCTCGACTACAAAAGGTGGTTGCTTTATCCACTACAGAGGAAGAGTATGTTGCTGCTACAGAGGCAGCCAAGGAGATGATATGGCTTCAATTCTTCATGGAAGAATTGGGACATCCACAAAAGAATAACTTTCTACATACAGATAGCCAAAGTGCCATTCATCTTGCAAAGAATTCTGCTTTGCACTCAAAGACAAAACACATACAGTTGCGGTACCATTTCATTCGATCAGTTTTGGATGATGGACAGTTAAGGCTGGAAAAGATTCATACTGATGATAATCCAGCAGATATATTTACCAAGGTAGTAACAAGGGAGAAGTTGAACTCATGTTTAGCTTCATTTGGTCTTTTAGACTGAACAAAATAAAGGAACAACTGAGTCCAAGGTGGTTCAATCCAGTGGGAGCCTCATGTGGGTAGCGGTATTGCTACAGGATCAGTCTCCAAGTGGGAGGTTTTTTAGTATAGTGTGGATACTGATCAGTCACCAAGTGGGAGATTGTTAGCTTGTGGTGACTAATCAGGAAAGTACTATCCAGGAAAGTGAAATTTTTTTTTGAGGCCGACTACTTTTTTCGGTTATTTGGGCCGACTACTTATAACTCATTCTAACCCTAAAGCGGGAAAAATATTGTATTATATAGCTTAGGGTTAGGGATTTTTTACGATGTATGATTTTAGTACTTGCGGCAGAATTGGGCTGTAAGGGATTACGGATTGTAATCAGGTTGTAATCACTGGATAATAATAATATTGGACTTGCTGTTGGTGGACGTAGCCCAGGGATTGGGTGAACCACGTTAAATCTGTGTGCCATTGTGTTCTATTCTGTGTGGTTTATTATTTTCTGATATTAGTTATATTTGCACATAATTGTTATTTCTGCCTTGTTAATCCTAACACAAAGAGTAGAAGAAGAAGAGGGTAGAACAAATACAACATATGGCTTTCTGAGAAAAGATGTCTTCCTTGCAAAAGTGGGCTTCTCTCCTTTACAAAAATGAACCTCTTGAGCACTAAGGCTCCACAAAACAATATATACAACACTCACTACCCGTAGGCAGGAGTCCAAAATTGACCTAACTAGGGTTACAGATTTTACAATAAAATATCAAACCCCAAGTCTGTCACTGCTGACCCATCATGAAAATAACTGAGAATCGGTCATCAGATCAGATCTTTCTCTTTGCGTGTTGATCCTAGATTGAGTCCACTTGTAGACACAACAACTTTGACTTAACTACCCACCTGCAACTCCACTAAGCCATGAAGGCTTCAAATCTGATCTCATAGATATTTCTATTTTCAATAATAACCCTGCAAAAGGTGGCCGCAACCCATTAAGAATTTCAACACGACATGGCCCCCCTGCAAAATCCACGGCGCCAATGATCAGATCATTCATAATTATCCTTCCAACTATCCCTATCCTGAAGAAATCAATTCCAGCTACCAAACTGTCACGCATGGCTATCAAAATGCAAAACCCTAACAGAAAACTAGAGCAAAAATTCAAATTTGAATGTTAATGGCTAGCGGGGCCTCAAATTAAAATGCAACTATCGATGAAAGACCCCTCCCGGTAGATGAACGACCACGATGTGCCTTGAAATCACTTAAAATCCCCTTTTGATAGGTCAAGACCACCGTGGAAGTCAACAGCCAAGGAAACGTGAGAAAATCAGCATGAGGACCCACCTTGACCTTTCTCTTCTTTAAGTCACGAAGAACTCTTTTAAACCCTGGGCCTAGACCTGCCACTTGGCAATCTTTTATTCACTCTGGCCACTTTGTAGGCATACACCTCGGTAGTTCTCTGACAATGGACCCACAATCTCCAAGATTCCAATCTAACGGCTAGTCTCATCTCCTCATGACCTTGGAAGATTCTTTCAGATTATACGCCTACCATAGATTTCATTAAGCCAGGACCCTTCTGACACATCAGTCCACCTGGAAATCCTCATCATCATTTGGCAGCCAATCAAAAGCATGCATGTCAGCAATACGCGTCACTGGGACCACCTGACATATCTCTTTATTCTGACCAATAAGGACTCAGCAACTCATCCTGACTTGGCACCAGACCCACTGACAAGTCTGAACACTTTGGAAAATCTAATGGTTGGTGCAAGATAGCAAGCCCTGACACAAACCTTTGCAAAAACATGCCAACCATTGATCTTCATCTTTCTGACATCCTTGTAGGTCCTCTGGCACAGTCCCACTGCGACATCCAAGTCATTGCTATGTGGACCAATCGGATTCAAGCAAGTCAACACATAAGGACCCACCAAAGGAAGTTCTGACACCAACCAAGATTGGTGGTTGTCATAAGATCACAAGCCTTGACACAAAACCTTGCAAAGATACACCAGCCGTTGGATCCTTCTAACTGGGACCCCACTAAAGTGACTGTCAGAAAGAAATAGAGAACTGGTGACTAGGCCAATAGGAAATTAGCGCACATGGGAAATGTAAACCTTTAGTGGCTGAAAAAGGTAATGAATAATTATAACGAGCCAAAGGGTTTTGAGGGTTTTAAAAGGTTCCCAACACAATGGCTAGTTTTATGAATATTTTGACCTGTAGACTAGGGACCTAAAATAATTGCAGAGGCCAGGAAACAAAACATGAGGTCATGAAACTTTCAAAGATGCTCGACAGGAGTAAAACAAAGACTTTAGAATAGATCTTAGCCAAATTTGCATGGATATGAAAATTAGGGTAACAACAATCTCTGTGAAATCCTAGTACAATAGTTTATTGAGAATGTGAAGGCTATAAATAAGGACAAATCTAAGGCATTTATGTTTGGATCATTGTTAATTCATATGTATATTCACATCATTCACAAATTTCTTGGCATGCATCCTAGAGCATGGAAAGATAATGAACTCATTGGACTTTAGATCTCTGTGTACTATAGAAGATAGAAGAAGGACTGGGTAGATGGAGAATTGTTTGGCATGGTTAAAATAATTTAGAGGTAGATGAAAGAGAGGTATAGAATAACAGAGAATTTAGTGGAAAAATATGAGGAAACTATCTATTTCATGGTTGAAACTGATTGTATCTACTTTGAGGTAGTTGAGCCAAGAACAAAGTGGTGCTATCTTATGGGATATTAGGTAAGTTCTCAAATCCTAACTATACAAGTGGAGCATGTAATGGTAGAAGAAAAAGACCCTACCCAAGAAAGATGGGGAACATACAGGGAGAAGTATGAGAAAGTCAGAGAAGAGAAAGAAAAGGTAACAACGAAAAGGAAAGTAAGAAAGATTATTGAAGATATCACTGCGAAGGTGGGAATCATAAAAAGGGAGTTGATAGAGATGAAAAATAAGATGGAGGAATCTTCTAGCATTGCCACTGATGCACCCATTTGATTGGAGATAGAAAAGACAATAGCTCCTACTGTTGATATTGTTGATTTGTTAGCCTCTCAAGAGTAAGAAACAAAAGATGTTGTGCCTGTAGTTAGTCCCAGAAGATCAACAAGGACATGTAAGCAGAACATCCCTAAAGAAAAATAGACCGAAGTGAAGAGGAAGAAGGAAGAAAAGGTAGTTGAGAAAGAGGAAGAGAAGACAAATCAAGAGAATCCATGAACCTTGTGGAAACTAGACCTTAAATCACTGTAGAAGAGAGAAATTAAAGATGGAAATAGATATTAACAGTGAATAGATACTATGGGAGATATGACTCTAAGGACCAAGTAGTCATTGAAGATACTATCATTGAGTATCTACTAGCTTTCAAGAAGAACCTATTGGAAATTGAAGGAAGCATTCCCAAAGACCTATAAAGTAAATTGGAAATCAGGAAACTATAAGCACATTCAGAGGATGAGAACATAAGGAACAAGGTAATTGAAGATATGTTTCTGGTTGTATCTCTATAGGAAAGATAAAGGATCATAAAAGAACTAAAAGCCCTACTGAGAACTAAGGCCAGACTAGTCAAAATCATGGCTAGAAAATATGATGAGGTGATTGAGGACACACAAAAGGCATTAGACCAAGTTCTAATGTATGACATGCCAAAGAAGGTTTCACCTCCCAAGGCTTCCAAGCCTATATCTTTGTGTTTAGGAGAAAGTTCCAAGGTAGTGGATGAAAATTTTCAAGATAGCTTGCAACCAGATTTCTTTGTCACTGGTATACCAGTGAGCCTTGACACTTTGTAGGATGTTAATGATCCATTCTTGGGTAATGTGGATAGTGCGATAGAAGTTGGAGATCAAAAGAAGATAGAGGAAGAGAAATCAGAAGAGAAACAAGAAGAAAAAGTATAGGAGAAAGAAATTAAGCTAAAGGAGAATAAGGTAGAACAAACAAAATTAGAAAATGTTGTCGAGGTTAGTTTAGACACCTCTTTATTATTTTCAAGTGTGGGAAAACCAATAAGTTCTCATGTGGACAACATGGATGAAGATGAGCTGATGAGACTATCATTTATAGCATTTGCTAAAGCTAAGGAGAGATCAATTTAGAAAGGTGACAAAAGAGTTAAGGTAATGGTTAGGGCTATAAAAATAGTGAACAATCTACTCACCTCACTAGTTATTCTCAAAGAAAAGGATGAAGCTGAGAACCTTGGTATAGTGTTGGATAGCTTTGATAATCATTTTTATTCATTGCTAAAAAATGTAGAGGAAAAGGCTGAGAAGAACCTTTTGGAAAAGAAGTTGAGAGAAGTCTGTAAGTCCATTTCATGCAACTTAAAAATTCTCAAGGCTACTACTCTTAAGGCCAAGAGTTGTGTAGCTCAAGGAAGGAAAATATGCAGTTTTTGCATAAATCCTTACAGGCACATAAAGAACATTGAGGAGATCATAGCCAAGGACACAGATACCCTTGACAGTCTTATGGACAGTTGTGAAACATCTTCACAAATTGTGGGAGAAATAAATAAAGAGACATCCAGACTATTGGATAAGATAGGGGTACTGGAAATGGAGAAAGGAAGAGTTACAGATAGATTTGGCTTATTGAGAAGCATACTGACCCCTAAGTTCTCAATTCTCAAGTCACACCTTTTGGAGATGGAAAAAGTTGAAGGCTCAATGAATGTATCTACACTTACAAAGCTTAAGGCAGCAGAGACATCATCATATGCACTAAATGGATTAATCCATGTCATTGATCTTGTATTAAATTCATGGGCTGAGGAAGTGAAGACATTGGAAACCTCTTTCCAAGATGTCTTAAATCGAGTGAGTAAGCACTAAATCATTTGTGCTTAAGTTTTGCAATTTTGAATATACCTTTTCCATTGATGTGAAAGGGAGAGGAAGAGAAAGGAAAAATAAGGAGGAGAGATTAATATGTAGAGTTAAATGTAGAGAAGAAAATAAAAGAAAAGATGTGTAAAAGAAAAAAAAAAGTAGGAAAGAGAAAAAGAAAAGAAGAGAGTTGTATTGTGACACTTAGTCATTTTTCTAAGGGTTGCCATCAATGCCAAAGGGAGAGATTGTTGGAAAGTGATATTTTGGAGCACTGGGAATCACTTGAGGGTTTTCATTTATGGAAACACTTATGATTATAATGATCTCATGTTGTGAAGAATTCCACTAGAGTCACAGTCATGAAAATGACTAAGTCCAGAATTAGGCCAACAGGGTACAGTGCTACAGTTTTGGTCAGCAATGAAGATATATGAGGTATTAGGACTTGTGAAGTTAATTGAAGGTATTTTGGGATGTATAAATTCTTTAGTTAAGGTCACATGAGTTTTGGCTTCTAGATTTGTGAGATACAATGTTTGGAAGGTATGCAAAGACAATAAAATAGTATAACAGGGTATATGAACAGTTGTATAGATCAAGGAGAGTATAGTGGATATGGTAACGTGCTAAGATAGGTGAATAAAGTATATTGTTGACTCTTTGGTAATATAAGATCTCCAAATTTATAATCATCATTTGCATAAGTTATTGTTATGTTTTGTATGGTATTTGTGAAGCTGACTTGAAGGTTGATTTTGTATTAGTATAGAGAGATTTCTTGAAAGTGAAGTATGAATGTAATTGTGATAATGAAGCAAGGTTGTGAATCTAAGAGTAGAGATCAGATGTAATATTAGTAAGAGGCAAAGCTATAACTGGAACTATCTAAGCAATATAAGTGCTTGTATTGTTCGTATTTTTGAGAACTCTTTTGAGACAGTATTGATTGTAAGAGAAGTGTGCTCATTACCTTTAACTAGGTGTTTTGTATACCCCTAACAGGGTTTTGTATTCCTCTAACAAGGAAATGTACTATGTAACAATCAGCTCCTAACATGGCTAGATCTCCTAACAAGGATACTATATTTTAGTGCATATTTGTGGGTACCATCCCCACCAGGGTTTTCCCTTGGCCAGGGTTTCCTCGAGAACAAATCATGGTGTCATGAGTAATGTGTTATGATTATATGTTCTTTTCATTTTTGCGTTACTTTGGATTGTTTATAATTATATGAAGTTGAAAATAAAGTTCTGTAATACTGATTCACCCCTCCTCTCAGTATTGCCTAATCCTAACATAACTACCTTATAATATATGTAATGGGAAAAGATAAAACTCTTGTTATCCTTTCTAAAAATAATACATTGCTTAAGTGACAAACTTAATCAATTTATCAGGTTATGGGTAGTAACAATATGTACATAGATACTAGAAGAATTATTTTTTGTTACTCACCGAGCACCAATTGTTGAATGTCATGTAAAAGTGTTCTAAGAACACTAAAATGGCTTCTTAACTTTAATTTATAATAAAAAATTTTGTCACTATGAAGTGGGCATCAAATTAAAGGTTATACTTAATATGTAAGTAATTTATAGGGCAAGTAGTAAAATATTCAAATTAAGTGCATATAATATTAATCAAATCATCATGAATGTCTTTTTCTTTTAAGTTGACAAAATCCATCAATCATTAGGTGAGTAATAATATATCTATTATAGTGACCCTGAACTACTTTATGATAAAACCTAAAAGATTCCATAATCTTCACAATATAATTAGGAGTTACAAGTTTCTAAAACACATGCATTAATTAATAGAGGATAAAGAATCTGTCTACGAGATTTGTATGAACTAGTGTATCCATAAACAATAAAATAGTAAGTATGTGCATGTAGAGTAAATTTTCCACTGTAAATAATAATTACTTAGGAATGGAGGAAATAAACCATGAAATAAGTTCATATTAAAGTTCATGTGTTTGAATTAAGTAGCAACAAGGGAGTGTTGGCCCGAGGTACAATAAACAACTAACTAAAGAAGAATTAAGAACAGATTAATTCAACCTAGAAAGTAGCAACAAAGCACATAAACCATCTACCTCTATCAAAAACCCAAATGAAAAAACTAAACCAGCACAACCACTTAGTTTCAAAAACTGACGAGATAGTATCAAGTTTAACCAGCATGAAAAGTAAACTATGCCACACAGGGCTAATAACCATAATTAAAGTTTTAAACTTAAACTGTAACAAAAAAAATAGCCCAACAATTGGGTTTGATGTCAACAACACCACCATTTGCAAAACCACCCCAGTCCAACAACAGAGTCATTTTCCATGCCATAAACACTTGGAAAGAAAGAGGTCAGCCCACTCTTCATTTAGGAATTTGAAGAGCTCGGAATTTCCATCCACACACTCCTTCCCATCTGAGGCCTTCTCATTTAACAAACAGAGGGTTGTTGATGAAGCATGAATAACCTTGAGGACAAACTTGCTAACATCAGAGAGTCTCTTGTTGGTGTTGTCAAGGTCACGACTAAGTTTGGCCACCGTATTCTCAAGGTAGGCAATCTGGTACTTGATTCTTCCCACCAAGCAGCCTCCTGTAACAATTTGGATAAGTTCATGTGAAAGAGCTTTATGATTTGGATAAGTGATTGGTAAGAATTTTTTGCTTAATAAACAAAATATATATCAAATTACTTTTAGATATTGGATCCTTAATAGAATTCCACTCTTTTATAAAAAAATTAATGAAGTTAAGAGTTAAAATGAAAAGATGTTATGAAATTCTTTTTCACATGAATAAAATTTTAAAAAATCTAAGTATGTGAAAGTTTTTAAAAACTCTAAGCTTTTTATTTTCTTAAGGGAAAAAGGAAGAAAGCTCATCCACCTTAGAAAACCACTTTTCCATAGTGAATATTGACTAGGACTTTTGAAACTTGCATATTTTAATATTTCCCATAGTGAATATTGACTAGGGCTTTTGAAACTTGCATATTTTAATTTAATTAGAAATAATTAGATGTGGTTAGGTGAAGACTTGAATATTCTAATTAAGGATGTCAATCACCTACATCTATTTATTTAGAATTTTCTTTAGATTAATAATGGTTGAAACTTTGAAATTAGGAAAACTAGTGATTTTTCTTAATTTAATCAACTTTTGTTGGACAACTTTGGAGTGAAATTGGGTTTAATGGAGAAGAAACTCTGTGGTATTGTCATCCAAATTTATGATGTGGCTTGACTTGGTTTCTTTTTAGACTCAAATGTGAAAGGGTAATATACCGAGTTTCAATTTGATCTGGTCAATTGTCTTGCAACGCATCTGTGTGTGTTCTATAAATCGCCCTAGCTATCTTTCATTCACAACATCGATGAGGCATCGTCTTAGCTTTTCCCTTGTTAGAAAAAAATTATGGGCAACATAGGGGCCTTCTTCATTCTCATTCTCTTTGCCATGTCTGTTGGAATGTGGTCCGGCATTGCGGCATGGGAAGATGTCAGAAATGTTGCTATAAAATTGCAGAATTAAAAATGAAAGAAATCAATAAATAGAGAAAGCTAAAAAATGACACAAACACACACAGAATAAAACCAGAGATTTACAATGGTTCATCCAAAAGGAATATGTCCACTCTTCAAGCCGAGGATATCAATCTTATTATTCAAAACATATAGTTTACAATGCAGTAGTTGAATGCATATAGCATCACAACAGGGAATATGAAATGGCCAAAGGAAACAAAATGTTACAGGCCAGTAAAGACAATTGGTCTTCATAGGCCTCTGACAACCTGGCAGAGTTAGAACCATTACAATCTCCCACTTGAAGTCCAATCAATCTTGCAAAAAGGGGAGTTGCATAGAGATATCCTTGCTTGGATCTTATGGTTATGTCATCACAAGGCCAAGAGAACCTCTATAGAATTCAAACTTCTCTCAAGATACAACCTTCATTAAAACATCTGTCAGATTCACTGTAGTGTGAATTTTCTCTAATTGGCATTTTCCTTCCTCAAGAGCATGATGGATGAATGATGCCGAATTGTGATGTGCTTTGTGCGACTATGGAAAGCATAATTTTTTGCCAAGTGAATGGCACTATTGCTATCACAAAATAGAGTGAAACCAGATTGTTTACATCCCAATTCTCCTAAAAATCACTGTAGCCATATCATCTCTTTGGATCCCTTAGCCAGAGAAACATATTTAGCCTTGGTAGAGGAAAGAGAAACTACCTGCTGCTTATGAGAGGCCCAACCAATAATTTCCTCAGAAAATGTAAACACATAATCGGTAGTAGATTTATGTTCATCTAAGTCTCCAGCCATATCAAAATCAACATAACCATGAAGTTGGATTTCTCTCCCAGTAAAACATAAAACATAAGAAGAAGTACCTTTCAACTACCAAAGAGTTCACTGAACTGCCTACCAATGAGTCTTTCCTGGATTACTCATAAATTTTCTCACAACTCCCACTGCATGAGCAATATCCGAATGAGTGCAAACCATTGCATACATAAGGCTGCCAACTGTAGATGAATACAAAATATTGTCCATTTCATTTTTGTCTTCTGGAATTGAAGGACACATCTCAAAGGACAACTGAAAATGATTAGCTAATGGAGTAGAAACTAACTTTGCATTTGAAATATTAAATCTGTCCAAGACTTTCAAAATATATTTCTTTTGAGATAATCTAATTTTCCATTTGTTTCTCTTTCATATTATATCCATCCCAAGAATCCACTTTGCTGCCCCTAAATCTTCCATTACAAAATGGAGGGCCAAATGCCTCGTTAATTCACTAACGATCCCCATACTATTTCTAGTAACTAGCATATCATCAACATAAAGTAATAAAATGATGAACTCAGCAGCAGGAAGGCATTTTTAGTAGACACACGGATCTGATTCACAGTGAATGAAATTTTGTCGAGTCATAAAACTATCAAATTTTAGATACCACTACCTCGGGGCTTGCTTAAGCCCATATAAGCTGCGTTTTAGCCTGCAAAATAAGTGTTCATTACCCTTTTTAATGAAGCCTTCCGACTGCTCCATGTATAGTTCTTCCTCAATGTTGCCATGAAGAAATGTTATTTTGACATTGAGTTGCTCAAACTTGAGATCCCAGGTAGCTACCATACCCAAAACCAAATGTATTATTTTCATTTTTACAACCGGAGAAAAAATTTCATTAAAATCAATGCCCTTTTGTTGAGCAAAGCCTTTGACTACCAATCTGGCCTGATATCTTTGTTGTCCTCCAGCTTCTTACTTTAATCGGTAAACCCATTTATTTTTCAAAATTTTTTGATTTTGAGGAGGAGAAACCAAATCCCAAGTATCATTTTCTTGTAAAGACTCTAGTTCGTCTTTCATGGCATCAAGACAATGTACAAAATTTATATCCTTACAGGCTTGATTAAAATTTTGAGGCTCCGCCTAATCTGAATATAGAGGGAATAAGAGTTCATAATCATCAAACTTTTTGGGACATTTTCATTCTCTTGTAGACCTACATAGCTGTATACCCGATCCAATATCAGGGTCATTTTCTTCATGAGTCTGCTCTTCATTCCATATATCGATTGCATGCCCATCTTGAATTTCACTAGACCCCTGAATATTTTGGGTGTTGATGGCATATCCATTTGGGTGTTCACCAGTCCCCTACATGTTGACGGGACCAAAGTTCATCATATCCCCAGCAAAGTGTGGGCAAGGCAGATTGGTAACTATGTGGGGAGCTAGCCTCGAGGGATGCTGACTTGGAGTGGTGTATGGTGGGAAGGCTGCATTGTGCAAAGGTAGCATGACTTCTCACGAAGGAGAAGAGAGAGACTCCATGCGCGGGAGAGAGGAATCCAAAAGTGGCAAAGTGTATTCTGTACACGGAAGAGGAATGGGAGTGTTGGTTGCAGAGGAGTTTGAGACATGTGGGGGGGGGGAATTGGAAATAGAGCCTCTTGCTCTGTTACTCCACCAACAGTGGAATTTGCAATCTCTGAAGGTAGAGGAAAAACATTGGAGGTTATAATGGGAGTTGTTGTTGTGAGTTGGGGCTATGTGGGCATTTGACACTATAGAGATTGTGTAGAAGGTGAGTGGCCAACATTGCTTGAGGGGACAACCGTAGACGGGTGAAAAGTTACTCGGGAAATTCTCTGCATAGGATTTCCATTGTCAAACAAATCATATTTAATAAAATCATCAGAAGTGAAGTTCTGATTTTGAAAACCTGAGAAAGACTTCTCATTAAAAACAACATCCCGAGTATGAATCACTTTCTTGGTGATTGAATCCCAAAGATGAAAGCCGAATTGATCCTCACCATACCCCAAAAATATGCACCTCTTCAATTTAAAATCTAATTTTGTTCCCTACTTTCCTCCAAAATTTCAAAATCAAGTCGAGATGCAGGGGCCCGGTTGAATAGATAAACCACTGTATTATAGTCCTCTGCCCATAATTCTTTACCCAAACCAATGGGTGACCGCACAATAGTGGGTTACACTTTTTTACACATGTTGATTTTTGTTGAAATAACACATTTTTAATAAAATATGATTATTTAAGCCTTGAGAGGCTCCATTTGAAGGAATTAATTATAAATGGTTATCTCAAAGCCTCTTAGATAAAAAAACATTGATATAACATCTATACTTCTCATTCATACCTGCAATGGAGTCTCCTTCGCATCTATTAGAATGCTGACAAAAAATCACTTTGAATTTATCTTTTGGTAGATCAAATGAATCCATTTGACAAACCTATCTATGTAGTAAGGTGCTACTAAGAAAAATCTTTCCAATGATTATACTGGGTGGTCCCACAAAACTGTGTCCCACTTTTTTAGATATGCTGATTTTTGCTGAAATAGCACATTTTTAATAAAATATGATGATTTAAGCCTTGAGAGGTTCCATTTGAAGGAATTAACTGCAAATGGTTAGCTCAAAGCCTCTTAGATTAAAAAAACATTGATATAACATCTATACTCCTCATTCATACCTGCAATGGAGTCTCTTTCGCACATATTACAATGCTGACAAAAAATCACTTCGACTTTATGTTTTGGCAGATCAAATGAATCCATTTGAAAAACCTATCTATTTAGTATGATGCTATTTGGAACAAGATTTCTAATGAATATAATTTTAATACATATTGAGTTCATTATCACTTTTAAATATTACTTTAACTAAACATAGGTTGTTTGGTCATTCAACAACCTGTCTCTTAAAGACTTTGGGAAAAATAGTAAATTACAAAAAATAAATTATAAAAAATATGTAGGAAAAGAGTATTTGTGTTACCTTTCTATTAGAAAAATAAAAAATGAATTTCAATATACACAGATCAAGTTAGAGCGATCCAAGTGACCTTATGTCTAAATTAAAGTTACTGTCACTTTAGAAATTAATAAACTATGAAATATTGACCCAAAATGAATGAAACCAATTACATCCTTTAGATATTGAAGTTAAAAATATAATCTCAAAAGAATTACATTGTTATCATAGTTTAGAAAAAAGTTATGTTGATCAAAGTGACAGTAACTCCTTAAAAATACAGTTTTTCACACAAACCACTTTTCGAAGGAGAAGAAAAAATGAATTTTAATGAATTTTAATTTTTTTTTAAAAATATATTTAGAAACTAGAAAGAAAATTCTAAGAGACTCTATTTTACATCATCTTCAAATTCCTAATAGTTTTGTGGCAACAGGTGTTTGAAAGTGAAGTGTTTTCTCAGAATGTTGATCTCTGTGTCAAAGTTGGCCAAAAAGTGGGACACAGTTTTGTGGGACCACCCTATTGCTAATATATATTAAGTTTATTATGACTTTGTATTTTTAGTTTTACTAAACATAGATATTTCACCGTATGTCTACCTCCATGTTTGACGCTTATGGAAAACTAGTAAATGAGAGAAAAAAAATTCTAAAAAATATCTATTCCCTAGGTATTGAAGTTCCCTTTCTATCAAAAAAAATAAAAATGAAATTGGACAAATAAACTACAAGTTATAAGCTATGTAGTCAAGGTATGTCAAAATTATGGTTTAGTCAACTTTAAATGTTAATAAAATATTCAATCATCATGATTAATTTCATCAAACCAATTTCATGCCCTCTGTATGAATGTTTAAAAACTAAATTCGAAAGAAGCATATTGATATCTATTTTAGAAAAAAAGTTATGCTTTATGAAAATAATGCAACTCTTTGAAAATGAAGTTTTCTGCAACATACCAGTTTTTGTGGAAGAAAGAAAAATCCATTCAAATAAATTCAAAAATAAAAATAAAAAATATATTTATAATCTAGACATAAAATCCTAAAAGATTCTAATTTACTTCATCTTCTGATTCCAAACGGTTTAACGACAATATGCATCTGAATCTGAAAGTTTTTTTCAAAATGTAGAGTTCAATGTCCGTTCAGGCAAAAAAGTGTAACCCACTATTGTGGGTTCACCTCGACATTAGAGAGCATGCATCGAGCTCTTTCCAAAATAGTTTGATTCATCCTTTCAAGTACACCATTTTCTTGTGGTGTATAAGGGAATATTTTAATATGACAAATGCCATGATCTACACAAAAATTATCAAATTCTGAAGATTAAAAATCGCCACCATTATCCCTTAGCAGACATTTTATTTTCTTGCCTATCTGATTTTCAACCTTTGCCTTGAAAATTTTAAATTTCGTAAATACCTCTGATTTCTTATTCAACATATAAATCTAGACTTTATGAGTGCAATCATCAAGAAAAGTAACGTAATAGTTTGCATCACCGATAGAAGTTACCTTTGTACGACCGAAAACATTAGAATGAATGAGCTCTAACGGAG
Source organism: Chamaecyparis obtusa (assembly GCA_027943335.1). Taxonomy (NCBI): domain Eukaryota; kingdom Viridiplantae; phylum Streptophyta; class Pinopsida; order Cupressales; family Cupressaceae; genus Chamaecyparis; species Chamaecyparis obtusa. The sequence goes on along the minus strand of BSBK01003289.1, from coordinate 200,157 downwards.
AAGATTTCTTCTCATGACCTGTTTGCACAAAACTGGTTTGATTTTGTTTGCCATAAAGAAAACGTTCACATATCTTCAAATCAATTTATTTAAGACCCGAAAGTTGATCGTGTTGAAGCATAACTTCAAGACCCCTTTTGCTCATATGACCGAGGCTCTTGTGACAAAGTTCAGCATTGCTATCAGTACCGGTCATGGCTGCTCCCACTTCACCATTGCACTCTAAAATATATAAACTCCCTAATTTATTTCCTTTTGCCAAAACCAGCACACCTTTGGTTACGTTCCAAGTATCCAAGGAAAAATTAACGTTGTAGCCTTGGGCATAAAGCTGGCTAATAGAAATCAGATTTATTTTAAGAGTAGGGACATGTCTAACATCCTTTAAAATCCATTGTTTACCATTTTTCAACAATAACAAAACATCACCCTTTCCTACAATATCACATTCTTTGTTATCTCCAAGAAAAATTTTACCAAACATACCCTCTTGATAATTTGTGAAGGCACTCTGACATGGAGTAGCATGGAAAGAGGAACTAGAATCGAGAACCCACGAACTTGCATTCTTGTCACTAGCTACAAGAACCAATACAATGTCATCCTTAACAACTATAGTATTCACTCCATCATTCATCACTTTGTCTTGAGCCTTTTTGTATTTCCAACATTTCTTCTTTGTATGTCTCGATTTACCACAAAACCAGCATGTGCCATTTCTACTTCTAGATTGAGACCGATGTGTGGATTGAGATCTTCCATGGTTGTTGTGCCTGCCTCTTTCTTAGCCCCTACCCCAATTGCTTGTGCTGACCGCTATTAATGCATCGCCCGAGGAAGACTCATGATTCTTCCTTCGCATGTCTTTGCTGAGAAGTGTAGCAACAACCTCATCAAATTTCAATTTGATTTTGGCAGCCACCGAAGTGCTAACTGCCATTACCAGCCCTTCTCAGCTATTCAGTAATGTGCATAGCAACATAATAGCTTTCATTTCATCATCTAATGTTATTCCTACTGAGATCAACTAAGAAAGTAAGGTATTGAACTCATTTAAATGATTTGACATAACTCCTTTCATTTTCAGATTGTATAACTTTTTCATTATGAATACCTTGTTTGATGCTAAAGCTATCTCATATAATGAAGATAAGTTATCCCACAACACTTTCATTATCGGCTCTGTTGAAACATTGAAGAGCACATTTCTTGAGAGTGATAAGAAAATCATTGCTTTTTCTTTCTGATCGATCTTCAGCTAGTCTTCATTTGATAAAGATCCTTTACCCTTGGTTTTTCCAAGTATTGCGAGTTGCAAATCCTACTTGATAAGAAAAGATTCTATCTGCACTTTCCATAGTCCAAAATTTTTCCCTGCAAATTTTTTGATCTTCCATTTGTCTACCTCATCCATGATTTTAAGAAATCTTTACTGATTTCCTACAAAAAAATCAAAATGAGCTTTCCCAGCTCTGATACCAATTGTTGCGATAAAATTGCAGAATTAAAAATGAAAGAAATCAATAAATAGAGCAAGCTGAAAAATGACACAAATACACAGAATAAAACTAGAGATTTATAGTGGTTCATCCAAAAGGACTATGTCCACTCTTCAAGCTGAGGATATCAATCTTATTATTCAAAACATACAGTTTACAATGTAGCAGCTCAATGCATATAGCATCGCAGAAGAGAATATGAAACATCCAAAGGAAATGAAATGTTGAAGCCTAGTAAAGATGATTGGTCTTCACAGGCCTTTGACAACCAAACAAAGTCAGAACCCTTACAAGAAAGCCCTATATTAATCACATGATCAAGTCCATGAAACCCTGCCATTTCCATTTACACCAACACTGGTACTCTTCAATGCTTACCCACGTTTCAGGATCAGATCCGACTGGGAATGCAAATGAAATATTGTACACGTGTGATACTTTGTTGCACGGATTTACAGTGAGGTTGAGCAAGGCTGAGGCTGAAGCCATGGAGGATATGGATGGGTGCTTGGCCGTAATCCCTTCTTCCCTCAATAAAGTTTCCTCCACACACACGCTAGAGTTTCTGGGTCTCTCATCCTCCTCATCGCATTCACCTGGATTATATCTCAATACTCTACATATGGTGAAGATATCATCGTGGGTGTGATTGACTTAGGAATATTGCCTGAAAACAAGAGCTTCAGTGATGTGGGGCTTGGACCTGCTCCCTCCAGATGGAAAGGCACATGTGAAAGCAGGCGGGCCTTCAATTCATCACACTGCAATAGAAAGATCAATGGAGCTCGATACTTCTACAAAGGCTACCTAAATAATGTTTCTAAAATTAATGAAACATTGGAATTCATGTCTCCCAGAGACTCCAACGGCCATGGCACACATGTGGCCTCAACTGCTATGGGAGATGCAGTAACGGGTGTTAGTATTTTTGGTTTCACCAATGAAACAGCTAGAGGAATGGCTCCTCATGCCAGGCTCGTCATCTATAAAACCTGTTGGGGCCTAAACCAAATTGGGATGATAGTGACGTGACTACTGCCATGGAACAAGCCATTGCTGATGGCGTGGACATCCTTTCTATCTCACTTGGCTCACCAAATGTGCCATTTCATAAGAGTCCCATAGCCATTGCCGCGTTTGGGGCCACAGAAATGGGAGTATTCCTTTCTACATCGACAAGCAACGATGGAACGATATTATATTCTCTGAGTAACATAGTGCCATGGATGACTACCGTGGGTGCAAGCAGCATGGACAATGATTTCCTTGCTTCACTAGTATTGGGCAATCGAGAGATATTGAGAGGCACCTCCATCTTCAAAGGAGATCAAAAATTGCGAGGGTCATTCCCTGTCATCTATGTCTCCGCCAGTAATAGCTCAAAGCGTTTCTTTGATGGTAGCCTTGACTGCAATGTGGTGAAGGGTAAGATAGTACTGTGTGATCAGTTGTTCTATCCTAATAATCCAGGTGAATCTAGCACAATAGAGAAGGCCAACGAAGTAGGTAGAGCAGGCGGTGTAGGAATTATTTTGTCTAATGGAGAGCTCGTCAGAGCAGAGCAGTTATTTATCAACATATTTGGGCTACTGAGTATCAGCGTGAGCTTTTCAGTAGGAGAGAAAATACAAGCATACATGAAAAGCACATTGAGTAATGCCACAACCACGATGCGTCTCCCAGAATTGACTATCGTGGGGAAGGCAACAGTCACTCCCATTCTGGCTGACTTTTCATCAAGGGGACCCAGCGCAACATATCCTTATGTTCTCAAGCCTGATATCATTGCTCTTGGTGTGTTCGTATTGGCAGCAGAGGTGGGAGGAGCTGAACCTATGGAATGCGATCTAGGATGTCCATGGCATGTCCCCAGATTAGTGGAATTGCAACGCTCATAAAAACCATCCATCCCACGTGGAGCCCCACCACCATCAAATCAGTGCCCATGACATATTCCTACAACATGGATAATAAGGGGAAAGCTATAAAAGATTCAGTTACCATGGAGGTAGCCATTCCTTTTGACATGGGTGCAGGCCGCATGGACCCTAGAGCTGGGCTAGATCCTGGGCTTGTCTACAACATGGCACCACAAGATTACATAGATTTTCTCTGCTCTCTCAACTACACCAGACAACAAATTGCTCTTCTCACGAAGAAATTCATATCGTGCCCCAACTCTCATTTGGAATCTGAAGATCTAAACTATGAAAATTAACTATTACAATCATTGATTGTTAATCTCCTATCTTGAAAGATTATTTAACTACCAAAACTAATTTACAGCCAAATATTGAATAACAACACAATTGCAACTTCATAAAAATAAATGCAGAAATAAATTTGAACACGATGACACAATATTTTCAGACAAAATTGTCCCTGAAAAAACCCCTAAGGGAAAACTAGTTCTACAGATGGAAAATATATTAATCTTCAGCAATATAAGAGTTACAAAAGATTCCTTTCCTCTTACTAGCAGATCTCCAATAAACTCCTAATATCTCCCACTGATATCCCCCATTGCTATCCCAACGCTACCACTATGCCCTTGCTCCTACTACAAGAATATTTGCTATCACTAAAAATACATTTTCTTTCATTGCAAATGATTTCTTCACAACTTGATGATTTCCAAATGCCCCGTAGCCCCCCTTTTATACTACTCTCGCTGAAAAATCAACGGCCGAGATTGATCTCAATTAATGGCTAAGATTAAAAAGGAACTCAACAACCAAAACTGAATTGGTTGTCAACAACTATCAATTAAATAAATATTTATTAACCTAAGCATTCTCAGAAAAACAAATATTTAATTAATCAGGGAAAATGGCTTTCCCACTACATAACTAATACTCCCTCTTAGCGAGGAAGCTATTATGCATGACACCCAACTTATCTCTGAAGAAGATAAATTTTGCCTTCCCCAATGCCTTCGTCAGAATGTCTGCTACCTGCTCCTCTGTAGGTATGTACCGTAGCTGAACAATCCCTCTCTGTACACAATCTTTGCTAAAGTGCTATCTAATGTCTATATGTTTAGACCTATCATGAAAAATTGGATTCTCAGACAACTTGATGCAACACTGATTGTCACAGTGTATCACAGTAGTCTCAACTCTCTGACCAAACAAGGATACTAACAACTTCCGAAGCCATATAGCTTCACATGTCAGCATGCTAGCTGCTATGTATTTTGTTTCTGCTAAACTCAGAGCCACATACTTCTGCTTCCTACTGAACCAAGAAACAACTCTTGATCTCAAACTGAAACAACACCCTAAAGTGCTTCTCTTGTCCATTGTATTGCCTGCCCAATCTGCATCAGTATAGCCTATCAACTTGATACTTTCACTTCAAACATATCTAATCCCATACTCAACTATCTTCAATCTGCACACGTGAGTTTCTCTGCTGTGTGCTACAAAGCCTTCTAGTTGCTCTATGTATACCTCCTCCTTCAATTCACCATTAAGGAATTTTGTCTTGACATCCATTTGATGGATCTTCCATCCCATCTGTGCTACAAATGAGATCACAACTCGAATAGAAGTACACCTGGCCACTGGAGCAAATGTCTCCTCATAGTCTATTCCCTCCTTCTGAGAAAACCCCTTTGCCACGAACCTTTCCTTGTATTTCTTGATGCTACCATCTGCACCGTGCTTGATCTTGTAGATCCAGCATGATCCAACCACTGCCCTATCTATTGGTCCAGGCACTATCTCCCACACATCATTCTCCATTATTGAGGTATATTCCTCAATCATCACATCTCGCCACACCCAATGTTGTGCAACCTCCTGATAATTGGAAGGCTCACTGTCTACCAACTGACTGACTAAAGCCACATAGTCATTGAAGTTGGTTAGTTGTCTCCTTTCTCTTGTACTCCTCCTAGGAGCTCCCACTAACTCTTGAGTATCCCTTTGTGTCTCTTGAACCTCATGGTTTCCACTACCAACTGTAGAGGATGGAATATCAACCTCTATGTCTTCTTGATGCACATCCTCCTACACTGATTGCTCCATATTTTGTGAATCTCCACCACTTGAGCCTATGCTCATACTAGTAACTGTACTTGGGCTTTGATGCCCTCGACTTGGTGATGTTATTCATGGAGCTTCTATTGGCTGCTCAATCTGATCTTCTACTGGCAAATCTCTAGACCTCCTGAATGCATTGTCCTCCATGAACTTGACATCACGTCTAACTATAATTCTTCTGGTGCCTAGAATAAAAATCCTATATGCCTTTGAGGTTTCACTATACCCAACAAAGTACCCCCTCTCTATAGTCTGATCTAACTTGGTACGAGTATCACCTGGAATATAACAATATACCAAACTACCAAATATTCTAAAATGACTAACATCAGGCTTCTTACCTATGAAAGCTTCCTCTGGTGTCATCTTCCCTAGTACCTTGTGTGGAACTCTATTCTGAATGTAGACTGGTGTACTACACGCTTCTACCCATAAGTAGCAAGGCATGTCCCGATCATGTAGCATAGCCCTTGCTGCCTCTGATATAGAATGGTTCTTTCTCTCAGCAACTCCATTCTATTGCGGATTGTAAGGAACAATCCACTCTCTCTTGATTCCTTCTCTGGTATAGAACTCCTGGAATTCATTTCCTTTGTATTCCCCTCCATTGTCTGACCTAAGAAATTTTATCTTCCTTCCCGTTGAGTTCTCCACAAGAGCCTTGAACTCTTGGAATCGACTGAAAACCTCATCCTTGGTCTTCAAGAAGTATATCCAAGTCTTCTGGAGAAATCATCAATAAAAGTAACATAGAACTCATAGCCTCTGAGAGATTTTGTCAACATCAGTCCACAAAACATCTGAATGTACTAGATCAAGAACACCTTCATATCTGATGTCACTCCTTGGAAAAGGTGCTTTCACAAACTTCCCCAACACACATCCCTTACACACATCATCATGTTCTGTGCTCACTTCTGGAACTCCTATCACTGTCTCATGAAGCAATTTAAGTGCTCCATGATGAATATGGCCCATCCTCCTATGCCAAAGCTCTCCAAGATCTCTAGGACTACAATTTCTCATGAGTGCCTTAGGAGTATCAAGCTATAGCCTATAAAGGTGACCACTCCTAACTCCAATGGTTATGGGTGACTTCACTTCCTTGTGCTTGATCAACACATGTTCCCCTTTAAAGAGTACATTATACCCCCTATCTTGAAGAACATATACATAAATCAAATTCATACCTAAGCCCGACACATGCAACAGATCATGAAGGGGAATAATCTTCCCATTCTCCCTTTGAAACTGAACAGTCCCTTTCCCGACTAAATTGAGTTTGGACAAGTTTTCCATAGAGATCTAGGTACTGGTGTTCTCCTCCTTATAACTGGAGAAGTACTCTCTAACTCCTATCATATGAAATGACGCCCCACTATCTATATACCAAACACACTGTGAGGTTGAGCTGACCATACAAGCTATGAGTGCAAACTCATCTTCTAGTCTACTAGAGAGATCTTCAACCATTACTGAAGTTGCCACCTACTTCTTACCCTTCTTCTCATTCTTCTTCCTTTCTGGGCAATCACTGACATAGTGACCATATTCTTGACAACCAAAACACTTGATCTTTGATAGTTCCTTCTTCTTCTTCTCACTTTGGGAATTAGATCCTTTGTTAGACCCCTTCTTGGCTTTCCCTTTCCCCACTAGGGCAATGTTTTCTTGTTCCACCTCACTTTTTTGAGTCTTATTGGCCCCATTGACAAGACTTAGTCGAAACTCCTCCTGAGTGAAATCACTCCATAGTCGATCCCAACTTGGTTAGGTGTCTCATCCACTAACAACTTGAACAAAGACACTCCACTGCTTAGTAAACCCATTTAGGGCTATTCTCATTAGCTCATCATGACTAGGGCTATCTCCAACAACTGCTAACTCATCCTTGACAAGTCTAAGCCTTGTGAGGTAACTTGTCACGTCTTCTCCCTTATTCATTCGGGTATTCTTCAACTTATCTCTGAGAATCATCTTCCTATTAATGGTCACATTTTGGTACAGATTTAGAATGGCATCCCACATCTTCTTCGTCGTATCTAACTGTAAGATATGTGGAACAATATGATCCTTGACACCATCAAGGATTATCCTCCTTGCCTTGGCATCATCCTTCTTGCATGCTGCAAGTTGAGTTGCATCTGAAGGTACAGCTACAACACTGGTAACATAATTCTTGATACCATTCTCTTCCAACACTAAAGAAATTTTGGCCTTCCATGCACCAAAATTTGAGGCACCATCCAATCTATCCTAATCTCTTAGACCAATTGAAGCCATCTCAAGGGATAAAAGAATAATAATTTCAAAGTGATCAACTAGGTTTTATAAACCCTCAAAATGTTTCCTTTCCTAGGGTAAACCTTTTCTACCCTCAACACTACTCTGATACCATGTGAAAATTAACTATTGCAATCACTGATTGTTAATCTCCTATCTTGAAAGATTATTTAACTGCCAAAACTAATTTACAGCCAAATATTGAATAACAACACAATTGCAGCTTCACAAAAATAAATGTGGAAATAAATTTAAACACGATGACACAATATTTTCAGACAAAATTGTCCTTGGAAAAACCCCTAAGGGAAAACCAGTTCTACAGATGGAAAATATATTAATCGTCAGCAATATAAGAGTTACAAAAGATTCCTTGCCTCTTACTGGTAGATCTTTGATAAACTCCTAATATCTCCCACTGATATCGCCCACTGCTATCCCAATGCTACCACTAAGCCCTTGCTCCCACTGCAAGAATATTTTCTATCACTACAAATGATTTCTTCACAACTTGATGATTTCCAAATGCCCCTAACCCCCTTTTTATACTACTCTCACTGAAAAATCAACGACTGAGATTGATCTCAATTAACGACTGAGCTCAACAACCAAAACTGAATTGGTTGTCAACAACTACCAATTAAATAAATATTTATTAACCTAAGCATTCTTGGGAAAACAAATATTTAATTAATCAGGGCAAATGGCTTTCTCGCTACATAACTAACATAAACTACCCATCATTTTACGCCGTGTTTAAGCTGGGCAACAATTCGATTAAGGTGAGCAGAAGAAGTGTGACGAATGTGGGTGCAGAGGGTAATGTGGTTTACAGAGTGAGTGTGAAGAGCCCTCCTGGCATAAACATCAATGTGTAGCCTCAGACGTTAGTGTTCAAAAAGCTCTATGATAAAACTAGCTATAGTGTGAAATTTGAAAGCAATCGAACAAGACTATCTACTTCTGAGGGTGACCAAGATGATTTTGGAGAGATACATTGGAGTTGTATTGATGGGGGAGCACAAGTCATCCGCAGTCCGATTGCATTCACCTAGCAAGCTTCAAATTAATCCAACCTAGCCGTACTAGACAATATCCATTACAAATCTGTTGGCAACTCACCGCTACCCATGCATCTGCAGCAAAGAGCTTATAGTTTTAGTTTCTATTTCAGTTATATTTTTTGTTTTAAATTTCTCCATATTTCTCTCTACCGTGAGATGGCAGTACTCTATGTTTTTAGTATTATTTTCTGTTTCTATTTGGTATGGTTTTCAGCTAAGTCTGCCAGTCATAAACTGTTATGCAATTGTTATATTGAATTGCTATTGTTCTGTAGCCAATTTGTTTTACAAATAGAATATAGGACCTGCTTTTTTTTTTAGAGAGAATATGGCTATGCTGTAAAAGTTTGCTTCATTTTCTTTCTATGTTTTATTGATATATCAATCATCATTTATTTTTGGACTATTTTGAATTCTTCAAAATCCTGTTCAGAACATCTATGATCGGCATCGCCATATCTTCCTTTATTTGACAATAATATTATAAAGACTGTATTCATTAAATTAAGTTTAATAAATCAATTTTTTTTAAATAGTATATAAATTTAGTAGATAGTTTTCCATACCCTTAGCAATTTCTATTTAGTTTTACATCTATTTTTAGGGAATACCTTAATCAGATTATACAATAGCATGTGACACACTCTTATTCTAAGTTTGGTCCATTTTCTAATCTTGATCCACTTTCATTAAGTTCTCCTTGCACACGGTTCCATCTATTTGTCCTTAACTCTATCTTATAAATGCATTATTTTCCTCACATTCCACTCATTTATTCATCCAAACTAGTAAAAAAACATTTCCGTAATTTAATTTCACTAATTACTGATTCATTTCTATACACTTACATTTAAGGTTTGTGAATCACTATTTGACACTACTATTACAAGTTCTACTAACCCTTGAGTTAGCCTTTAAGGTTTCAAATTAAATTGGTTAATCATTGATTTTTATAGATTTGAATATTATTTCGCTGTTCTTATGATCAATGCTTTCTCCTTCATCCTTAGCAAGATACCTTCTTACATCCCTACTTATTATGATGATACTTATTAAATCTGCCGGACACTAGTTACCTAGATACTAAAGAAATCAAAATAGTTCTAGATAATTATGATGATAGATTTAGATGACCTATCTAAATTTTACACATAAACTATATAATCACCAGCATATATTATTACATAGAACCTACAATTTTTTTTTGAAAAGAACAACCATAACTTCTTATTAGTCTAATCTTGACAAAATACACAGACACTACAAACAACACTAAAACAATGTTGACATAACATACAAAATAGAGACAAAATAAAATACTTGCTGCCTTCTAAGGCTAAAACAAATTGCAAGCTAAAATAGATGCTAACTAATTTAAGTCTTATTTCTTTCTACTATGGGAACATGCAAAAGAAAAAGGAAAAGAGAGACTTGCTTGAGACTAAATAGACATGGAGGAACTAGGACATGAGGATTAGTTTCCAACAAACTCCCCCTTGATGAAAAGAGGGCTCACAATACAATCTTGAAGGATAAAAAATGAGCCTTTGTAACTGCCTTAGTGAAGATGTTTGCAAGTTGTTGAGAAGAGTTATTATATTGTATTCTTATCTCTTTATTTTGTACCAAATATCTGATAAAATGGCATTTAAAATCAATGTTCTTTGTTGTACTATGATGCATAGGATATTTGGCCAACATTATTGTATTCATACTATCATAAAATATTAATGTACATTGAAGTTTTTTTTCCCCAATTTCTTCAAGAACAATCGTAGGCCATAATGATTGACTAACTACAAAAGATACTTTAACATATACAATCTCAATGGAAGAAAGAGAAACTATACTTTGTTTCTTTGAACTCCAAGAAATCAAACCAACACCAAAAGTAAAAAAGAATACCTTAAGTAGATATTTGGTCATCCACACCACCTCCCCAATCAAAATCATTTAAATCATTAAGATTAAAACCTTTAGAACTATAATATGAATTCTAAAATCTAAAGTTTCTTCCACATAACTCAAAATTATTTTCGCATCCTTCACATGTGATTCAAAAGAATTTTTCATATACCTTAAAACAAGAGGAACTAGATATGCAATATCAATCTTAGAGTGAGTGAGAAACATCAAACTCCCAATAAAACTAATATAAACTAGCTCATCTATATTTTCAACACCATCATCTCTAAACAACACAAATCCATGAGAAATTTGAATGGAACCTAGTTTACAATCAACCATATCAAATTTATTCAGCATATTTTTGATATATTTTGTTTGACAAAGGAAAATTCCATCCTTACACTGATAAACCTCCATGCCAAGAAAATATTGCATAAGGTCTAAAGCTTATATCTTGAATTATTTCATCATAAACAGTTATCTTTCATCGTAGAATTAATAAACATATACAATGAATCATCAACATACATGTTACAATAATGATTTCATTACCTTATTCTGTGTAGTACTTATAAGTTAGGTTCACACTCACTTCTATTAAAGTCATTCTCCTAGAAATACCCATTAATCCTAGCATACCAAGCTCTTAATCTTTTCTTGAGGCCATACAAGGTCTTCTTCAACTTCTATACTAGATGTTATTTCCTTGCAGTCCAAAACCTTGTGGTTGTCCACAATAAACTTCTTAACCTAAGTACCCGTTCAAGAAGGAAATTTTCACATCTATGTGATCAATGCGGACATTTATTTTGGGTTCTAGGGGAAATAAAAAATCTATTTTTCTCCTATCATGCTATAGGTGCAAATGTTTGTTCATAATATATGCCACACCTCTGAGTGAATCCTTTCGAAAATAATCTTTCTTTATGTCTTTTAGCTTCCATAACATAATTTCATCTAAGGCTTAATCAAATCGCAGTAGGTAGTATATTTTGGTGGGATTTGAGACCCAAGGAATAAAACAAGGCTTTTTAAGCCCTTAAAAACTCCCCATTGAATGTCGTAATATGGAAACTCTTATGCCGTGTTTGTTAGTGATATTCCTAGGGATTGAGATGATGTGGGCAAGGAGTGTGTTAAATAAAGTTGTAAGAGCCGTTGGTGTAATTGTGAGACCATTGTTGTGGTGTTTAGAATGGATGCGGTTAAGGTCCCTACAAAATATACTACTGACCAAATTTCAAAAGCCAGAAAAAAGAAACAGATTTTATGAAATTTCCAGCATTTGTTCTTCATGATCTGCATATTTTCTAGTCAAAAACTACACAAAATTTGCAAATAAATCAGTGTTTTCACGAATCTGGAAAAAAAGAAGTTTGATATAGTTTAATCTTTGGTGTGTTTTGTAGGAAGCTTAGCTTATTCTTTTAGAATTAGTGCACATTAAGCTTCGTACCACAATCCACAGAACTCCAGAAATGGTCACATATTGCTAGAGAAACAAGGAGAGCTGACATTGAGAAGCATGTTCCTCGCATATATAAGCACAAACGTCAAGAAAAACAGTACGGCAGCATAATTCTTATAATTTTTTTGCTAATAAATTTAAATTTTTCCCTTTACTCTTTTTCCACCCCTATAGCCAAAAAAGATAATTAATTTTTCCTAGATTTTTAAAATATATACAAATTTATAAACTATAGAAATATCTGGATGTTTTTAAAATACTCAAATTACTGGTAGAATTAATTAGCCTATGCATCAAACAGGTATAATACGATGCAGATATAATACCGTAGGCATGAACTAATAATCAAATAATGAATAGTATCACTAAGAAAAAGTGGGTAAATAATTGTCCAGCCAATCGCACGGAACTTTACTTTTGTCTTCGCGTGCACGAAAATGTGCATAATCTCTTTAGATAAAGCTGGATGCAATGACCCACAGAGGAATATATATTATTCCAACTCTTTTTCAAGCACAGGGGTTAGTAGTAACAGGAGTCAAGCTCTAGCTTCGTCCACCAGTCCCTACAAAACGCTCCCTGGATTTCATTCGTCGCTACACAAGATGTTTCTCTTATATGCTTGCTCTGGAAGAATGGCGAAGACCTGTCTTATCACCTTCCTATTCACACTGCTTTCTCTCTCTGGCGCCATTTTGGGCAGGACATTGTTCACATCCTCAAGTCTATGAAGGTCAACACTTCACTTCGCACCACCACCACCAGTTTGAACCTATTTAGAACTTAATAAAACAACAAATTTTGTGCAGTAATACTAGATAAATTTATGCAGCGAACTTAAGGTTCAATTAAAGCTGATATTAAATAGAGTTAATTTCTTAACATATCAGAAAATGGCTATTAATTCATAAGAATCAAGCATAATACAGCAATATATTGACATTAATTAACTCATGAATGAAAAGATAGAATGGTTTCATAAGAATCAAGCATAATAGAATGATTAAAGATCTAAAGACAGCAATATATTGACATTAATTAGAATGATTAAAGATCTAAAGACAGCAATATATTGACATTAATTACCTTATGAATGAAAAGATCAGAATGGTTTATAGAAAAATTCCCGGGGACTGGAATTTGGAAGGAAATTACAAGGTATAAGGGGAAATGTTAAGGTGACGAGAACAATAATATGAACTCTCCAGAATTGAAGGAAACTACCATATTATGGCAACTGGGCTACGGACAAGTTGTTTCCCACCTTGGATACACTTCCACGCTATCTCTCCAAATCCTGTTTTCACATCACTAGAAGTTAAATTGCTTCGGAAGGTTACACTATAGCTAGCAGTGTCCTCCAGTTTTCTGAAAACTAATTTCTGTGGTTCCACGCTTATGCTTATTCCAGGAGGGTTCTTCACAGTCACTTGATAAACTGCAGGAACTTCTGTACCCACATAAGTCACTTTTCTCGTCTTCACCTGAACCGATTTACTGCCTGGCTGAAACATCACGGAAAAGGATGGATAGTTGAGATCGCCTGCTTCCAATGTGGACTTGGGACAGAAAACTCTCACTTTTGTGAGGAGAGCGATTTTTTCTTCGGTGTAGTTGAGAGAGCAGAGGAAGTTGATGTAGTCTTGAGGTGCCATGTCATAGACAAGTCCAGGATCTACTGCAGCAATTGGATCAATATGACCTGAACCCATTGCTAAGGGGTTGGCTGGTTCCATATTATATGAATCCCTAATGGGCTGCCCTGCGTTATCAACTGTGTAAGAAGACGTCATGAGTGCAGACTTTATGGCCGCAGGACTCCAGGTCGGATGTATACTTTTTATCAGAGCTGCAACTCCGCTAACGTGAGGACACGCCATGGAAGTACCCGAATCGAACTCATAGTCCGCAACATCTCCGGTGTATGCTGCCAATATATTGACACCAGGAGCAATCATGTCGGGCTTGAGAATGTGTGGATATCCTTTGTTTGGGCCCCTTGAAGAAAACGCAGCTACCGTGGGAGCAATTGTTTCCTTTCCCACAACAGTTGAGCCTGTGATGTTTAAGGCGGCCACGGCAATATTAGCGGTGCTGTTGATGTAGGCTTTGATTTTTTCTCCAACCGTGTAACTAACAGTGACGGCTGGCAGATTAAAACTGTCCATCGCTTGCTGCTGGGTACCAATTAGCCTTTCATTTGCAACAATGATTCCAGCGCCCCCTGCTTTGGCCACTACGTTACCCTTCCCTTTAGCGCCGTTCTCATCGTCGTTGTTCGAGAATAGAAGCTGATCGCACACAACGATTTTACCCTTCACCAAATTGGGATCAAGGCTGCCATCGAGGCAACGCCCTGAGCTATTGGTAGTTGATACATAAACCAGAGTAAGAGGCCCTTGCAACGTTCCGTTTACTGGGATGTAGGTAGATGTGCCTCTATAAATCTGATCATTGCCAAGGACAACAGAAGCTGGAAAATCTCTGTCGATGCTACTGGCACCCACGGTAGTCATCCACGGCGCCGTGTTACTCAGAGTAGATGAAAATGGCCCAAAGTTTCCTGCAATTGCCGAAACAAAAACACCCTTTTCCATGGCCCCAAATGCGGCGATGCCTCTGACGTCCTGATCAAATGGCAAATCGTCTGACGAGTGAATTGAGATAGAAATGATGTCGACGCCATCAGCAACAGCTTGGTCCATGGCAGCAACCGTGTCTACGTCGTACCAAAAATCTTCCCAGCAGGCTTTGTAGATGGCCAGTCTGGCTTGAGGGGCCATCCCTCTGGCCGTTCCATTGGCAAAGCCGAAGAAATTTGCAGCAGGTACAGAGGCTCCGGCAACAGTGGAAGCTGTGTGTGTGCCGTGGCCCGTGCGGTCCCTGGGAGATTTGTATTCCATGGTTTGATTAATAGGAGTCGCGTACTGCTCGTAGCCTTTGTAGTAGTATCGAGCTCCAATAATTTTTCTATTGCAATTGGAGGAATTGAAATTCTCCCCGCTTTCGCACGTACCTTTCCATCTAGCTGGAACGGGTCCGAGGCCTTCATCATTGAAACTCCTGCTTTCAGGCCATATTCCCGTGTCGATCATGCCCACAATGATATCTTTGCCATATGTGGAGTAGTGCGACCACAATCCAGAAGAGAGAGAGGAAGTGGAGGCGAGGCCAAGAAACTCAGGAGTGTGAGTGGTGCCAATTTTAGTGAAGGACGTGGGAATTACAGCGAAGCACCCTTCCATACCTTTCATGGCTTCAGCCTCTGCGCTCCTCAGGCTCGCTGCAAAGCCGTGCAAGAGAGTGTCATATGTGTATAACAACTCGTTTTGAGATCGCGAGGCCTGGGTGAGCAATGAAGCGTACCAGTGTTGGTGTAAATCAAAATGATGAGGCTTCATGGTTTTAACCATGTGAACAATATACGGCTTTCTTGGATCTGCATCTTCGGCTTTCCCCAACAACGTCACTAACACAGAAAGGAATGCGAGAATGAAGGTAGCCAACCAAACATTTTGCATTGTTGCCAAGTAGAAAATGTGCACCAAAAAGAAAAAGTTAAACTGTATGGATGGGAAATGAATTGAGGATTTTTATAGGAAAAAGAAAGTCGTTTGCAGGGCAATGGATGATTCTTCCATGGAAACAATGAGATCCACTCGATGCCAATCCAAAGCAGTATCTTATTGACCGGCAAACAACAGTGGCCTGTAGGAGGACACTTGGAACGCGATTGTTTGTCGAGGAAGATTTCGTCGCATAATGGAAATAAATAAAGTGGCCCTGTCGGGTAGTGGCTATCCAGCCACGAAAATCGTTTTTTTTTATATAACGTTTTGTAAACTTTTGAAACAAAAAACGAAGTGTTTGCCTTTCGTATGGTTAACAATTTTCGTGGTTGTATAGTCCCTGTCGTTACTTTGTTGGGAAGTGCATATCAAGACACATGCCATCAATATGATATAATGGTATTGTACTCAATCTAAAGCTAAAGTCAAAACTCTTAGAATATGCAGTCTGATTTTTATGATTATTTCTTTTTAGTATTTGTCGATATACTAAGCAGTATTATTGTAATGATTTTTATATTTCTTGATTTAACTTATGATTAAAACAATGTGTACGGACCAATTAGAAAATATGATATTTATTATTTTATTATATATTTCATATTTTGTATAGTGAGATTGCAATATATTTAAGTTTATAATATGTAAAAATCATTTATTGATAATTTGATTGGCTAAATCATTTTAGCTCTTATACATGAAATTTCCGGAATTCTATTTCTCGTCAACATTGCAAAATTTGTACATTAAAAATGTATTCAATAATTTTTTATTTGTTAAAAATAGAATTATTACTAAAAAAATTTATTTTAAATTTAAATTATTTAATTTTTTATTATAGATTATAAAATTATATAAATTATATTTATATAATATATAATTATATTTTTAATTTTAATATGATTTTTTATTAAATTTAATATGTACAACAAAAAAATTATAATTATTATATTTTTTAAATATATATTAACTATTTCATATTCCAATACACCTATCTATTATTCAAACAATAACCATTATTAATACAACCTAATCAATATTTAAAACTTCAACTCTAAATTTCATAAATTTGAGACAATTTATTATATTCTACATTTTATTCTATTTTAAAAATATTATTCAAAATATAAATTATAGTTATAATTAATTACGAAACTAAAGGTAAGTATTGGTCACTATGTGGCACTTGTTACCTTTGTTTACATCGAGTTGAAATATGTAGCATATAATCGATCTAGGTTAGTTTGATGGTTGCCGAGTTAAAAATTAAATGTTCCAAATTATAAGATTTGAAGTTTGACTTATTAGAAGATGATTAAAGTCTTTTTCTTGTCTTTTTACTTTAAGATAGTTATCTATTTTATTGATCATTTTAAGTCTACTTAAATATATCTTGATTTATTTAATGATAAATATGACTTCAAAAATAATTATATAAGTGTCAAGGATAATTTATTGAGTGAGTCTAAGTTTAATTACAAAATATTTAAAATGAAGTGTATTAGTATTGCATGAGTATATTTCATACTTATAGTTCATCACTATTAAATTAACTTGTACAAGGTTTTGTTTGAAGCTAACATGGTCCTCTGAATTTAATAGGTTCCTTAAAGATGTTTGTAAACATCACCAATTCTCTATCAAATTTATTGTATGTCATTAAGAAGTGTTGTAAGTGTCAAGAAAAACAAATATAAAATTTGAACTTGTGGAGTAAAATTCACTTTTGGACAAGATTGAACTATGTATTGATAGATCTAATACATAAATACATTGTTATGTTGTCAATTCAATAGTTTTATATTTCATGAATTTTTAAATCTAGTATATGCAATCAGAATGACTAAATTGATGCACAACTATATTTCAATGATTAAAATTATCTATGGTTTTTAATAAGTAGCAAAAGGCCCCAACCTATTAAAAATCTAACCAAAACCATTTGAGCTCAAACTGGAGCATAATTAGTTTAAAAAATAGAAAAACAAGGCAACCAACACAAAAATAGAAGATATAGAGACAACTAAGTTACAAACTAATTTTAATAAGAGCTTTGTTTTTATTTTTCTAACATCTCAACCTAAGATTTATGTTTACATTGTACAACTACCCAAGTAGATCCATCCTTACAATACAAATAGTGGTGAACCATAGAAGAAAGGCATGTGTGAGAAGAAATACAATTAGAATGAATGAAATCATTATGGACAACAACATTACCAACATAAACATATAAAAGATAAGTCAATTGAAACCATGACATCACTACGAACTAGCAAATTTGAAGCAAAAATAGATAGGTGACCGTTAACAAGAGTAACAACAACAAAATTTCCAAGAAAAATAATATTGTTAAGGACAACATTAGGGTAAAAGCACAATCGGGTGTCACCCTTTTGGCTAACCCGACTAACTCGGCCGAGTCCTACTAGGCCGAATAAGGGGAGGTGCCACGGGGCACCGAGTGGCACCTACATGGCCACGGAGACTCGGCCGAGTCCTACTCGGCCGAGTCTACGAGGCACTACTAATAGCCCGCTCAATGGTTTTAGCCCCTCATTTGAACAGTGAGGGGCTAAGGAAAGCGGCTAAAGAGTGATAGTGCAACTCGGCCGAGTCAGAGGTAGATTTTTTTTTTTTTTATTTTTATTTTTTTGTTTGTGTTTTTTAGTTATTTTTTATGTATATATGTTGTTTAAATATTTTTTAATTATTTTTTTAATATTCATATGTAAAAAAAAGTCTTTTCTTAATATGTATTGTATTTACTTTTAAAAATGTACAAAATTAACAAATAAAACTTAAACATAGAAAACATATATAATTTAAGTAAAATGTAAACTGGAACGTTTAAAAACATGAAATAGTCCACCTACCCTTGAGACATTTAATAAGACCATTAAAACCTAATAGGATGGATGTAATTATAAGATCCAATATTTAACTTAATAATATCAAAATTAAAACATAATGGACTATCTACTCTTACTGACCTAATAGGAACACTTTCAAGACTTAACATCCACTAAATATAACCTATTAGGACCCTTAAGACCTAATAGGACCACTTAAGACCTAATAGAACTTAATAGGTCAAAATAGTTCACCCTTACTTGGCTCAATAAGACCTAATTAAAACCTTTAAGACCTAATGTGACCCTTAAGACCCAATAGGACCCAAGTGACAAGGACAAGTGCAACCGCTACCTAGGTTAAATGACTAAACAGTGTAGTAAGCAACTTACCTTATGCATTCAATAATCATCATTGTTCGAGTTATATTGTTTTCATGCCATTAGATCAAGTTATATATTAAAAAAACTTTTTTTTATAGCATGCACTTTTATTTTATTTCATTGTTGACTCCTGATAAATTAATCCTTAAGTTTTAAGTTGTCATGTTTTTTAATATTGAACAAAGTAGTTTAATAATGACTAGATGCTATATCAATAAATGGAAAGAAACAAAATAGACTAGCATAACCAAAACACATAATAGTCACAAAAATGTTGAAATAAAGTATCATTATCCATTGTAACACTCTTTGATTTAGCCCAAATATTTAGTATATATCTTTGAAATTGCATTACTTTCTTTTTGATATTTTAGAGTTGGACCATGATATTGGCATTCATCTTTATAAGACCTATAGTTGTGAGACAGGAAAGGCAATATGAAGAAAGATGTCATAGTAAATCCTAAGAATTATATAGTTATCTGATAACAATTATTAGATAACATTTGCATACTAATGTGTTTTAACTTATCACACTTTGTAATACAAAATTAATCATTTAATTATTATCAAGCCACAAGAAAACTATACCATCAATATCATATAACTTTCTATAAAGCCAAGGTAGCCAACTAAATTGATTTGAAATAGTATTGTTTGTTTGAACACTTTGCTATCATTGAACTCTTAACACTTTTCTTTTGTATTGATTTATTATTGTTAGTAGATTGAGTAATTAAACATTTTTGTCTAGTGCCAATATTATTTAATCAATTCAATTAGTGCTCTTTAATCTTAGTCATGGTCTAGATTGTCATATTTCCTTATTCTATTTGTCATGGCCTGTGGATGATCAAACTCCCCTATGCATTTTTTTTAGTCTAAATAAGTATAGTGCTGGATATTATCAAAACTATTATTTTCATCCTTTGCTAAGAAAATTCCTATTTATCAAAATGAATAAAGCCCTAACTCTTATTATATCTAGGATACCTTAATTATAAGGTCATCTTTATTTTTAGTTGCCTAAAGTTACCAAACTAAGGTTTTGATACTATCTAAAACTTAGGATAAAGTATTTTCCTATGAAAGTTCCATAACACATTATGGTAATCATCACACAGTCAAACATTACAAAGTCCCTCTAAGAGAAGGTTAATACCCAATAGGACCCTTAAGACAAGCTCATAAGACCCTTAAGATGAGCTCATTTAAGACCAGGTTAAGAACCATAAGACGATCTCATAAGACCCTTAAGACGAGCTCATAAGACCCATAAGACCAGGTTACTTTCAACCTAATTAAGACTCTTAAGACTCTTAAGACCCATGAACCCCTTTCCAAATTATTATACATTTTCACCATTTCTTTTAGTATTTAATTTCAATATAATGTTTTTCCCTCTCTAGTTATGGAAATTTGTACAAATTAATTTTTGTCATGTGTGTAAAGTAAATATGTACATGTAAATATGCATTCAAATTAGTAAATATGCGTGCACATGAATTAGTTCTACTACCATGATTGAATACATGTGTAAATGCCTTTAAGTTTAAATTATGTTTTTAAATATTTAAAAATATTACACATGTGCATATGTAAATGCATGAATTTAAATGTTTAATTTAATATAATTTAATTTATATTATGTAAAAATGCATTTGAAAATTAGTTCGTGTGTGTTTGTTTGAAGTTTTTAAAATGTTTTCATGTTTACTTGAAGTATTGTACAACACATGTACAAATTGAAAGTTAGATATTTTTAATTTATTTAAATTAATTTGTAGATATATATATATATATATATATATATATATATATATATATATATATATATATATATATATATATTTATCAATTGATTTTCTAACATTTGGATGTATGTATATGTGCACATGTGCCTACTTGTTTCGAGCATTTTTTATCTATATCTAGATCTAGATATATATTACGTTTGTGTGCATATCACTCATGGCTTCTATTGGTTCAGATCAGAGTGTCCATGATAGTCATGGATCACGAGCTCCCTCAGACCGTAATAGTACCCAGGCCCCACATGCTAGAGATAGTCATAGAGATGAGACTATCTCTAGGATGCAGGCTGCTCTGACTGCATTAGAGCGAACACTGCAGAATAGTACTACTCTCCCTAATAGGGAGAAATTGACAGCTATACGCACTGAGCTCATGAGTATGATTCAAAAGGCTGAATCATACAATCCATATGATGATGTATCGATTGATGTTTTTTATCATAGCCTATCTAGCACTGTCATAGGGACAGTAGGTTGGAGGACAGTTGATTCAGATGTCTCAGTCACTCAGGTGAAGAACATGTTTGGCACCCATTACATCAATAAGAGGGTGGTTCGAGCATATAGGGTCACTTTTTGTACAGATGACATAGTGGCCCCTTTTATATATCCTAGATGGTTAGCAGCACATCATATGTGGCCCCAAAAGGATGAGGTGCCACTATATTTTTGCAAACAATTGTTTGCAGAGTTTCATTTGGGCTATGATGTTGACTAAACAGATCTACCTCCACATGCTGGTCAGGGTCGGGGGAGATATCAGGATAAGTGTAGACGATCTGATATACCACAGCCCCCTAGTAAGAGGGCATTGGTGGGTCAAAACCTTTTGGTTCTTCCAAAAGGTTTGGAGGCCTACACTGGAGCTAGGCAGGTTGCAGTTGAGGACACATGTTTAGATATGTATTCTAGCATTGCCACCATTGCGACTCAGGTTGAGCAGTTTTCATCTGATCGTGTGGGTAGGTACATGCTTCGATCATGGACGAGTGCAGGTGTATCACCATCTAGTCCATTTTATTACCCATACATCAGATTTGATCTTCCTACTCCAGATGAGATAGGACAACTACCTGAGGATCACGTGTGTGAGATTAGTGGTATGTTAGTGAGTGATCTCCTGGCTACTTACCAGAGGATTTCTACATTGCATGGGATTGAGCCACGTGATTTACCTACTTTCATTGGAGGAGGACAGTGTTGTAGATCCTCCACAGGCAGCAGTCGAGGTCAGAGTTCAGATGCAGAGGCAGGTTCCTCTAGACAGAGTGTGGATGATCTTACACCACCTCCACAGCATACACAGGCTCCCACACAGCAGACACAGGCTACGACCTCACGAGTTCATAGTAGATTCTCAGATTTGCTTATGGACGATGCCATTGATCCTGATGCAATGTCCTTGCACTCTTCTGAGTTATCCGACCTTGGACGTGCATTATAGCAGGTACAAGAATCTGGATTTAATTTCAATTTATATAGATATACATGTGTACATATAGTTCTATATTTAAATTTAAATGTATTTAAATGTGGTACAGGACATTGCGACAGGTGCTGCATATGGAGATTTAGAGGAGCCTGCTGATCCGATTCATCATGATACAGAGGTACACTTGAAATAAATTAAAAATTAAAATTTTATAAAATTTATTTACATTTCAAGTTCTTATATATATATATATATATATATATATATATATATATATATATATATATATATATATATATATATATATATATATATATATATATATATATATATATATATATATATATATATATATATATATATATATATATATATATATATATATATATATATATATATATATATATATATATATATATATATATATATATATATATGTAACATTATATTTACATTTACAGACTCAGGTCCAGCAGGACGAGGATCCACACAGGCCCGCACATCTAGCACGTGATGGTGATCATCAACGTAGTTGATGTGTTCATTGATACATGTTTGGATTTTGTGATATATATGTATAGACACTTAAACATTGATGTACATGTTTGATTTTTGAGATATATATATATATATGTGTGTGTGTGTGTACATTTACATTGATATGTAGGTGCATGTTTTGTATATTGATCTATTTGTACATTGACACATGTTTGGATTTTGCACTATATAGACATTTAAACATTGATGTACATGTTTGATTTTTGAGATATATATATATATATATATATATATATATATATATATATATATATATATATATATATATATATATATATATATATATATATATATATATATATATATTGATCTATTTGTACATTGATACATGTTTCCAGATTTTGTAATTGAAGCCAAAAATTAATTGATCTTTAAAATTAATATTTAATTTATGTTCAATCTTTCATCAATCTAATTAATCAATCTTACTAAAAAATCTTTTTATATCAATTGTAAGTTTAAATCAATCTTTAAAATCTAACTTTATAGTTAATCTTTAATTTCAATGTTCAATCTTTTTAATCAATCTTAGAAATTCAATCTATAGGTAAACCCCTTAAGCCGTATTATGCACCCTTAAGCCTTATCTAGATCAATTAATTGAAAATTAATTAATCAATCTTACTAAAAAATCTTTAATGAGTTGAAAGTTTAAATCAATCTTTAAAATCTTTAATGAATTGAGAGTTTTTAAATCAATCTTTAAAATCTAACTTTAAAATTAATCTTTAATTTCAATGTTCAATCTTTAATATGACCTAGCATGGCCTAATATGAGCTCTCTTTATAATCTTTTTATATCAATTGAAAGTTTAAATCAATCTTTAAAATCTAACTTTATAATTAATCTTTAATTTCAATGTTCAATCTTTTTAATCAATCTTAGAAATTCAATCTATAGGTAAACCCCTTAAGCCGTATTATGCACCCTTAAGCCTTATCTAGATCAATTAATTGAAAATTAATTAATCAATCTTACTAAAAAATCTTTAATGAGTTGAAAGTTTAAATCAATCTTTAAAATCTTTAATGAATTGAGAGTTTTTAAATCAATCTTTAAAATCTAACTTTAAAATTAATCTTTAATCAACATTAATCTTCTATGCCCTTAAGTACCTCTCATGACCCCTTAAGACCGAAAATGATCTAACATGACCCCTTAACCCCTAGCATGACCCCTTCAGCCCTTAAGTACCTAACATGACCCCTTAAGACCTAAAATGACCTAACATGACCTTAAGACCTAATTTGACCTCACATGACCTAATAAGACCCCTTAAGACCTAACATGACCTAAAAGACCCCTTAAGCCCTTAAGCCCTAACCCCTTAAGCCATGACCCCTTAAGCCCTTAAGCCCTAAAATGATCTAACATGACCCCTTAAGACCCTAATCCCTTAAGCCCTTAAGCCCTTAAGACCTAAAATGATCCCTTAAGACCTAATAAGACCTAAAATGACCTAAAAGACCCCTTAAGCCCTTAAGCCCTTGAGCCCTAACCCCTTAAGCCATGACCCCTTAAGCCCTTAAGACCTAACATGACCTAATATGACCTAATAAGACCTAATATGAACTAACATGAACTAACATGACCTAAAAGATCCCTTAAGACCTAATATAACCTAACATGACATAAAAGACCCCTTAAGACCTAATATGACCTCACATGACCTAAAAGACCCCTTAAGACCTAACATGACCTCACATGACCTAATGAGACCCCTTAAGACCTAACATGACCTAATATGACCTAATAAGACCTAACATGACCCCTTAAGACCTAAAATGATCCCTTAAGACCTGATTTGACCTCACATGACCCCTTAAGGACCAAACATGACCTAACATGACCTAACATGACCTAATATGACCTAATAAGACCTAATATGAC
This sequence comes from Chamaecyparis obtusa, assembly GCA_027943335.1. Taxonomy (NCBI): domain Eukaryota; kingdom Viridiplantae; phylum Streptophyta; class Pinopsida; order Cupressales; family Cupressaceae; genus Chamaecyparis; species Chamaecyparis obtusa. The sequence goes on along the minus strand of BSBK01003289.1, from coordinate 175,389 downwards.
CTAACATGACCTAACATGACCTAATAAGACCTAACATGAACTAACATGACCTAAAAGATCCCTTAAGACCTAATATGACCTAACATGACCTAAAAGACCCCTTAAGACCTAATATGACCTCACATGACCTAAAAGACCCCTTAAGACCTAACATGACCTCACATGACCTAATAAGACCCCTTAAGACCTAACATGACCTAAAAGACCCCTTAAGACCTAAAATGATCACTTAAGACCTAATTTTACCTCACATGAGCCCTTAAGGACCAAACATGACCTAATATGACCTAACATGACCTAATAAGACCTAATATGACCTAATATGAGCTAACATGACCTAATAAGTCCTAATATGAACTAATAAGACCTAACATGACCCCTTAAGACCTAAAATGAGACCTAAAATGATCTAACATGACCCCTTAAGACCTAAAATAAGACCTAACATGACCTAACATGACCCCTTAAGACCTAAAATGATCCCGTTTAAGACCTAATTTAACCTCACATGACCCCTTAAAGACCAAACATGACCTAATATGACCTAATAAGACCTAGCATGACCTAACATGACCTCACATGACCCCTTAAGCCCTTAAGGACCGAACATGACCCTTAAGCCATGACCCCTTAAGCCCTTAACCCCTTAAGCCATGACCCCTCAAGACCTTATAAGACCTAAAAGACCTAATATGACCTAACATGTCCTAACATGACCTAAAAGACCCCTTAAGACCTAATATGACCTCACATGACCTAAAAGACCTCTTAAGACCTAACATGACCTCACATGACCTAATAAGACCCCTTAAGACCTAACATGACCTAAAAGACCCCTTAAGACCTAAAATGATCACTTAAGACCTAATTTTACCTCACATGAGCCCTTAAGGACCAAACATTACCTAATATGACCTAACATGACCTAATAAGACCTAATATGACCTAATATGAGCTAACATGACCTAATAAGTCCTACTATGAACTAATAAGACCTAACATGACCCCTTAAGACCTAAAATGATCTAAGATGACCCCTTAAGACCTAAAATGAGACCTAAAATGATCTAACATGACCCCTTAAGACCTAAAATAAGACCTAACATGACCTAACATGACCCCTTAAGACCTTAAATGATCCCTTAAGACCTAATTTGACCTCACATGACCCCTTAAAGACCAAACATGACCTAATATGACCTAATAAGACCTAGCATGACCTCACATGACCCCTTAAGCCCTTAAGGACCGAACATGACCCTTAATCCATGACCCCTTAAGCCCTTAAGCCCTAACCCCTTAAGCCATGACCCCTTAAGCCCTTAACCCCTTAAGCCATGACCCCTCAAGACCTTATAAGACCTAAAAGACCTAATATGACCTAACATGTCCTAACATGACCTAAAAGACCCCTTAAGACCTAATATGACCTCACATGACCTAAAAGACCCCTTAAGACCTAACATGACCTCACATGACCTAATAAGAGCGCTTAAGACCTAACATGACCTAAAAGACCCCGTAAGACCTAAAATGATCACTTAAGACCTAATTTTACCTCACATGAGCCCTTAAGGACCAAACATGACCTAATATGACCTAACATGACCTAATAAGACCTAATATGACCTAATATGAGCTAACATGACCTAATAAGTCCTACTATGAACTAATAAGACCTAACATGACCCCTTAAGACCTAAAATGATCTAACATGACCCCTTAAGACCTAAAATGAGACCTAAAATGATCTAACATGACCCCTTAAGACCTAAAATAAGACCTAACATGACCTAACATGACCCCTTAAGACCTAAAATGATCCCTTTTAAGACCTAATTTGACCTCACATGACCCCTTAAAGACCAAACATGACCTAATATGACCTAATAAGACCTAGCATGACCTAACATGACCTCACATGACCCCTTAAGCCCTTAAGGACCGAACATGACCCTTAAGCCATGACCCCTTAAGCCCTTAAGCCCTAACCCCTTAAGCCATGACCTCTTAAGCCCTTAACCCCTTAAGCCATGACCCCTCAAGACCTTATAAGACCTAAAAGACCTAATATGACCTAACATGTCCTAACATGACCTAAAAGACCCCTTAAGACCTAATATGACCTCACATGACCTAAAAGACCTCTTAAGACCTAACATGACCTCACATGACCTAATAAGACCCCTTAAGACCTAACATGACCTAAAAGACCCCTTAAGACCTAAAATGATCACTTAAGACCTAATTTTACCTCACATGAGCCCTTAAGGACCAAACATGACCTAATATGACCTAACATGACCTAATAAGACCTAATATGACCTAATATGAGCTAACATGACCTAATAAGTCCTACTATGAACTAATAAGACCTAACATGACCCCTTAAGACCTAAAATGATCTCACATAACCTCACATAACCTCACTATGAACTAATAAAACCTACTATGAACTAATAAGACCTAACATGACCCCTTAAGACCTAAAATGATCTCACGTAACCTCACATGACCTTAAATGAACTAATAAGACCTAATATGACCTCACATGACCTCACATGTCCTAACATGACCTCACATGACCCCTTAGGCCCTTAAGAACCGAACATGACCCCTTAAGCCCTTAAAAGCCCTAACCCCTTAAGCCGTGACCCCTTAAGCTCTTAAGCCCTAACCCCTTAAGCCATGACCCCTTAATCCATGAGCCCTTAAGCCCTTAACCCATTTGGCCCTTAAGCCATGACCCCTTAAGCCCTTAAGCCATGACCTATCTAATCAATCTAAACAAAAAATAGAAATATAGACCTATCTAATATTTATCTAATCAATCTAATCTGATAAATTGAAATTAAAATTCAAGTAGAAAGTAAATTGAAAGTTCTATCCAATCAATTAAAATTCAATTTACCTATCTAATCAATCTAATCAATAAATAGAAATTTATCTAGACTAGAAAGGTATGCAATTCAAGAAATCAATCTATTCTAATCAATTGAAAAAAGAATCAATCTAATTTCAATTCAAATATAGACCTACATTTAATCAATCTAAACAAAAAATAGAAATATAGACCTATCTAATATTTATCTAATCAATCTAATGAATAAATTGAAATTAAAATTCAAGTAGAAAGTAAATTGAAAGTTCTAGTTCTAAGAGAGAGAGAGAGAGAGGGGGGAAGGGGAAGGGGAAGGGGAAGGGGAGAGAGAGAGAGAGAGAGAGAGAGAGAGAGAGAGATAACTTTCATCAATTAAAATTCAATTAAAATTCAATTCAGGTTTAATCTTGATCCATAAATTCAATCTAATCATAAATTTCAAATCAAATTTAAAGTCTACATAGAAGTTTCAAATAGGATTTAAATTAAGTATGTAAAAATTAAAATCCTTAAACCTAAAGCTCCTGATACATGTAGTCTGGATCCTCTCTATCCTTTATTATCTCCAAAAGTTTTTCATGCTCTTCAATAGGCAACTTCCACTTTTGGTTTTTACTTGACCCTTTTTTTGACACAGTTTCAAACTGCAATTTCGTCGCTATAACCAAGTGACTATAATGTAGAACTCTCTCTCCATGCATGTATTCAACAAATTTAATTCCATTTTTTTCAATCTTATCTTGTTGATAATAGGTGCCTTCAATAACAACTGAACCAGTCGGATATTTTTGTCCATAACCATCAACAACTTCTTCAAGCAACTTGTGTTTTGCCTTGGTGCATCTTAGTAGATAATAATCTACACCTTCTATATTCTCAAGATCCGCAACCACAGCAAAAATATCACCTACACAATTTATATTTATGTGTACAAGTAAATGTTAAATTTAAACCTCAAGTTCATGTATAATATATATATATATATATATCATGTAAATATACCTAGAAATAAAAAATACGCACCTGTAACAACTAAATCAAAAACACGTTCATAGTCAGCTGAATATATAGGATCATGGATGTCTATGACATTGTCATCATCTTCATAAGGAGGCATTATAATTAACACTTTATGATCCCATATTGAAACATATCCATTTGCAATATTAACACATTGACTCATTGTGTTGTTGTTAAGACAATCTTCACAAAAGCATGATTTATCTCTTAGTTGAATCAGTGGAGGCTTGTGTTGTCCCGTAGTCATCACTTGATGCAAACTTCTAATTCCAACAATTGATTGACAATTGTAGGGATTCGATCGATCGATATCTGGATTGGATGGATTGATATATAGATCTCAGTTTGAAATCATGAAAAATGTGAAATGCATTATATATATATATATATATATATATATATATATATATATATATATATATATATATATATATATATATATATATATATATATATATATATATATATATATATATATATATATATATATATATATATATACACACACACACACAAAGTAAATTAAATAAATACCTATCACTTCCCAAAAGTAACGTTTGTTGTATTTTGTGTCTCGAGTAGCGAAATGATTTTGACACCATTCAACAATCTTCTTTGAATTCTCTATCATGTTACCTAGAGAGATATATTTTTAACAATTTAGTTATATATATACATGTGTACATGTAATGTAAAGTTTTAAATAGTCTAGTCAAGTAAACAAGTTGAATATCAAATGTATGTACACATACCTTGAAGTTCATGTTGTCAGAGTGCACGCTTCACACATGCTCCTGCTCCATCATGTTCTCCTTTTCCATGTCCACTTTCAAAGAAGTTCCAAACAAACTTAACGTTGTGTCTAGCATGTTGCATGGCTAACCAATTAAAAGCTTTTGCAGACTTAAATTGACCTACAATTCAAATAAATACAAAAATGTATTTAAATGTGACACATAAATATATCTAGAAATGCTCAAAAAAAAAATTAAAATAAAATTTATAATGCATGTACGTACTTACTTGCACACCCATCAGACCAGATCCAATGTTGTGAAGCATTTATCCCACGACTTGCAAGATTGTTGAAAAACATGTTGAAACAATGAGCCACATAGCTCCTATCATGAACCTTGTCATCACTAATATAGAAATGAACCTCCTTGATGATAATGCGTTCATTTTGATCTATACCAGATTCTATCCCATCCAAATCGTATTGTGCATGTCTATAGGTCACATGCACAAATATTGCAACTTGATCAAAATGATAATATTGACTTTGGAGCTCCTTTTGAGGGGAAAATGTATAGTTCTCTGCAAAATCTACAACTGAAAGAATACAACCAAGTGGGAAATAATTTTTGGAATCACGAAACTGTTTAGCTTGCCATCGTGCACCATGACAATGTTGGATATGTGGATAAATCATAGATCGAAATCTGTCCATGAACTGAAGGTACGGTAATTCACTCTCTTTTAATGTAATTTTTTTTGATTCACCTCCTGTCTTCATTTGGTATATCTCATATTCAAATCTCTTCCACTGGACTGGTGTTGTAACATCAATATTATCAAATTGTAAAGGAAATTGCTACAAATTTCCACAATTATTGCATTCATTTTTTATACACTGGACATTAAATTCATCTGAATCTTCTGATTTATCACATAAAATGGACTTTACAAATTCTATTGTACTTCTAGTAACCATACCTAGATTAAGTATTATCGTAACCTTTTTATATGATTGCAAGTATAAGTGAAACTCAACATGATTTGGACAACAACATGTTTCATGAACCTTATTTATGCGTACGAAGCAAGGGCGCAACATCTCAAACATTCTCTGACATATTTTCACATCTAAAAATTCATGTTTGAATGCTTCAAACAATTCACTTTGTGTAGTATCGACAAAATGTTTTGGATGTGAAATCTTCATACCGGTCTCTTCATCGTCCATTTGTATAGTGTCCCTTCTATTGGAAGAAACGTGAGAGTGGTTGGTCCAAAAATCAATGACCTGTCTTCTTACATCTTCAGAAATTCTGTCTTTACGAGGAAGTCTACAAATCTGTACCCAATTCTTTTCAATATTCATATCCAACATATTTCTCTTCCTAATATATCTCTGTATAGTTCTTCGAGATACGTTGAGTAAATCAGAAATTGCTCGAACTTGATTTCTATGTGTCAATTTCTTACTAGTTATCATAGTCATCAAGGCTCTTCTAGCTGCATTTGAATCTGGTCTTTTATGATCTGCCTTGTTAACAACATTCAGTGCATCTTGTAAATTTTGAATTATTGTCTCTTTTACTTTACCTCCTCCAACTTTCCTATTATCAATACCCAACAATTCCAAAACTAGAGTCATTTCTTTTTTCTTGAATAACTTTGCAAACAATTGTGCTTTTCCCACCAAAGATTTACTCTCAAAATATTCCATCCACATATTTTTGAGATGCAATTTAATAGTGCTTTCAGGTACCAAGTGTTCTGGTTCAATTTGACTAATAAGTGATTCCTCATTCATGTCTATCAAATTCTACATTGTAGAAAAAAAATGTATACTTCGACTACTACCAATATCCTCCCCTAGTTGAGTTGCACCTTCTACAGTGATAGGTTCTTCTTCAACATCCATTGGTTGCTCTTGGACATGTTTCGTATGACCTTTCATTTGGTCATCCCTTTTACGATCATACTTCCTTGTTCTAGTCTTTTTATTTCCCATTGCTCAAATATTTAAGCAAGATTTTTTTTATTGTTTTACTACTTCGTCACTGAAAAACTTGTCTTCAAACTCTTTCGAAATCAAAATTTCTTTGAAACTTCTCCAAAAGAATGACTCCTTGCTTCAAAATATCCTTATATCCTAAAATAAGAATGTAAATTCGCAATTGATAAATATTTTTTTAAAAATATTATGCACATATATACCCTTCGATTTGAAAGGACCGGTCGCTCACGTGACCGATCGTGAGGGGCCGACAAATTGAGGGGACTCGGCCGAGTCCCACTCGGCCGAGTCATCCTAAGTGGCATGCCAACTTGGCAGCCAAAACTTAAAAAACACAAATAATACACAATTTGCACTTGTGTTTTTTTCTCTTCTGCAAATTAAAAATTTGAAAAAACTAAAACTACCCTTTTGTAGATCTCGGAATTACAATTCTAAAAATATAAATTTTATATAATTTCAATTGGAAAATGTTAAACAAATTTGTAAAAAACCACATGTAGGTATATAAAGCTTTGAGAAGTTGTCGATTCGATAAATTAAAAAAATTAGTAAATCAATTAAAAAAAAATTAAAATTATATGAGGCACTAGAGAAGAAAATCTTCTTCAAGAATATATAATTTATTTGAATTTTAGAAAAATTTAAATAGCTGAAAAGTGGCGGGAGATAAAAACTACTGATTTCATGTAAGTTGTACTTTGAATACTTATAACGGGCAAATTATAGATCGAAAACACTTCTTTCCTTTTTGTTGCACTAGGTATACATGTCGTCTAAAACATATTTTAAAATTGGAAGAAAAAATAATGTCTTACTTATAATTATTTGACGGGAGGTAAACCCCCTGATTTGCTGTATTTTCAGGACATAAAAAATAGACTTTAAAAATTAAAAAAATATATTAATTTATGTCCAAAATAATTTTAAAAAATTATAGGCATAAAATTCATCCTATTTCACACATTTCATCAGTTTACATCATCTTCAAATTCTAAATAGAAATGTGACTTTTATGCCCTTGAAGTTTTTTCGTTTTGGTGTTGTTAGCCTCTTCCTTTGTAAAAGGGTGACAGCTTATTGTGCTTTTACCCATTACAAAGAAAAGAAATAGGTAAATCCTTGAAGATGTTATCTAGAAAGACAACAAACCTAGAATCACTCATGTTATTAGCTAAAGATTTGGGTAGGCAATAAGCACTTGTATTTAAATCAATAGTAGAATGAGTAAGAACAGAAGAAATTTGAGCATCCCAAGTCACTTTAGTCAAACTGAGAGGAATAAAAACTAGGGGGGATAGATGTGACTCCTCATAAAGAACATCATCCTTAGAAGAAGCCCCAGTAAAGACTGTAGGTAGTTACACATAGCATTCTTCCACCAAGTTGAAGAACATTTCTTGTCAACACTTAGGGAGCACTTAGATGCAAAATTCCCTATAAAGAAATAGTGCCTGCAGTGAAAGGGTATCTCCTTAAATAGTACATCAATTGATACCAAAATCTATCATTAACCTATAGAATGACTTCTCTAGCTAGAGTTTTTCAAATATTCACTTCAACTAGGATATGAGAAAATGAAGTATAACTAAAGGTTTGGGTCACAAAATCTAGTTCAAGAGTTTCCAATAGCCTAATAGGCTTCATCACACAAAAAATAAAGGCAAAGATAAGGAAACCGTACCCGCACACATATAATATCATTGAGTCTTGTACAAGAAACCTTGAGGCACATAGAACAAGGATGTGAATCCCACCATAAAATCCTAGTATCAAGCCCAACTTGTATGTCCTCAAAATCAAAGCATACTATAAAGAAACCTCTAGTAGGATGGGAAAGCTCTATTTTACCATCAACTATAGGAGTCCTAACCTTGTGAATCTAGTGGTGCAAATAAGAAGAGAAGGTCAAAAACTCAAAAAAGGTCATTGTATTATAACTAAGTATTGCAATATATTCTAAGAGTCTGATAGTTGTTGAGTTTCGTCTAGATCTCCATTAGTGATACTCATGTTAGAAGCATTGTTTGAAAGTACATTCTAATCTATTATTTTTTTAAAATAATATTTTGGGTTTTTTTCTCTCGAAAAGGTTTTTCGGACCTCGTAAATTATTGTGTTGTGATGTGCATGTTATTTATATTTATTTTTTATAAATTTATATAACTATTATAAAGATTTGATATTTTTTTTGCATAAGCCTCCTCTCAAGGTTACTATAAGAATTTATTCCACTCTCTTATCCTCCTTTTAAAGAGAAAAAATACCCAACCTTGTCGGAGAGATAGGGAAACCGAAAACTAAAACATTTAGCTCAGAATATATAACAACTAGAGCCTAACCACAACCACAAACTGACCAACAATAGATCAAGAGATAACCTCTATAGGTGATGACACATTGACCATTCTATACCTTTCATGGCTTCAGACTTGCTGCAAAGTCGTATGCATGGGGAGAGTGTGATATGTGTATAATAACTCATTGTCAGATCGTGACACTTGACTTTATGGTCTTAACCATGTGAACAATATATGACTTTCTTCCATCTGCATCTTTGACTTTGCCCAACCATATCATTGACACAAAAAGGATTGTGACAATGAGGGTAGCAAACCAAGTATTTTCCATAGTTGCTCAGTAGAATTTGTACAAGAAAAGGTAAATTGTTGGATAAATTGAAGATAAACTGGAAGTTTTTATAGGAAGAATAAAAATTCATTTCCAACCTGATGATAATTGTAATAACTGATTTTTTAACAAATAGATAAAAGGAATTTTTTGTATTTCTAAAATATTTGTCTTAACTAAAAGTAAGTTGCATATTTTTTAACAAAACATATTCTAAAAATTTGTTTTCTCAAATTTGATTGGTTAAAATATTTTACAGATAAGAGCCCATTTTTTTGAGGTTGTTAAAATATTTGAAAGAATTTGAAGCTTAATATTTTTAATGACTTTCAAATTATTATTTTTATTAAGTTTTGTAATTTATAAATTTTTACACTATGCTTTGAACTCATAAAGGGTATAGTGGAATACTTTATTTTAATCTTTCATACAATTGATTCACTCCAATTTTACTATACAAATTGAACTTTATGTATTTAATTGATTTATTTTGTGTTAAATTGATTTAACAAATTTTATAATTTGAATATTCAATATGTCTTCTATTTAAGTATGAAAATTTTTTTATTGTGAAAAACCCCACATACTTATTTAGGTTTTCTTATTTAGTTTATATAAGTTTTTATGTATATATAGATATCTTTTTGTTTTTATTATTAGTTTTATTTTTTTTGTTTGTTGAAATTGTCTTAGGTTTGTCTATTTATATTTTTTTTGTATATTTATTATTATTTTGTTTATTTCATTTGATATATATACATATATGTATTTTAAATTTTATTGTCTTGTCTTTTTATTTTTTGTGTCTTTCTATTCTCCTTTTAAGTTGATGTTTAGTCTCAAATTTTCATTCACATTTTTTATGTAAATAAATATTAGTTGTATTTGTTTGATTAAATGTAGTTATTTTTATTTTAGAATATATGTATGTGTGTGTGTTCATAGTGTATATTTTAATAATTGAAACATTGTTTAATTAACTAATTTATTTTAAAAAAAGGTTATTTTTCATATTTGGACAGGAACTAACCTGCTCTGTAGCCTTGTTTAAGATTAACTTAACATTAAAGATCTATTGGTATGTAGTTATGAATATATGTATATAAGTATAAATGTATTTAATATGTCAAAAGTAATATTGTAATTTATTATTGTGAGAAAAAAGATCAACGAATTCAAGCCTAATTCCTTTCGAAGGTCCTTTGGCTAAAAGCCATAGCCATGTTAACTTGGCAAGATAGGTTAGTCCCACATTGTTCTTGATGATATGCATATGAATGAGAAATTTATTTCTAAGAATGTAGAGGCTGCAAATATCTTCAAAAATATTTGGTAGTTGTGTTGATTTTAAATCCTTTCTCTGTAGTCTTCCTATAATTTATTTATTGTTTTATTATTGTACTTAGTTTGTTTTTCCTCTCATTTTTGTTAAGAACATTCCTCTCCTACCCAATACATCAATAAGTTAGATTTATTATTCTCTCCTTTGCTTATCTTATACATATCTTTCTTTTTTTTTTACCTTAACTATTAAATATTATACTATCTAACGATATTTTTGCAACAGAAACTTTTTAAATAATAGTCAACTAGGATATTTGTATTCCGTGTTTCGATTAAACTGCTACTATTAATTGGGGATTTAATAGCAATTCTATAGGAAGAATAAAAATCCGTTTGCAAGTCAATTTATAATTGCTCAAAGGAAATGATGATATCAACACGATGACAATTTAGAGCAATATTTTAATTGGTCGGCAAAACAACAGTTGCCGATAGGACAACACCTGGATAACAATCCTTCGTCTAAGAGGATCTTTCTTTGTGCACAATGAAATCGAATAAATTAGCCCTATCGTTACTCTAGAGTAAACTGTATCTAAAATTTTTACGTTGAAGGACGCGACAACAATATGAAGAGGAATGTCATTGTTCTCATCCACAAACTTATGTCAAAACTCTTGAAAATGCAGTCGGATCATTGTATTTATTGATCGAAAACAACAATCTGATAAATAAATTAGCCCCACCGTTATTCTATTGCAAAGTGCATTTTGCATTAAAAATTGAACGCATATGCCATCGATATGAAGTATAATGGTATTGTATTCATCCACAAACTAAAAGAGCAAATAAAAACCAAAAACTCTCTTAGTATTTGCTGTCAAATATGTAAGCTTAGAATTGAACAATGTTAGTTTCATGGTTGTTAAGTTAAAAAACAAATATTTAATTTTAAATCTTTTAATCTCGGCTTGTTATGAATTTATTAAAATTCTTTTATTTTACAGTGCATGTTAAGGTGATTATTTATTTTATTGGCCATCTTGATCTTATTATAACACCTCCCTCTTTAAATTACAATGTAGAGTGATATATTTAAAGCATAGAGATGAATTAAAAAAGAGTCAGATAAAAGTCAATAAACACTATCAAGAGTATATCTAAATTCAATTACAAAAAATTTAAAATAAAGTGCATTAGTATTGCATCCTCCTTCTAAGATTATGTTTCATTCCTATAGCTCATCACCATTAAACTAGCACATTGAAGGTTCTACTTGAAGAGAACATGATCCTCCCAATTCAATAGGTTTCTGAACAATGTTTGTAAGAACCATTATTTCTTTATCAAATTTAAGGTACCCGGGGGAAGCATATCAATAGCCATTATTGTTGAGGTCGCGTGTTTAGAGATTCTAAATGTTATATCAGATTTCGACATTCTTTTTTTGTATCTTTGTATGCATCTTAACTACTTTATATCTATTGTTTTGGATTCTTGATAGTAACAACACACATTATGGCATCTTTTACGCACACAAGGATAAAAAAATGGTCATTTCAAATTCTCTCCCAAAACCTACTTGCAAATGTCTCAATAACTGTGTATTGCAATCACCTCAAAAATTGTCAATACTTATGCACAAATGTCCCAATAATCATTCAAAAATTCTCTTTGCCGAGGGTACAATTGGGTGGTGATTTGAACATGGTATATTTATCAATGGGCTTTTAGTTATCATTTATTCATTTTGTTCAAAGTTAGTTATTGGCGGGTTATATGAGAAAGGAGTGAATGGAAAATAGATCATGGGTGGTAATTGGTCTTCTTCCCCTAATTAGAAAGTGTTGTTGGTCTCAAGAGAAACAAATATAAAATTTAGATTGATCCAAATCAAAGTTCACTTTCATACAAGATAACATTATGTATGGATATATTTAATACATGATACATTATTAGATTGTCTAATTTAACACTCTATATTTTTCTTGTTTCATAGAGTTGTGATTGTAAAATATTGTAAGTATAACTAAATTGATGCACAACTATGTTTTAATGATTGAACTTATCTAACAAGCTCAAAATGGAGGTGGGTGAGAAGAGGAGTGTGGGTAGGGTTTTCTATAATAGGGGAATCTTAGAAGGAGGCAATTCTGGAGAAGATTATGGTGATGTTGATGATGAAGGCCTTGGGTTTTGCTTTAAAAGGAATTAGATCTTCTCTTCTTCTTCAAGTTGGGGAAATCAACGACCTTCTCATCCTTTATTAGTAGTAGTTCAAGTGTTAGTGTTTTATGATGCACCTATTTTAGGCTAAGAACTTTGCTTCCAAGTTGTCTTGGCTTAGGTGTTGGGGCACGTAGGGAGAGTTTTTGTTCAATGTGCCCTTATTTTTTGTTTGGATACCTCCAAGTTATCTACATTGAAGATTTATTGGGGCCATGAGCATTTGTTATTTGTACTAGTGGGGTTGGGTTGAGTAGGGATTTTAAGGTATTTCATGGTTTTTTTTGTTACTTTGTGGTGGGAATTTGTAGTTATTAGGGTTTATTCATCTGAGTCATGAAGCTTCTCTCTTTTGAAGTAAGATGGACGCTAACAATTTTCTTAGGCCTATATTTTCCACCGGTTTATTTTGGTTAATGTATTTTTGTTGGTTTGGGGCTTGGTTTTCCTAGTTTGGATCTATGATCTTTCTTGTTTGTTTAATTTTATAGGTTCCTTCTTTTGATCTCTAGTGGTTTCTCCATGATGCTAGACTTTAGAGGTGGAGTGTCCCCCTATTGAGGTGGGATTTTTAAGTTATGCTATAAATGAGGTTTGGATCATTATGCATCATCTTTCTTCTTTAATGACTCTTATTTATGTGGAGGCATATTTTATGGAGGTGAAGATCTACTATAGTAGAGAGGTTGTTGGCCAATCTATATAGTTTAAACTTATTTCTAGTAGTATCGAAGTGGGTTTAAATAAGGTGGTCATTTTCCTTCTAGTATTTTTCATCTTCACTATTTCTATGGAGGTGGATTCAAAAGAGCTTTGTAGTTGAGATGGATATTCTCAGTGGGGCTATTTGTGCTAGTGTTAGTTTGATGGTTGAGGTTTCCATTTCAAAAACCTCCTTGATTGTTTGGGGATCCTGTCAAAACCTCTATTTCTCCTTGGCTAATTCTTCTTGAAAAGATTTATTAAGTATGGACTTATCTTTGAAGCTTATCTTGATATATGTGTGTCTTAAGGTTGTGGGAACCTTGCTACAAAATATTCCTTCAATTTCCTTGTCACTATTTAATCTCTTGAGGATTTTTGGGAAGGTTAGGGGAGTATATCAAAACCCTTTGTTTTTCCTCCAACTATATATTAATTGGGAAGTTCATTTATATTTGGAAAGGGTCTTCAAGGTTTATCTAAATGTCCATTTTTGTAAGGTTTTTGGAGCCTTATAAAAACCCAAGGTTTGAGATTATAGGAACAAGAAAAATAAAACACATGGTTTCTTAATTAAGGTTAAGAAAATCTATGTTCTGTAGGGCTTAAACCTAATCTAGTGATGTAGTTGGAGTTATTTTTTGTTCCTTTCTTTGATTTTGTTAATTATTTGTTGATGGTGCATCCGCTAGTTGTTTGGGATCTATTCTTTGTAGCTAGTTAGTTTTGGGTTCTAGATCTAATCAAAATATGTTTGTACTGGGTTTAGGTGCCCCATCAATGCTTGGTTTTCTCTTGATAAAAAATTATTGAAATTATCTTAGATTTAATTTTAATTTATTTATATAATTATAAATTACATTTCATGATTTAAAATAGCTATAATTTAATATAATTACATTATTATAATAATAATATTTATATAAAAATAATTTTATTAAACATAAGTTAATATCTTTTATGATAGTAAACCCATCAAATCAAATTATCTAATTGTTTGTCAATGGGGTTCATCCTTTGTCATTAAGATTTAATACAAAAAATTGACTGTGGATGTTTTACATAGTATCATATTTAGGTTTTGGATTTTTCCTTTCAAATTTATTATTTTTCATTCATCTCATAGCATTTTCTCTCGATTGAAGTATCATTTTGACCTCTACCCAACCACTAACAATATTGATATATAAGGTATTTCCTAGCATTTAGTATCTATTCATTGATGAAACTTATGATTTATATAAATTCTAAAAGATATCATAGATCATTATGTGGGTAAAAGTACAAATTTGTGTCGTAGTAGAGGATAATCAACATGTTTTGGCCGAAGGAAGTTTCGGCTAGACCTTTTTCAGCCAAATTTTTTTTGGGTGAATATATGTGGCATGCATGTGGCACCACACTATGGAAGTCGGCGTCAATGTGTCAAGGTAGTTTCGAATGAAATTGGTTTGGTCAAACTGGTTCTGGCAGAAACTTCCTTTAGTTGAAACTATCAAAAAATATATACTCATTTGCATTCTAGCAACTTCTAAGAATTATAGAGCAATTTGGAGATCTTCAACCAGACTAGATAGGTTTTTAAAAAAAAATCAAAGTTTCTTTATGTTTTTTCAATTTTTAAAGTTAATAAATGTATTTATTACTTTATTTTACACTTTTTAGGATAATTTAGTTATGTTATATTGTTAAAATTAATTAACATGCTTTGTAATATAATTTTTTTTTGGTTAAATGACATATAGTTAACTAAGTAAACCTAGTAAATCTAATTAACCTTAGTTAACATCGTTACCTTAGTTGGCATTAGTTAACATAGTAAAACTTAGTTAACCTTACTTAATGTAGTTACCATTAGGTAACCTTACTTGAAAGCTAGTTGATATAGTTAATCATAGTCAACCTAATTAACCTTAGTTAACATAGTCAAACTTGGTTAATGTAGTTAACCATACTTCAAACCTAGTCAAACTTACTTTTAACCCTAGTTAACCACACTTTAAACGTAGTTAACATAGTTAACTTAGTCAAACTTAGTTAGCCTAATTTTAACCATACTTCAAACCTACTTAACCTAGTTAACTTAGTGAAATTTACTTAACCTAGTTAACCATACTCCAAACCTAGTTCATAAAATAGGTTCATGAGATGTCATATTCATTCTTTCATGACCATTTGTTGGATCAGGTTCTTATGGTGTATAAAGATATGAGGATATTCTTGCACCACCTATAGCTCCTTAGTAGAATGAAGTTGATGAGGATGCACTCCCCCCTACCTAGGCCCCTTCCTCATGTCCAAATCATCAACTTTTTTCCACCTTACTTATGAATGAGTTGATCAATCCATTAGGTTTCTCCTTACATGATTTAGACTTGAGTGGAATTGGCAGAGCATTACATACTACTATGTGTGTACCAAAAAGTGAGGTCACTTCTATAAACCATTACACTTGAGGGAATCCATGAGGAAGGAGATCTCAAGAAGCGGCTTATAGCTTCCTATCTATGACGTACAAGAACCATGTAGATATTATGAATGGTGGCTCTCAAATGAACCTTAAGGAAAGACCCTTACAAGGTGCACCATAGAATGGAAGATTCAAATGATAATGAAAAGTATATCTAAGATGAAATGCAAGATCTAAGATAAAATGATATGCAATAATGAAAGAAAATTAGATCTAAGATGAGATGCAAGATCTAAGCTAAAATGATGTGCAAGAATGCAAGAAAAGTAGATCTAAGATGATATGGATCAAGCTAGATGCAAGAAAGAAAATGATAATGATGATGCAATACTTCAATATGAGAGATCTAAGAATGCCCTTGCTCCAAGATGCCAAGATTTACAAGACTCCAAGATTCCAAGATTGCAAGACTCCAAGATTCGAAGATGCTAAGATGCCAAGACTCCAAGAACTTGTAATAAAATTTCAAGATCTCTTGAAGCTAAGAATGATATGAGGATGAGATAATGAAATAGATGGGATAATGCAAGAGATGAGATCTCAAGAATGAGGAGAGAGTCTCCTTTTAAATGAATTTAGAAATGAATAGATGATCAAGATTAAGAGGCAAAAAGAAATGAGCAATGGTCGTGGAGATTAAATCTTGGTTGATTCATTTGCTCAAGATTATCAAGAGGAAAAATCAATGGACATGATTAAGAGGCAAAATAATGAGTGGTTGAGATAAAGAGGAAAAAGCCTATTTCAAAAGTCAAAAGATTCCATCTCATTGGAAAGTACACTTTTATTTTTAATTTTTAATTTATTATTTATTATTTTTAGCAAATCAGT
The DNA here is from genome assembly GCA_027943335.1 of Chamaecyparis obtusa. NCBI lineage: Eukaryota > Viridiplantae > Streptophyta > Pinopsida > Cupressales > Cupressaceae > Chamaecyparis > Chamaecyparis obtusa. Next base: position 158,598 of record BSBK01003289.1, on the reverse strand, counting down.
TTCCATTATTTAATTAAAAGGGGACATGTTCTTTTAATTAAATATGGCTTAGGATAAAGTGATTTTATTATTTAATAAAAGGTTTTTTATTTAATTAAAAGGGAGCATGTTCTCCTAAATAAATAAAGCTTAGGATAAAGTGGTCAAACTTTATGATATAATCAAATTAATGATAAAATGATGATTTGATCAAGAAATAAGAGATTAAATAAATATGATTTAAATTGATTAAGCACAAGATTTAGTCTAGTATTTAAATTTTAATGTTAGAGTGAGGATCAAAGTTTACTAGACCATTTTTGAGTGATTACATTTTCCCCTCTTTGACTAATGTGTGAGCAACCTTGGAGTACATTGAGTCAGAGAATGATGATGTCAAAGTAACTGATAGAGATCTAACTCTGGAATTGATTGAACGAAGCATAGAAAGAAAACTATTCTCGAACTTAATTGAACAAGAACTAGCAAAGATAACAAGATACGTGATAAAGATCTGACTCCAAACTTGATCGAACGAAGCACATAGAGAACTAATCTCGAACTTGATTGAATGAGAACTAGCAAAGATAGAAATATTCCAATGTACAGTTGAAGCGAAACTAAACATTGAAACATAGATTGAAAGACAAGACAATAAGATAGCATAATCAATTTGCATCTTTGAAAGATAGATTATTCTTGCCCTCCTGAGATTGAAATCAAAATGAGGTAAAGGAGATGTAGAAATGAGATAGATTTGATCAAATCAGGATAAGATAAGGTTCAAAATGATTGATAAGCGCATAAGATCAAGTTTGACCTCCAAGTGATGAGAATTTGCCCCTATTTGAATAAAGTTGACTAGGAAGGTATAGCATTAGCATTATGTCAAAGAAAGTGATTATGAAGAAAAGATGATCAATGTTTGCCTCAAAGGATGAAAAGATAAGCCTTAAAAGAACAACAAAATGAAATTGTATTTTGGTTTCAATACCAAAAATGAATCGAGGATGATGAAAAAGGATGACCAAAGTTTTCTGATAATGATGAAGGAGACCCTCTCCTAACTCATATGCAAACTAGAATGAGCCCTAAAAATGCAAACTATTATGAAGATGCAAAGTGAAACTTGCAACAGTCAATAAATAGGTCCTTGTTTTTATCATTGAGCCTTATTAAGGGACATCACAAGATCATACATTCATCACTAGTGCAAGCGCAACAATGAAGATATGAATATGACTAATATTAGATATAATGTAGGAAATATATGTAAGCACCAAGGCATAAGGGCCAAGTTGACCTGAACACAGTTTCCAAATTAATGTTACAAGTAACCATAAGCATCAAGGCATAAGAGTCTAGGATGACCTTAATGGTTCTTACGTCAGAAAACACATTATAACAGTCAAGGAGATAATTCCAACCTCACCTAAGTGTCTGAATAAACAAGGTCGAGGTATGTGTGGCATTCCAATTGTGATGGAGGATCTTATCACATACACCCAATTTATTAGACGACCTAAGATCATTGGAATCACACCACAAGCATAAATCAAAGAAAACATGGCCCATGCCCCTATTCCTCTAGTCATAACATTATGGAGAAACCAAGGAGGGACCATCAGTGAAAACATTTAATAATAGACAACATATAAAGAAAATATCATTAAGCATGGCTCAGTCATTTTAATTTAAGCGCAGTGTAGAAAAGATAAAGATACTCACTGACTAACTAGGACTCATGCCTGTAGGTGAGAAATATTGCACAATCGTAGACTACATGCAAAACATTGACTCATGATAGCATATTGATAAGTGTTGAGAAACAATCGATGTAAAAGGAAGTGTTGAGAAACATTAATGTGAGTTACTAAGAGAATACCATCGCACAACAAAGGAGAATATAGTTCATGCCCCCTAGTCCTGGACAAAGATCAATTTCAAACCAAGGAGATTGTTTATGGAAGTCAAAAGGGTTCGGAGCGCAAAGTTGATAGATATAAGCACATAGGTTACAAGTAGTGCATGTTTCTAGGTTTTACCAAGATAATGATTTTTAGAAAAAAAATTTCAAGAACAATTTTTACAATTTAATTTTTTAGAGATTACCAGTTCTCAAGCAAGATCACATTGGTTTTCCTCCAATCTATAGAAAGCTATACGACATGATACATGAATTAGAAAGCTGATGGAGGAAGCGGAAAGGTAATGCAACCCTCAGAGATAGTCTCATCAAGAGTACCCAAGCTAGGGAAAGAGAAAATATAGCAACTTAAGCTCATGAAGAAGTGTTGGGTAACATATACAATAATGCCCCAATGTCATGAAAGAGGGTGGTCCAAAGAGTGGACATGTCAAGAGACTCTTATTAACAAATATTTCATTATATATATATATATATTTTGTTCAAGACCAAGGGGTCAATTGGATAAGATAGTGGTAATATAGCACAATTAGGACAAAAGGGTGATGGAGATATAAGTTAATGGTTTAAGATAATGAAAAATATATTTAAGCATAGTGATGGACAATTTTGAGTAAGCAAGATCATAATAAGGTAGCAAGGATACAAGAAAGTATGTAAGCTGATGGAAAGGATATCAGATGGTAGAATATATGATGCTTTTCGATAGTTCAACCTTGTTAGTATCAAAGGAAAAAGAGGAAGTATGGTTGCACATGAAATAGCTAGTGTGGATGCATCTTACCCCAAGTGCAGAGTGCAAGATAGAGGAATTATGCATGATGCCTATTTGCTAGGTTTTCATCATGGTACTTGTCCATGGCACCACAAGTAGTGGTTTTCACCATAGGAAGAATTTATTTCTCTTTTCTTTTTCTAGCAAGGTACCTATTTCTAGGTTTTCACCAAGGCACTTTTTCTATTTTTCTATTTTTTTGTTTCTTTGGAGGGATTCAAGCCTGATGCTCTTTGGATAATGATTCTTTGGAAATATATGATGTGATAGGCCAAGGTCATTGAGAGATATGCTCAAAGATGCTGATAAGGTAATGATAGGAAAAATTATGGAGGATAAGGTAGATGATGGATAAGGATTTATGCGTAAGATGGAATAAGGGGAATGGAAGGATAATGAGTGAGAGGACAATAAGTAAGTGTATGATAGTAGATAAGGATTATGTAGGAGTATGTGGAGATGATGGAAAGATAAACATTGTCACACACCTTTAGGGGTAGTGAACAACTGAAGGGAGAATAAGTTGGCTAGATTTAAGTTTTGATATAGGAGAGGATATGGATCTCGGGACACAAGGACCCAAGATGGATGAAGAAGAGGATACAAGATGTTTGAAAGGAAGAGGAAAGGAATTCTTTGAAAGATTGAATGTCAACTTTGAATTTTCTTTTATATCCAAGTATTTTAATAGAGACTTAGGAATCCACATAGATTTTGATTTTCCTTTACTTTTAGACACTTTTGATCGCAATTCTTCTATAATGGATTTAGGAACCTATATTTTCTTTGATTTTGATCTTTGCTTTGAGAACCCTTGTAGTTTCTTAAAAATTTCCTTTTTCTTTGTAGCCACATGTCAATGTGATAGGACATGGTGATCTTCATATGTAAGTTGATTCTTGTATTTCTAATTTTTATGTTGTACATCCAAATTGTTTCCAAAAGACTTGGGAATTATGGATAAAAGAGGTTGATATGATAGGTTTAGATGGATAGATGGCTTGTTTCTCAAGTATGCATGTCATTGTTGATCATGAGGTAAGCTAGGATAAAGATGCATAGAAGACAAAGGGACATAGGGACTCAATATGGATGGAAGGTTCGAAGTTTTCATCTTTAGATTATAAGGACCAAGAATAGATTTGGAAGATGCAAATGGATAATTGCTAGGGATATCAGCATTTGTAGAGTGAGTAGTATGGCCAAGGCTTTGATCCATAAGGTCCATATTTATAGCAATAGGATCATGAGTAACTTTGATAGGAGTAACAAGAGCTTGGGAGGATTTATTCTTATGTAGAGGAGTAGGAAAGATGGGAGATTTTTGAGATGGATATGAATGATTATGAAAAGGAGATGTCATGGTATTCAGATCTTGACAAGGATCTTTGGATAATATAGGAAGAGTACTTTTCTCTCAATTTTCAATAATATATTTAGAGATGATGGAAGGATTATCTTGATCTTTCTTGGGAGATGAACACTATATAGGAGGTTGATGGATATCTTCTTGGAAGGAATCATCATGTGACTCTTGGGATATGATACTTTGGTTAACCATTGGATAAGGATGGATGGTATCTTGATCTTGATCTTTATTGATATTCATTTCTTCACACTTTAGATTATCCTCTTGACATGGAACCACTTATAGGGACAAGGTAGGTATTTTGATATGTGTGAGGGGTGCATGAAGGGTTGATGAAGGAACAATTAGGATAGGTATGATAAACATTGAAGCACAAGGAAACTTGGGATATATGAACTTTGAAGCATGAAAGGGAATTGTAGAAAGATGTATATTAGATTTGACCTCTTTTAAAGATAGCCCTTGAGGATATGCATAGGTAGTGTGAAAAGCATTAAGTTCTTTATCCAATAGAAGAATTTTGGAGGGATTTGCTTCTTTAGGAGATGAATGTATGATGGGTAAGGTAGAGGTAGCATGAGAATCATTACTATACATGGGTTCATGATTTTGATCAAGCTTGAGATTAGTATCTTCATTAGGAAAGTCATTCGGATCGTCAACACCAATTATGGCATCATCAATAAAATCTTGGATTTTGTGTTTTAACTCCATGCAATCTGAAGTTTTATGTTCATTATTTTGATGATACGCATAGTAAGTGTGCATGAATGAAAATACACTTGAAGTAGTTGGAGGTAACATGTGATGAGATTATTTTCAAGGATTTTTTCCAATGTTGATTCATAAGATTCTCCAAAAGGAGTAAATATTTGCTATGTTTCTTCATTTTCTTTATCAAAGATCTAGGTTTTGGATCAAATATAGGTTGGTCATAAAGAGATTCTCGATCAAATATTGATTTATTAGGATTTTGATATTTCTCAAAGATAGAGTTATTGTGAGAGTGCATGACGTGGCCTTTCTTAAAGAATACTCAGAGAAAGGATAAATTGTTTTATGAGAATGTTGGCTAGAGGATATATCTTTTTCTTTCTCCAAGTTTTGGATTCTAGAATGCAAAGATTGGAGTTGTTTAATTTATAAGGTCTCTATTTCTCTCTCTTATTCCTTAGTGTACCTCTTGAACCTTGAATATTTATTAGAGGATGTATCATGTTTTTTCAGTAATCTATCGAAGTTAGTTTTCAAAGACTGGAATGGTTTAGCTATGGTTCTCTCCTCTTCTTGAGTGTACATTTTTGGCAGATGATTCCTAACCGACATGAAAGAAGATTGTCAAGAGCTAATAAGGATTACTTAGAATGACTTAGTTTTCAAGCTAGGTATGCAAAGTTTCCACTTGTCAAAAGTGTAAAATCATAAAAGAGTTAGTAAATATAACTTACCACAAGATGCCCAAGATGTAGGTAGATTTCCCTATGTATGACACTTGTGAGAAAGCAAAGATAAGATGCAAGAATCCAAAAGAAATGAGATGAAAAGAGTGGACAAGTGAACCATTCACTAACCAAGAGTGTAGTCAAGAGATACAAGTGATCGTCATTAGCTAAATGAAATTCCTAATGTGCTAGTTTTAGACAAAGAGACCAAAAAATGTCAAGTATAAGCTTCCTAAGACAACTAAGAGAAAATTTTGGGCAAGCCAACTTGGATTAGATGATATTTATCTTAAGGAGAGATGATATTATGGAATTTTGTACAATATTTTTCACTACTACAGGCAATATGAAGACAATGATTTCCAGTTTTGACAAAAAAATTGAATTTTGACAAGTTTGAATTTCAATATCAAGTTTTTAAAGAAAATATGATGCATAGAGTAGTCTTCAAACAATCAAGCAAGGGACAAAGAAACCTTGCATGATACAAGAAATTGTGAAGTCTAAAGATAGGTTGCAATATTCTAATAACATCAAGTGTATGTTCATAAAGATTTCCATGAGTCTAGCACAAATTGAAAATATAGCAAGAAAGAACTACCTAAGGTCAAGCCTAGTATAAAAACTATTGCCCACAACTTAGTATCCCAAAGGAATATAGATGGTGATTAATCTTGAGGTGATCCAGGAAACCACTGGGATCGGTTCTTGCACAAAGATTATGATACTTTCGGTCAATAGGGTAGCCTCTAACTTAAGGTTTTAAGTAAACTTTGTTCATGACTATCCCCTATAGTTTTTCAAGTGAAATTAAGGCCTATAGACCTACGAGCATCCAAAAAGTATAGTCTTGAAAGAATTATTTAGACCTCCTGACCCTATACTAGATGAATGTATTCCCCTTGTAGTAAACAAGATTGAGACCGTTGATGGCCCTACAAGCACCCAATCAAATGTAGTATTTATTAGTAAGATTGAGGCAACTAGGCCCTACACATGAAGAAGTATGAGGAATAGAAAATATCCAAGTCTCCCCTCTATTTTGATTGAAGGAAGCTTTTGATTATAGTTGGATGGAGTAGCCAAGTTTAAGCTTGTTCCCCACTTGGGTCATTACCAAAATATTATTCTCTTGGAAGACCCTCTAAAGGTAAATGTAAGAAATTAAAATGATAGCTAATGGAGGTCTATATTTTTGATTTTCCAAAAGGAAAAGAGCATAGTCTCCTGCTCCATAGTGTCTCCCAAGTACATCAAGCACATGTTCATTTACCAAAAGAAAACTAATTAAGCTATGTACCTATAAAAATGATCTAATAATAGAAAAGACACACAAGATCTAATAATAAAAGTGCCAATATCTAGTTACATACCTTCAACGTAATTTTCCAAAATCTCAATTGTTATTTATCTTAGCAATGCAATTCTTTTGGCAAACAAATCCCACAAAACCAAAAGTTAGGGCACAAAAATATGAAAATGAAAGAGATAACCTTGAAAAACCACTTGTTAGGAGATAGGGAATATCAAATAATTTCAATAAATCCCAATCATGCATTGAACTATGTGCAAATAAAGTGAAAGCTCATCACAATTTTTATTTTTTTTGCTTTTGACCTAGTTAACAAGATCTGATTTGTTTTCTATAATTTCAGCTCCAAAAATAGAAATACAAAGAAGACACCCTTGTTAAAAATATGAGAGCTTTCAAAAAATGTAAAATTTTTAGAAATATTCCTTAATTTGTGCCCTAGAGACCCATTTTACCAAAACATACCAGTTTTTATAAATTGACTATTTGAGATATTTAATTGCATGTAAATTAAAAATACAAATAAGTAACCCCCTTCATAATTCTGAGACCTTTCCAAAAATATAATTTTTTTTGAAAAATACAATGATTTGTGACCATAAATTAATTTTCATGAAAAATCAATAAAAAATTATAACTCATGGAAAAATGATAAAAAAAATCTGATTTTTAGACTGAGACACCTCTTATTCTTCCCCAACCTGAAAAAAAACTTTCAGACCCAAAATCGAAGCCATTTGTGAGATATAATCAAATATTTCAAAAACCTAGGGTTTTTGCCTTCAACTCAACATGTACAATGGTTAGCATTAAAAACCAAAAGTGAATACCCAAAAATTCATGGATTTTCCCCATGGTGGGCGCCAAAAATGTGTACTAAAAAGTGTACTAAAAAGTGAGGTCACTTCTATAAACCATTACACCTGAGGGAATCCATGAAGAAGGAGATCTCAAGAAGTAATTTATAGCTTCCTATACATAACGTGCAAGAACCAAGTAGATATTATGAATGGTGACTCTCAAATGAACCTTAAACAAAGACCCTTGAAAGGTGCACCATAGAATGGAGTATTCAAATGATAATGCAAAGTAGATCTAAGATGAAATGAAATACCTAAGCTAAAATGATATGCAAGAATGGAAGACAAGTAGATCTAAGATAAGATGCAAGATCCAAGCTATAATGATGTGCAAGAATGTAAGAAAAGTAGATCTAACATGATATGGATTAAGATAGATGCAAGAAAGAAAATGACAATGATAATGCAATTATTCAATATGAAAGATCTAAGAATTCCATGGCTCCAAGATGCCAAGATTTGCATGACTCCAAGATTCCAAGATTCCAAGATGATAAGTTGCCAAGACTCCAAGAACCTGCAGTAAAATTTCAAGATCTTAAGAAGGTAAGAATGATATGAGGATGAGATAATGAAAGAGATGGGATAATGCAAGAGATGAGATAATGCAAGAGATGAGATCTCAAAAATGAGGAGAGAGTCTCCTTTTAAATGAATTTAGAAATGAACAGACGGTCAAGATTGAGAGGCAAAAAGAAATGAGAAATGGTGTAGATTAAATCTTGGTTGATCCATGTGCTCAAGTTTCTCAAGAGGCAAAATCAATGGACATGATTAAGAGGCAAAATAATGAGTGGTTGAGATAAAGAGGCAAACTCCTTTCTCAAAAGTCAAAAGATTCCATCTCATTGGAAAGTGCACTTTTCTTTTTATTTTTAATTTATATTATTTATTATCTTTAGCAAAGTGGTTTCCATTATTTAATTAAAAGGGGACATGTTATTTTAATTAAATGTGGCTTAGGATAAAGTGATTTTATTATTTAATTAAAATATTTTTTATTTAATTAAAAGTGAGCATGTTCTCTATTTTTTTTTTGATCAATAAAAGGCCGGGGCCCTGAAATTTTTTTTATTAATATAAATTATAGTTTTTACAATGTGACCTCGCTCGCTGCGGGTGCTGGTAGGAAAGAGCGAGGTAGAGAAAACTTCCAGCCTAGCCCGGGACCAAAGGTCCTGTCCTTATACAAACTACGTGGGCATACCCATGACTCATCAAATGATGAGATTTTTTAATATACATTACTACTGTAGGCATACCCACGGCTCAATATTAATCAAGAAAAATACAATGCTTCATGGGCATACCCATGTCTCGAGTGCTTTCCTTATTTGCTTATTTTAAAAAACAAGATCTAATAATTATACATTAGGATGAATAGATATATGAACACATCCACCACTTTGATTTGTCGAGTGTAATACTTGTACCTTTGAAAGTTTGATCTTTCCTGTATATCATACACCAATTCTCTACTACCAAAGGTTAGTAGACATTTACATCATAATTTAAGAGCTATTAATTAAGAAAAAGAATTAATGAGTATGGTAAAAATATACCTCTTTCTAGTTATATACTACAAGCTGTGAGTTGAGTTACCATTTCTATATAATACCATTATCTGTCAATGTTAGTATAATCTTCTATTTAAGTAGTAACATAACCTTGATCCTTTTCTCAACCCTAAAATTGATACTCATCTTATTTTAAAGGGTACATAATTACCAATCAGTCTATATCTTGGCCGAAAATGATATCATTAAGCTAATTTGTATGCTGATAAAAACACATATCTATTTTGCAAACAAACTTCTATTAAAGGCTTTATGTATATCAGTATATATTGATGTGCAATATATATAGAGATATATATAAAACTTGAAAATTCTAAACATTTGAATGCATGACTAATATAGTTGCCACTATATATGAATGTATACATAGATCATTTTTTTTACATTCATATATATATATATATATATATCCTTAATAAATATGTGTACCAAAATCTTATATATGCATCCTGTTGCCAAAAATAGAGATATACACTCAAATAGCAATCATTCTTCTATGCCCAAAGGCTGCCCATGTTTTTGTTTTTAGAGAGCCAATATGACCGATCTTTAAAAATCAATATCATTTTCTAATTCCCATATTGAGCTGTTGGTGTTTATTTAAACCAGATAAAGAGGATGTGAAATAGTTACAAGGCATCTGCTGATGCACTCGAGAGATGCTAAGAGATATATGAGTGTTTTCCTACACTATACTATACATAATGATATCCATGTATAGTATGTATGTATTTGCATGGTCTGAGGACCTAACTTCTTCGGCCTTTGAGATTACGAAGGATTAAGATTTGTTTCATACTTGATGTTTAAGTAGACATAATGCAGCAAGGTAATAATTGTTTTATTCTGAGAACATATTAGGTGTATCAAGCTGTATATATATATATATATATATATATATATATATATATATATATATATATATACACACAAGCTATATACATGTATGTATATACCTTGATCATTTTATATGCATCCATGTAAATATAATGTTTTGAATATTTACATGTATGTATATAAGTATTTGATTATTGATCAAGAGTATATATATACATGTATATATACTTATATTTATATACATATGTATATATAAACATATATGCATTCATATATGTATATATATGTTTATATATGTATGTATGTATGTATGTATGTATGTATGTATGTATGTATGTATGTATGTATGTATGTATGTATGTATGTATGTATGTATATATATATATATATATATATATATATATATATATATATATATATATATATATATATATATATATATATATATATATATATATATATATATATATATATATATATATATATATATATATATATATATATATATATATATATATATATATATATATATATATATATACAGGATACAAAGCTAGTTATCCATATTTACTATTTCAGAGTATAATAAAAGGTGATTGAACCAGTGCTACGGTATGATAATGGAACATAAGGAGTATCTTCCATACTTGTCTATAATAGTTTGCCTGGACAAAGGAGATGGAAAACATTACTATACATTGTTAATTGCTGTGCCATTAACTATATTCGCTATGTTTGGTTTTAATCATATCTTTCCCTACTTGTGAAACTGCGCATATGTTTTCTACTTCAAATTTAGAATGCTTTGTACATGTCTTCCTGCTGATATAGATTTCTATTCTCTGATGTATCTTATCCTTGTTTTATAAAAAACAACATCATACATAAGGGTTAAGTGTACCTTAATAGGTATGGTGCCATAATCCTGACAGAGTACACAATTTTCAGTTATTCTGGTTAAGATTAACTATATCCTTGTTTTGTTGAATATTTATACTACTGGTGATTTTGTTGTCCTATATTTTCCAGGATGTCTATATTTGAATATACTTTGTCATTTGTATATTATATATATACATCCTCTGTTAAGTCTTATTAACCATAAAAAGGGCTAAGCTATAAGCGGGGGTATTTAAAGTTCTGCTTAAAACATCATATCTGTTAAGATCTGAAGTAGTGGCTAATCTATAGCTATGAATTCAATGCCAATGATTTAAAATATCATTTATATTGAGTAATGTAAACCATCTCCCTTTACATGTCTTGATCTAGCTTATTATATACCATCTATACTTTTACAAATAGCCCTTTACTGGTTACTGACTATCCTCTCTGTGAAAATTGGTACTGAGATGAATCTTATTGCTAAGGATAATATATAGGTTCCTGATCTCTATTTTGTCCCTATAGTAAATATGTACATACTTCATCCATGATTAAGGAGACCAATATAATAAAAATATCCTTTTCATTATTTAATGTACATAGCCATTTACAAGACTTAATATCTCATCACATGTCAACTGAACTTAGCAAGTATCCCTTTTCATAGTGTCTGGTTTTGATCATAAGGAGAGCAGCTACTTATATTTACATACATTTGTTTGTATGTAGGGGCTTAAAGGGCTTGGTTACTTACTTTACATATATAGCTGATTCATATTTAGATGTCCAACAATTCTTACATTATGCTGAGATTGTATGGATCAGATCTATATACATACTCATGCCTATCTTTCTATGAAACATACTAACTTAGAGCATTACACATTGTGCTTACATTTGACCTTGGTGCAGAGCCATTCATGATTATCTTTTCTCATGATGATAATACTTTCACCATCCTCTTGCTCTACTTTGGCATGCCTGGTACATCTTTTGATTTCTGGAGGAATTATCCTAATCCTTTCTTCTTCGTAATTGTTCATGTGCCCAGGGATGTCAAAGCCTTCACTTCTCTAGTAGTCGAGGCATTCTTCAGTGCTCATTTCCACCTGGAGCATCACATTGTACAGGAATTCTACATTCCTTGCCATACTTGGCCATGTCATTTCAAATAGTTCTTCTTCCTTAAAAACTAATAGAGGCACCCTCTATTCTTGAGGGATCTTATATAACTTAGATAAAGCTGTTTTCATTATGGCCTCAGGGTCATGAGCATGTTCTCTTAATTAAATAAAGTTTAGGATAAAGTGGTCAAACTTTAGGATATAATCAAATTAATGATAAAATGACAATTTGATCAAGAAATAAGAGATTAAATAAATATGATTTAAATTGATTAAGCACAAGATTTAGTCTAGTATTTAAATTTTAATGTTAGAGTGAGGCTCAAAGTTTACTAGAGCATTTTTTAGTGATTACACTATGGTATACATTTATTTAAATTTAAATTTTCTTTAAAACTTACAAATGTATCTAATCAAGTATAAATAATTTAGATTTGCATTTTTATTAATATATATGCGGTCCAAGGTTTTTTCAATAGTGTGCCACCATATGGGGGTGGATGCCAAAAGTTGAGTCCCACTTTTGGGCAAAAAGTGGAAGTGTTTTCCATTTTTTTCAAATTTCCCGTCAATTGATGTCTAAATTTGAGGCACATAGAGATTGAATCTCAAAACATTTCATAATAGAAAATGTAGTTCTCAGAGTCTACTTTTCAAATATGTAACTTATTTAAATACCCACATGGTATAAATTGCTTTTTAGTAGGAATGTTTAAAAACCATGTTTTCAAAATGCCAGTTTCAGGACCATACCATAGCCATGTACAACCACCATATTTTGACTTAAATAAATGAATTTTTGGAAATCCTTCTGGGGAAATATACCTAAGACACCAAATATTGATGAGCATATTTTTCTTTTTTCTTAATTGAATATATATATTTTAATTAATTTTTAATTGACTATAAAATACATTTTTAAAACTTCTGGTCTATGACCACCATAATTTGATGACAATTTCATATTTTTTCATTTTTTTAATCTTTAAGAGAATTTCATCTAGATTGATGTCATATAATTTATTTTTCAAAAAACCTAAAAATAAAAAAGTTATTAAAGATTTAGTGAACCTTGCTATTTTATGTTTAGGTACCACTTTTAATTAATAAATAATGCAAAAATAGTAAAAATAATCACATCACTATGAAATTTATATTTTTGAAATCAGGACTGTGAGATCTCTAATGGGTTTTTATTTCGTAAAAAAATAGGATCAAGAAGGCCCTCAAAAAATTATGGCAAGGCAACAATTTGGCATTCCAGTGCCTTAACCAAATTTTTGGAGGTCAAGGCATAGCCGAATTGTGCTTACCGCTCATGTCTTAAGAAACAAGCGACCTTTTTTTTTTTAAAACATTGAAATATTAAAATGCATTTTTAATTCCAAAAAAAAAAAAAAGATTTAGAAACGGGCACTCATTTTGAAAAAAGATGGGTGCCCATTTTGAAAAAAACGGGCACCCATTTTTTGAATTTAGGATCGGGCACTCAAACCTAAAATAGGTGCCTATTTTTTGAAAACGGGCACCTATTTCGAGTGATATCTTTCATTTCTACAAGACTTCCACGGAATTGGTACCCCACTTTGTGCATTGACCCATGGAGATTTATAAACACCTAACGATGCCATGAAACACATGACTTACAGTTAATTTTAGATGTTCCTAAATAAATTTTCTTAAATAAGTATTTAATGTATTCTACATGTAAGCATGAAAAAGATATATTTCTTTTATTTCACACAGAGATCTAGAGGATGTAGACCAATATTAGGTCATGGATCTAGACATGGCCCATGTGAAAAATAATTTTTGGAATCATGACATTATTTAGCTTGCCATTGTGCACCATGATAATGTTAGATATGTGGATATATCATAGTTTCAATATGGCCATAAACTCAAGGTAGGACAATTCACTCTCCTTTAATAAATTTTTGTTGGATTCATCTCATGTCTTAGTTTGGTATGTCTCATATTCAAATCTCTTCTAGAAATATGGTGTTGAAACATCAATATTCTCATTTGTAGTGGAAATTTATTAAAATCTACACAATCATTGCATGCACTTTTTATACATTGTAATTTGAACTCATCTGAATCTTCTTATTTATCACATAAAATCAACTTCACAAATTGTATCATACTTTTAGGGATGACCATATTTGGATTAAGTATTGCCGTAAATATTTTTTACATGATTACAAGTATAGATAAAAATCAACATGATTTTGATAGCAAAAGGTTTCATGTACCTTATTTATGGATTTAAAGAAATGACACAACCTCTCTAAAAATATTCTCCTAGCATATTTTCTCATCTAAAACTTCTTGTTTGAATGCACAAGAAATAGTTCACTTTGTGTTAATAAAATGTTTTAGATGTTCAAATTCCATACATGTCTGTTCATCTTTCATCTGTATAGTATCCCTTATATTGGAATAAACATGAGAGCGAGTGGTCCAATATTCGATGACCTATCTTTTTACATATTTACAAATTCTATCTTTTTGAGGAAGTCTACAAATATTTACTCAATTCTTTTCAATGTTTGTATCTAACATATTTCTTCTCCTGATATATTTTTCAACAGTTCATCTAGATACCTACAATAAATTAGAAATTAATTGTACTTGTTTTGTTTGTGTTAACCTCCTACTAGATATTATATATACATCAACATTCTACATGCAACACTTAAATCAATTCCTCGCTCGTTATGTTCTCAATGTTGTTCAATGCATCTTGTAAATTTTTTACTATTATTTGTTTTACATTATTCGCAAGGATTTTCTTGTTATCAATACCAGAGAACTCCAAAATAAGAGGTCTCTCTCTTTTCTTGAATAACCTATCAAATAATTGTGCTCTTCCAAATAGGCTTTTATTTTCAAAATATTAATCCCAAATTTTTTTACAATGAAATTTAATTGTGCTTTGAAATACCATGTGTTCAGATGAAATTTGATTGAAAAGTGTGTCCTTATTCATCTCCATCAAATTTACAATACCAAATGATATGTTTCCACCTTGAGAACTACCAATTTGTTCCCCTAATTGACTTGCATCTTCTTGAATATAAATAGGCTTTTCCTTAACTTCAACAGGTTGATCTTCATTATGTTTTGTATGACCTTTCATTTTCTCATCTCTTATTTGATCATATTTTCTTATTCTATTCCTTTTATTACCCATTGTGTAAACTATTCAAATTAAAATATTCAATTCACCCACATACAAAAATTCATATACCCAATAAAAAATCATAAACAATATTTATAAGTTCATAATTCAAGTACTAATGGAATAATTTTTTAATTAAAAAACTAAATAAAATAATGCTTTAAGTTGAAAAAATAAATAAAATAATGCTTTAATTTAAAAAACTAAATAAAAAAATGTTTTAATTTAAAAAACTAAATAAAACATTAATGCTTCAATTAAAAAAATTAAATAAAACAACAAAAGGAAAAAAATTAAGTATAAAAATAACTTGCAAAGAAAAAACAAACCTTCTCAATCATTGTCCTTCATAATTTCCTTTCAAATGTAAAAAATATATGATAAAAAAATCCCAATAAATGATCTTATTTAAAAAATTAATTATTATTTCGCACTCAAACTATTTTTTATACTTTTTTAATTTAAAAAAAAATCATATGATTTTTAGGGGCTCAGTCACCCATATGCCCATGTTTTGGCATCCCTTGTTTCACCCGAACTAGGATTGGTCAAACCGGTTATGGCCAAAACTTGTTCAACCGAAACTACCCTATGTGGCATCCTATGTAGCATCCAAACAAGCAAAAATTGCAAATGTGCATAACTTCTCACTTCTGTAGCTCATTTCTTTATGAAAACTCAAATTTCTTCAAAAACTAAAAATACCCTTTTGGCTAGAGCTCGGAGTCAAGACTATCATCTTATATGTTCTATTGTCTTTTGATTAGATCTAATATAGTATAATTTCAAAATACTTGTATTTTAACATTCGAGAAGACACTGCTTTAGAAAAAGGAAAAAATAGAAAATCATATTAGAAAAATTAAAATTTATATTTAACACTAGAGGAGAGAGTCTTGTACAAGAATATATAATTTATTTTTTTGCAAATGGTGTATATTTGATAAGGGAAATTTTACGAGACATGAGAAGTGTCAATTTCAGATAAGTTTGAATTTGGGTAGTCATAACATAGAACATATGAATTGGAAACCAAATTTTTTTTTTGCACTAGCTTTTCATGTCATCTATAACATATTTTAAAATTAGAAGAAAAAATATTATTCACATATACTCTTTTCGTCGGAACTAGACCCCATATTTTTAGCATTTTTTAGCAATTAAAAAATATACTTGAAAAATTAAAAAATTGTATCAATTTTTGTTCAATTTTTTTTTAAAAAAATATAGGCATATAAACTTCATCCATTTTTACACATCTCATCATTTTACATCATCTTAAAATTCTAAACACAAATGCCACTTTTTATGTTGTTAAAGTTGAACAGTTTACGTGTTGTTAACCTTTTCCTTTATAAAAGTGTGACATGATTTTGTACTTTTACCCATTTACTTTATATTAATGATTGTCCTAGTTTTCTCATGATGATGTTGTAGCATATAATTATATTTCTAACTTACAAGTTTAATTGTTTTAAATCTTTTTAATGGTTCCTTTTTATTGGTGTGATGATTATCATATATGTATGTTTTATAAACCTAGCATAGGTGATGACATTCCACTAAATATTATTTTCATGTGCCTTGAGAGGAAATTCTAAATATGGTTTCCTCTATCTAGTAACAATAGGGATAATTTATTTAATTCCATCATGCATGGAGATCCTCCTAAATGAAGGAACATGATCCAAGTGTCCTATCAACACCTACTATTTTTCGATCAATAAAATTAATGCCATCTTGATAGATTCAATCTCATCACTTCCTTCAGAAAATTATCAATTAGCCTGTAACTGAATTTTTATTCTTCCTATTAAAAACTCGTATGTATCTTCAATTCATCCTATAGTTTACTTTGTCTAGTATTAGAGGCTTGAGCTACAACGAAATTAATGTGATCCACTATCTCATAAATGACTCATATTCATTCGCACCAGAGTTTCTATTGGAATGAATATTTATTTGGGTACAAAATAGAGTAGGTTTCATTTAATTATTGATTTCTAGAGCACTCAATCCTCCAGGCTTCTCTTCAAACTTTTATCTTCCAGATATTTCCTCAACTAACCTCCAATTCATTGATTGCATCTTCTAAAAATCTCTAAGAGATCTATAAATACATCATTTTCCTCACAAGTATGTGTGTAATAATTGATAGAAGTATGTTGTATAATAAAATACATTTTATACTTCTCATTTATATTTATCTTGTGAAAATCTTCTCTATTTTACTATATGTTACTTTTATCAATAATAAAATCTACTTTGTTTCTTTGTGTATTTTATTATGTTGAACATGGTATCAGAGCATGCTTCAATCTTGGGAAGTGATGTACTTATTTTGTATTGTGATATTTTAATTTTTTGTAGGCTGCAATTTGGCTAAGAAGTAAAAAGAATTTTTGGGGCAAGTAAACAATAGTACAATATAAAGGAAATAATTTATGAACAAAAGAACTGGTGAAAATTTTTCAATCTTAACCTAGGTACTAAAGATTTTGAAATTTCTTTTGTCCTCATACAAAAAGGATAGAATTTGACATAATGAATTCTCTTGGTAATACTTTTCCCACAATAAAATTAAATTGGAAAATTATTATGATTGGGTATCTCCTATAGATATTACTCCAACTCTTCAAAACTGTTACAACTTTTTATTGGCAATGAACAAAGACCAGAAGATTTTGGAAAAGGTCAAGAAAATTAGGATAGAGATAAAAATGTAGTAGCTCATAATAAAAATTACATTTTCAGAGGATTTCTTTCTATATGTTTGTGATAAAATAAGTTGATTTGGAGTAAGGGATATTTTGAAAAACCCATATTAAAATTTAGGTCATATATAGATCTTATCTCTCACCATAGAATTATATAATATGAAATTATCAAGGTTACAAGATTTCATGTCTTACATCTAAGTGTACCATCTTAAAAGTTAGCACCCATTTGGAATCTCTAAGATCTTTTTAGGTCCCATTTTAGTGATCTCTTAGAACAAGGATGTATTTGTGCATGATTTGCCACTATTTCTTCATTTTTTGCTCATTTTTTGTCTGTTTCTTTTGCAACCCCATGATCCTGGAGAATTTTTGGTGGATTGTTCCTTCTAGAGTATAGGTTGAAGTTTTTATGTACCTTGTTTATAGATCAAGGTCGACCTATACATGGGAAATTTGTTTCACGAGAATTTAGACCCATTTTTTTGGTTTTTCATGTTTTCCCACCCAGTGTAGTCCACCCTTTTGATTTTGATGCCCAAAATCGGTATAAAAGGGGGGATGATCACATCATTTGATAATACACAAGTTCTACATGCAATCAACACACTCTCAAATAAATTCATACTTCCATTTGTAAGAAAGATATAAATTCTAAGGTGCATTCAAGGAGTTCAAGAAAAGAAATAAATGATTCATTGAAGGAATTTATTTCATTCAATCAAGGAAGCATTTGCTTCTATATATCTAGCTTCTTTCTTTAAGGATATAGTGCAGTTGGCCATCAAGAGATGAGATTTGTATTAACCAACATTGCACAAGAATTCAAGTATATTCATATCCATGGTATATGATTTGACACTTATAGATCTATTGTATTTGTGAACACATCCTACATTCTATGTCAACAGATAAGAATTCAAACATCTTTATGGGTAGTGGATTTGAATCCATCCATAAAAGGTTTGACAAGTGAGGTGAATATTTACATTTGTCTTTCTTTTACATACTTATATTCCAATTCAAGGTTAATTCCTAAATGGGGGCTTGACCAAGGTAAGCCTCTTCTCCTGAAAAAATTCCCTTTTTTGCATGTAGGAGTAAATCTGTAGGTTTTCAGGATCAGATTTGACAAGTCTAGGGTTATAGTTTCTATTAGAGCTTTGGATCTCAAATTTTTTAGTAGCATAGGTGCAGGTCAATCTCTAGCTATACCTAAAACCTATACCTCCAAGTCAACCTATTCTTGGAGCTCCCATATTCTCACGTTCAATATATATCATTTTGTAGGTTCCACATCCAATTTTGTTTCAATTTCTATTATAGTGTGCTATATCATTTTCATATATAAACTTGTGACCTCTAGTTGATAGAGAGGTTGGTTTTTCTTCTCACACCTTCGCAATTAGGTCTCTCTCAAGGAGATTTTAGGGTTCTTCTACTCTACACCTTCTAACCTATAGGATCATTTTCATGACCTTGATCCCCTAAACAATCAAGTTCTAGGTACTAACTAGCTTGCCAAAATACTAGCCTTTAATAAGCTTTAAGGACATTCCTCCACCAATGTTAACAAATTCACTTGCAAAGGTGTGGAGGTGTTCGTATACTCCCTAAATTATTCAATAACATGCTTTTTAATATTCTCCATGCTTATCTTCCTTATTGATTTCTACAATTTGTCTAAAAATAGACCTACTAGAAAAGAGCCCATATTAGGTCTCCTACTTTGAGAAAATGGGGCTTTTCACCTCAACCTTGTACAATGACCCTACAACTTTCTTTGGGTTTTTGACTTCATTTAAAATTACCTTAAATAATTTTGGGGTTCTAGGGCTTCATCTATTTTTACAGTGCCCTAACCAAGATTTGGTGATTTAATGATGGTTTTGTAAAGAACTAGGTGTTCTTTGTTCTTGGGTTTAATGGGTCTATTATAGATTACTCAAGAACTTATCCTTGTAATCTCTATTTGAGCATTAGATATTGTCATTAGTATCAAATTGGATCAGTCAGTTATCTAATCTAATTAGTCGGTAAAGGATGGAATAAGAAGTGATAGTATGATAGTTGGTTGAACAAACAAGCCTTCATACTGAGAAGTCACAAGGAAGAACTAAGAGCTAAAAGGAAATAGGTTTAACCGCGTACCAAAGCATATTTACCAAGCATCAGATTATACTAAGCACCAAGCATTAGTAAAAACCAAGTAGTCTACACACTGAGCACCAGTGTATTCACCAAATAGAAAAGGTTGTGTTTATCGAGCTATTCAGGAAATGACATATTTATCTATATAAATAGTTTACACGGATCCATAAAACATTTTACCAAGATCGATGGATATTTAGTATGGATGTAATCATTAAATATTGTGATGATTCCTATGTAATAGTTATATCTAGGTTAATTTTGTAAACTGTAGATCTTAGGTTTCCTAAGACGTTGTAAACCTAATTAGGTCATAGTAGTCATAGCAGTTTGCTATATAGTTGTAATTAATTTTATTTTGACATGAATCAAATACACATGACAAGGATATCATGAAGTAGTAGCCTCTTATCAAGACATCAAAATTCAGATAAGGTTTGCATGACAAAATAGTTATCAGAAATAGAGATCAGTTTATTCAGAAACATTCAAGGCTAACGAGCAGAATAGAGAACATTTTACTACACATAAAGGTCATATTTATTCAATAGATCATAGATATTATTCAGAAAAAGTATACTTATCATTTACAAATACCTTCTATTATTCTCTAATCATGACAACAGAGTTTTAAATCTCCTAAGCGAGTAGACTTAATAGTATGATTGTAAATCTCTTAACCGAGTGCACACTTAATTAGTGTTTCTTAAATCCTCTCACAAGGTAGATCTAATCAATTTTATTGTTACTCCTAATAGGGTAATATCACCAGAAGTGATCACAATTTGTAGCCTTATCCAACATACTTTATTGACTGCAGTAGTGAAGAATTTGTGGGTGTCATCCCCACCACAGTTTTTACCTTCTTTATGTAGTCAAGGATGGTGGATCCGATTAAGGACAGTCCAAACCTTGTAGCCACCAAAATTACACATTGAAATACTCAACAATGCAACACACAATAATTGTTTAACTCTAATTTTCATTAACATGCCCGACTGTAAGGCCTTTTGGGTTAGGGCCAATTACAATTAGAAAATAATTCTACAAGATTCAAGACCAGATCCAATACAATCCCTAGCTAGTTCAGCTCTGAAAACAATCAGAAGCTGATGGAAACCCTAAGGTAGATCTAAAATTGAGCTCGCAAGCCTCCAAGAAATCTCCTTATTCCAAAGTATGCAAACCCCTAGCTCTGCTACAAACAAATATCAAATTATAATCTGATCTACAAGGTCATCAAAAACTTTTCCACAACTTCCCTTTTCTGAGATCCAGATCTACTAAGTTCTTTCTTTCTGTTTCCTCCCCTAAACATCTACCCAAGCCCTCCTTAACTACTAATCATCAACCACAAGTTGGCCAGATGAAACCCTTAACTCTCCTAAAAAAATAATTAAATGCGATATAAGTCAGCTTACAAATGTATACAAACATTTAATTCAGCATGTCGGCCCAAATTAATGGCTACCAACAATAAATGCACTAAGTCAGCCCAACAAATCACACAAAACTTCAGTCGGTAAGATAGAACTATCGAGCATCAGTGAATTAACTGAGCAAGCCAAGCATGACCAAGCACCAGTGTCGACCGAGCACCTTAGGCATGACTGAGTAACACTATCACCGAGCACCAAAGACTACCAAATTCCTTCAGTGACTGAGCTTCCTTCAATGACTGAGACCATCAGTCAAGGCTGCAACTGAGTAAAAACTGGCCAAAACACAAACACTTATGCAGTTTCATCGAGCACATAGAATGCCCCTACCTTAACCTTGGATGCCCCTACATCAGACACCCAAGGTTCCAAAAGATGTTCATATGTGAGAAGAACATCTTCCAAGATTCAACACATGAACCCTGAATTTTCTTCACATACAAGTCCTCCACCTTTTCTGCTTGCATACTGTCTCACTTCTATTTTCTCTGTCTCTTCAAGTCTTTTCTAGGCATTGTACAGGTCTATTCTCCAAACTAATCATTCATTTTCTCTAGATCCACCAACTTAACTTGGGAACCAATACTCAAGCTTCTCCTACCGAGCATTGTATCCCTCAAAGTCATCAATGAAAACATCATGTCATTCTTCTCAATAGTAAAGACATTCTTCACACAATCATAAATAGCTCTGTAGTCATACTGCCAAGGTCTACCGAGCAATATATCACAACTATTCATCTTCACAATGAAATATAACACAAGATCCTTATACTGGCCAATCTGAACATCAATGAAGCATTATTCTCTAACTTCCAGAGCATGATCATCTTGTAACCAACCAATCCTATAAGGACGTGGATGTTTCATTCTATTCAAACGAAGTTTCCTAACCATGTCTTCAACAACAAGGTTATCAATACTATCACTATTAATAATAACATCACAGAGTTTACCTTCAGATTTGCATCGGGTCCTAAACAAGTTACTCCTCTGAAAAAGTTCATCCTTTGTACCGAGCAATGTTTGCCGAAGCAACAAGTTCTCTGATTCAGGTTCATTCTGAATATTTTCATTTACCATAGTAGTTCGTCGGTCAACCTTCTTCTATGTACACTCAAAAGAATGATGTCCTTCCTCTCCACAGTTATAGCAAGTACCCTTAAAGATAACTCTACCTATCTTCTTCTTAGGTTCCATAGGTTTCTATTCATCTTCTGCATCAGTCAATTTATCTTTTGTCAAGTGATCAACTTTCTCCTTCCCTCAGGAGTTGTTAGGTTGTTTCCTTTTCAACTTCTCTTCTTCCCTTGGAGCATACTGATAGGAATCTTCTACAGAATCAATCTTCAACATAACAAGCTCATCCTGAATATTGAATCTTAGACCATTCACATACCAAGCTACCTTTTCCTTACCAAGTTCTCTATGTCCATACTGAATAGTAAGTTTGTGGAACTCCTCGGTATAATCTTCAATAGACAAATCCTTTTGTTTTAGATTCTGCAACTTCTTAAACAATTTAAGCTCATAGTCAGCAGGTATGAAATTAGCTTTCAATTTAGTCACCATCAACCTCCAGTGATTGATCTTCATTTCACCTTCATCTTCTCGGTCTCTCTGCAATTCTTTCCACCAAAGAGAAGCATGTCCTTTCAACTTTGTCTGTGCTAATCTCACTCGAAGAGGATCTTCAATTTCTTCTAGCTCAAAGAAATCTTCAAGTTCACCAATCCAATCAATCAGATTGTTGGGTTTCAAAGTACCATCAAAAGTAGAAACTTCCATTTGGTAGTTACCTAACTGAGCAGTAGATCTAGGTAACCGAGTAGTTCTATCTTCACCAGATCCATCCCTCCAGTCATCACCACTAGATCCAGCTTGTTCAAATTATTCAACAACTTCTTCATAGCCATCCTTAGTACCAAAATTCTGAGGTATACCAGTAACAACTCTTATGATCTTGGTGACCATGTCATTTTTCATCAATTCCATCTCAAATCTGATATTTGATTTCATCTTCTCTATGATTCAGGATTCAATAGTATCAGAAAGATTAGAAATAGCTCTAGGGTCCAATCTTCTCAGAGGCATCCTTAAAGATAAGAGAAACCCTTTGCAACAAACCCTCACTGACCACCTTGTGACAATTTCCAAGTTAGATGCAAGTCAGATCGCAATCTATAATCCTGCAAACAACTAGGGCACAATTTCAAAAGTTCAGTGTTATGGATCTACAATCTAGATTGCACACAATCTCTTTGCCAACAAGATCAACTTTGCAAGATCAAGCTTCTGCTTCAACTAGATCAAACTTTGAGCTTCAACAGGAATAAAACAAGCTCAACAAGAACCAACTTCGCCCAAATAGGAACCAAATTCACTCTGATACCACCTTATGCAGTCAAGGATGGTGGATCCGATTAAGGACAATCCAAACCTTGCAACCAATAGAATTACATAGTGGAATACTCAAAAAATGCAACACAAAATAATTGTTTAACTCTAATTTTCATTAACATGGCCGACTATAAGGCCTTCCAAGTTAGGGCCAATTACAATTAGAAAACAATTTTGCAAGATCCAAGACCAGATCCAATACAATCCCTAGCTAGTCCAGCTCTGAAAATAATCAGAAGTTGATGGAAACCCTAAGGTGGATCTAAACTTGAGCTCACAAGCCTCCAAGCAATCTCCTTGTTCCCAAGTATGCAAACCCCTAGCTCTGCTACAAACAAATATCAAATTACAATCTGATCTGCAAGGTCATCAAGAACTTTTCCACAACTTCTCTTTTCTGAGATCCAAATCTGCTAAGTTCTTTCTTTCTGTTTCCTCCCCTAAACATCTACCTAAGCCTTCCTTAAATACTAATCATCAACCACAAGTCAGCCAGATGAAACCCTTAACTCTCCTAAACAAATAATTAAATTCCATATAAGTCAACTTAAAAATGTATATAAACATTTAATTCAGCATATTGGCCCAAATTAATGGCTACCAACAATAAATGCACCAAGTCGGCCCAACAAATCACATAGAACTCTAGTCGGTAAGCCAAAACTACCAAGCATCAGTGAATTAACTAAGCAAGCCAAGCATCACCGAGCACCAGTATTGACCGAGCACCACAGGCATGACCGAGTAACACTATCACCAAGCATCAGAGACTACCGAGTTCCTTCAGTGATTGAGCTTCCTTCAATGAACAAGACCATCGGTCAAGGCTGCAACTGAGTAAAAACTAGCCAAAACACAAACACTTATGCAGTTTCACCGAGCACACAGAATGCCCCTTCCTTAACCTTGGATTCCCCTGCATCACTTCTAACAAGGGTTTCTATGTAGCCAAAATATTTGTGTTATGTATTACATTTCATGATTGGTTTATTATTTCATCTCATGCACTTTACATTTACAAAGTTATTGAATGAATGTTGCAAACAATGAATTCAGTTGGATAGTTAGTCACTACTATTGCAGATTATCTATTCAGTTAAATTTTTCTTAGGGTACTGATTCACCCCTCCCCTCTCTGTACCTTATCTTTCTATCCCAAAAATTGGTATTAGAGTTAGATCTCTTATTTGGAATTTTAAACATCGAAGATGAAATATCTAAAGATGGAAAGACTTAGGTTGGACAAGACTATTGAAAATCAAAAGATTCAGATGAAAATCTTCATTGAGAAATACAAGAAAGAAAAGGATGAGTTGAAGAAGTTACTAGTTCAAAGAAAATATATGGCTATTAGGTAGTGTGAGATTGATTGCCATGAAGAAGACATTGATGATCCATTTGAGATTTTTGGATCTAGTTTAGGTAGTATATCTGATATATCTGAAGGTAGTTTATCTGATCTATCTAAGAAAAATCTTTATTTGACTGAATAAGTGAAAGCCCTATAGATTGTTCAAGAAGCACAAATGGTAATAATCATTGATGTGATGAATAATGCTAGACAAGATGAACATGAGAGAAATTTGGCTATTGAAGATAGAAGAAAAATGACTGAAAAGTTACAAGTTAAGGAATCTAAGATACCGAGACTTATCGAGCATCACTTTGATATATACAATCAAATGGTTCTTGTAAGCCAGGAGATAAACCAAGTAAATAATGAGTTAACAAGGAAACTTGAAGACATTGGTGAAATTAGAGAAGAAACTGAAAGACTGAGAAATGAAGTGAAAATGTAGCAACAACATAACATGAGATGATGAAAAAGGTTGAAGATAGTTCCAAGAAAATTGATGATTTTCTGATCAACCAAAGAGGACTTGGAAGCACTACTGGATTAGGTTATACTGAGAAAGGAGAATCATCTAAGAAACCTGAATAGATGAATAAATACAAAAGTCAAAGACCTAAGAAGCTATCATGCTATCACTATGGTAAATTGGGCCACACTTCAAATGTTTGGAGGAGTAAAGCACAAGGTAATCCTAAAACCACTCCTAAATTAAATAGTCATTGTTATAGTTGTAACAAGTATGGACATCAAGCACATAAATGTAGATCTAAGTTGAATAAGACTCCTAACAAACCCTACATGGAGACACACTATCACACTTGAAACATGCCTGGACATACTTCATAAGAATTTAGAATAAAGATGAAGCAAGTCTGGACACCAAAATGACCAAACAAGACCTATCAATTGAGGAGACAAGGTAATGTATATACTTGGGATTATAACACATGGGTTAACTACACAACATATGGAAGATATAGACATATTGCAGCTAACTGCATGAGAAATAATTGGAGAGGTAGATCTCGCATCTAGACAAGCACTGGTATGGCATGCTTACATTTTCACAAATTCCCTCACCTAAGTAAAGATTGTAGAGACTGAGCACCAGAAAAAAAAAATCTTTGAAAATGGAAATTCTATTGAAGATATCATGAGTATAAGAAACACTATTTGGGGAAAAGCATCAAATAATAATGGTGAGTCAAGTAATGAAGTCAGTGAAACCTCGTCCACTGGATAGGGTGGCATCGCCACATCTACCTAAGCTGAAAAGGTATGTATAGAAATGATAATTCAAATTGGTTATATCTATCATATAGTTCCTTATATAAAATGTTCACATACCAAATCTCCATGAATTAAGATGCATTATGGTTTTACAAATTTTGAGCTTTAAGTGTTTAGAGTTGTTATATGTTAGACCGAGTAAGAAGTTTCCAGTCGGTAACTATTATACAAGGTTAACCGAGCGTCAATATTAACCGAGTGGAAATTTACATGTTAACTGAGCTCATGTTAGTTTTTGGTATACACCAAGTATGACAGTTGTCACCGAGACGTGTTAGGTCAAGCATTTATTGCAAAAAGTTTGAGCGGGAATCTAAAAATGCTATAAATACATGGTGAATTTAGTTTATTTTTCAAATAGTGATCACAAAGAGCTAAGAGTTTATAGAGTGAAAATGAGCATAGATTTGAAGAATTCTAAGTGTTCTCATTGTCATTACGAGTAAGTACTATTGTTGTCGAGCTATCTATTTGTTATTTACTGAAATAGTAATTGAGAAAAAATGGCGTCTGCATCAAAAGTGAGCAAATCCAAGTATGTAGATGAGGAGGAAGTTAATTTAGTTGTTTTCGCTACTTGTGATGAGCCTAAATATAAACTTCATCCTGAAGTGGCATCACAGAATGAGAAAATGGGAGCTTTTTCAAGCATACCACCTAGGGTTTTGCTGGTAGAAGATGTATGTTCATATATTCACTACAAAATAGGAGAAATTGGAGATTTTGAGATGATTGCTACATTTTAGAAGTTGTGTTGTGTTGATGGAAAGTTGAAAACTGATCACGAGCACCTGAGATTTAAAGGTTTGACAAATGCCCTAAATATCTTGAAGGTTTTAAAAAATGAACGGATAAGAATCATTCTGAGTCAGTATCATGATGGAAAATTATGATTGGATGAGCCCATAAAGATTATAAAGAAAACCATACATGCAGTAATCCAATACCCAACTAGTGATAAGGTCAAGGCACTATGGAGTGCACCGAGGACTGAGCTAGAGAAGAATACATGAGTCGAATGGGATGGAAGAGCAATGAAAGTTAGCACAATCATTGATCTCAAGTTAAGATTTGGAGCATATGTCATAGGTTATAAGATATCTCAATCGATTAAACCGAATAGTGTACCGTGTGGTGCAGTTGACATTGCTTACAAGATAGTTAAGAAGAGATTCTAGTTGGACCTTGGCCAGTTGCTCTTGAAGCAATTAGAGGAGAACATGAAGACTATTCAGTCGACTAAGTCCAACACTTGTAAGTTTGGATCTTTGCTACTTTGCATATTATTTTATGTTCAAAAATTTTTCCCTTGGGTTGGTAATGTAGATTGGACAACCAACAAGCCAGTCACACTCTAGATCAATGATTTGATAAACAATTTGGGAAACAATTTTGTCAGTATGGTAGATAGTTATTTTGAACAATTTAAGGAAAGGATGAATTCAAGATGTATAATGCCGAGACAACTAGTAGAAAAATATGACATGATATTTTCTTTCTAGTTGATACAGATTATACTTTGATAAAGGCTGTGAAACCAAGGACAAAATGGTTAGCCCCTATGGGTTATGAATTAGACATTGATCATGCCTCTAGATCAATCAAGGATTCATTGGCTGAGCCTAAGGAACCAAAAGATGCTAGGTTTGGAACATATAAAGAAGCCAAGATAAGGACACACCAAGTTATTGGGAAAATAATAAAGAAATCCAAGAAAATAATAAGTGATTTGGTAAAGAAATTTGGAGATGATGCTGAAACATTCAAGAGAATACCGGTTGAGGTAGAAACTAAAAATCAGTTACTTCTTTCTAATAAATGATATGATGAGGAGGCAACCGAGTTTGATAAAGTTGTAGATTCTACACCACTTTTGTCTACTTCCACTCTAAAGAAGAAGTAGTTTGAAGTGTGAACTAGGACACGCACAAGGTCAACAACTTCAGCCTCACCTCCACTAAAGAAAAGAGTTGTGAAGATTTCTAGGCCAACTGTAGCAACACCAACAAAGAATTATACGAAAAGAGGTACAAAAGCTACTATTGAGGCCCTTAAGAAAAAAATAAAGTTAATCAGAGGGAAGGATGACATTAATACTGATGAAGATTATACTGAGAAATTAAAGGTAGTTGTCAATAAGAACCATTTAATAGATGAAGTTGATGAAAATATAATAGACAATGGAGGTCTAAGTGATCCCCAAATCAGTTGGTTTGAACACTTGTCAATCGAGGATCAGAATAAAATTGAAGAAGCTGTAATTTAGATGATGATTAAGTTCAAAAAGGTACCCATTGAATTTTCTAAATATGTACCTAAGGCATTATATGACAAAATTTTAGCAAGATGGAATTATGCATTGAACACTAAAAAGAGAATGAGGGAAAAAACCCTAGTTATGACAATGCCTACATTGACAGTTCCTAAAGTTGAGGATTTGATGAAAAATTATTCAAAAATATTTTTAGTGAAGAGTAGAGCACTATAGATACTGGATGAAAATTTAGTAGACATTGATGAAAATAATTAACTACTATGGAACTCAATACTACAAGCCCAAGATGAGTTAGAAAATATGGCTTTGGCCATTATCCTCGAGAGGAAGCTCAAGAGAAAAGGAAAAGGCATCCATTCTGATGATGCTGATTTGGCACTGAAAAAGACAATTGAGTTATCAGATATTGAGGTACCTAATACCACTGATGCCACTAAGAACTTCAATATTTAATTCGAGATGCACCTGAGAAGGTACAAATACAAGGAAACACTAATGATTCAAATAATGTACTTATTGAGGACATTACAAATGGTGATCCTAAAAAAATCAACGATGATGAGGATGTCACAATTGCTAGAGCTCAACAAGAAGTGCAAGCCCCTACCGAGTCAGCATTAAGTATCATATCAAGTGATCTTCCAATTTTGGTGCAAGAAGTTGAAATAATTACACAAAAAGAACCCAAAGGCTCAGTCCCTAAAAAACCACAAGATACAACACAGGAACAAGGTAGAATTACTACAAATACTATAGAGATAGATACACCTAAGGAAAAGAGGTAGATCTACATAGACACAAGATAACCCCAAGCCTATCGAGACCACACAAACTGATACTATATCTGAAGCTCCATCTCAGTCAACCAAGACATAGGTCACCGAGGAGCAAAAGAAGGAAGACATAGTATCTATCAAGAAAGATAAGCTAAGTGTTGAGGTCAAGGCAATAGTTCCATTTGTGAAATCATCACCTCAAGAGTCCAAGAAGAAGAAGAAGAAACATGGAAAAGGGATAGTCACTCTTGATGAAGTCATTGAAATTCCTAACTATCATCCAAGGACTTTGGACCATGAGGAATTTAGGACGTATGGGGAATTATGTACAAGGAAAGAAGCACACGAGAAACTGAGGAAAGAAAGAAAGAACAAGAAGATATTAGAGGATGTGAGAGACATCTTGTAGCAAGTTGTACCAAATGTCCAAATCAATGAGGAAACACCCATATTGGACCAACTTGCAACCCTTTCCAATCAAATAAATACCCCAAACATAGATGCTGAGAAGAGAATTGAAGAAAGGGTAGAGGAAAAGATACAAAACAAATTAGCAGAGAAAATTAACCAAGAAGTGGAAATTAACAAGGTCAAGCTTTCTGAGGTAATCACTAAGTCAGTATCTATTACTCAAAAAATAGTTTAAATTTTGTTCAAGTTATGCACTATGGAGACTTTCCCTGCTGAGGTCAGTGAAAAGATAAAGAAGTTGGATGTTGATATCCTAGCCAGTGCCAATGTGTCTCTAACCAAGCCAAAATATTTTCATAAGCATATTCTAAAAGTTCAAGAACTCAGGTCATTGACAGCTGACTTGAGGAAGAAGGAAGATAAAATATGTGACCAAGTCACTGAGCTGTAAGGAGAGCTGCTTCCACACCTCAAAATAATAGAGAGAGAAATTCTGAAGGTACAAGCCTTATTTGCAATGCACGAGATATTTGTGTTAGAGAAAATCTTTGACATGCATGCACAAGTCGATCTTAAGAACATTTCTCTCACCAAATTGAAAGAGGAATGGGAATACTCTTAGATTCTCCGATGAAAATCCATACGCACATTTTTTATAAGATGTAAGCACAAATTTTTCTTTTGGCATTAATATCAAAAAGGGGGAAGTATAATGTATATACCAAATGGATTCCATAATGATGGTGCATGAAGTTATTCATTTGTTAGAAGAAGGAAAAAGGGAAGGCTTTCTTCTCAAGCTTGACCTCTCCAAGGCCTATGATCAAGTGGACTGGTAGTTTCTTCTTAGAGTTCTTGAAGCTTTTGGTTTTACCACCCGTTCCTAAAAGCTTCTTTTTCAAATCATCTCAACCCCATCCTTGGCAGTCATGATTAATGGCTCCCTATCGGCCTTCTTCAAACCTACTAGGGGCCTAAGACAAGGGGACCCTCTCTCCCCCATTATTTTCATCATTCTTGCTGAGTGCCTGGGGAGACTTATCTCACCCTCTAAAATGATCGAGGACCTGAAAGGCATCAATCCCTCCTCTAGTGACATTGTCTTTACACACCAGCAATTCATGGATGATACCATTCTTTGAGGTGAGGCTTCGGTGGGAGAAGCTAGAGTGGTGAAGGATATTCTTAACAATTATACTAGGGCTACATGCCAAACTATCAACTGGAACAAAAGTGCTCTTTTCTTTATCAACACACCTAAAGCTAGATAGAGGAAAATTGCTCAAATTATGGGATGCGGTATTGATACCTTACCTTCAACCTACTTGGGGTTTCCCTTAGGTGTTAAACCTCCTGAAGCCTTTTGGAACAAACTGATAGATAGATTTAACAAGAAGCTTTCTGGTTGGAAAGGGGTCATCCTTAGATAGGCTGGTAAGATATAACTAGTCAAGTCTACTTTACAGAATCTTCCCACCTATGCCCTCAGCCTTTTCCCTATCCTGGCTAAAGCTATGGAAGCCATGGAAAGAATCTAGAGAAGATTCATCTGGTTTGGAGCTAAGGACCACAAGCACATTCCCCTAATTGCCTGGGAGAAGGTGTGTAGACCTAAAATTGTTGGTGGCCTTGGTTTAAGGAAATTGAAACCTTTCAACAAAGCCCTTCAAGCCAAATAGATCTGGAGAATTTTCAATAGCATTGGCGAGTGGAGGGATACCTTTGAAGAAAAATACCTATCGCATAACTCACTCAATAGATATTTTGAAGAGGTAGATTCCCCTAAAGGTTCTATCATTTGGAATGGTCTCCTTATCGCCAAGGAGCTGGCTAAATCTAGGGCTAAGTGGAAAATAGGTAATGGTCATTCTATCAATTTCTGGAATGACAACGGGTTTCAGATGGGTAGTCTAAGAAATTTTGACACTCTATACACCTAGAGACATGTCTGCTCTCAAACCTATGAGACTCAGGTTTGTAATTACAGATGGGAAGACAAATGGGTGGATCTCACTCAGATCTCTCAGGACCTATCTCCTTTGATGATTTCTCTCAATGCGGTTACTCTCTCTCCCAAGTAGGACAAGATTATATAGGAGGATTCTTCAGATGGGAATTATACAGTGGCTTTCACCTATTCTAGGTTGACCACCCAAATCCATGGTTTGAATCTGCTGTGAGCCAAAGCTTGGATTCCTGGTCTCACGTCCAAAATCAATGTCTTCTTCTGGCTCCTACTCTAGAACCATATCCTTACTGTGGATAATCTCATGAAGCATGGGTTCTAGTTCACAAATAGATGTATTCTCTGCAAATGTTAAGAGGAATCAATGGATCACCTTTTCATTCATTGCTCCTTTGTTAGTCAAATCTGGCAACTCCTCTTTTCGGTCCTGAATCTCTCATGGTGCTTTCCCCTATCTTTTTACGATCTCTTTTCCCAATGGGTCTTCAAAAGGTTTGATTAGGACTTTAGATTACTCTATACCTGGATTCTTCCTCATTTTTGTTGGGGGATCTGGAATGAACACAATAATCACATCTTTCATGACTGTTCTTCTCCCTCTAAAATTATCTTTGAAAAAATCATTCATGCTGTTAAGGAGAATCTTTTCTACTGTGGCAGATCTAACCTTCTTGTAGGAAAGGCCCGGACTGCTACTTAGGAAAAAAGATAAAACTATGTGTGGACTAGTCCTCTAACTAGTTGGACCAAAGCCAACTTTGATGGCATGGTGAAAGGGAACCCAGGTCTAGCTGGCAGTGGAGGAATTATCAGGAACAACTTTAGCATTAGCACTGTGGCTGTCAGTCTCCCCTTGGGTGCTCAAACAAATCACTATGTTGAAGTCTGCATGGCTCTTCAAGTTACCAAACTTGATAAAGATCAGGGGGCTAAGTGGCTCTGGCTGGAAGGTGATTCGATGAACATCATCAACTGCCTCAACCTCTCTCACCCTCTCTCTTGGACTATAGTCAACATTATAGCTGAAACTTGGGCCATTCTTAACTCTTTTGATAAGGTGTTCATCTCCCATGAGTATAGGGAAGCCAATGGGGTGGTAGACTGGTTTTCCAACTTGGTAGTCACTAAGGATGCTAAGCTGATATGGCATAATGGAGATGACTTTCCCATAGATGTGAAGAGTATCTTGGAAAAGGAATGACTCTAGTGCACTGAGGGAGAAATCTTACAACCTTAGTTCCTCGCTTGGTGGTCAGGTGTTGCTGCTTATCCTCTGCCACTCTTGTATTAGTCCTTTCTTCTATTCAACTTCTG
The DNA here is from genome assembly GCA_027943335.1 of Chamaecyparis obtusa. NCBI lineage: Eukaryota > Viridiplantae > Streptophyta > Pinopsida > Cupressales > Cupressaceae > Chamaecyparis > Chamaecyparis obtusa. The sequence goes on along the minus strand of BSBK01003289.1, from coordinate 125,235 downwards.
AGTGGTGCCTTGGCTATCTCTAGCCTCGCCTTTTCTACCTTGCTATGGTTTTCTGGCCCTAGCCTTTCTGTGGTCTGCTCTTGTTTGTTTTGTTTGGGTTTCTTTCTTCTGCTCTAGACATGTGGGTTTCAAGCACCCTGTAAAACCTTTTTTACTTTTTTAAAAAAAAAAATGTATATACCAAATGTACTACTATATGCCAAGTGTACTACATACATACTGGGAGCATGCACCAAGGGGGATTTTTGTAGAAGAGTTAGTTATGTATATGTATATATGAAGAGTTAGAACATTTTTTTGAGAAATATCGGCTTATATACATTACACTTTTGATACTAATGCCAAAGGGGGAGATTGTTATCTCTATTTGAGCATTAGATATTTTCAGTAGTATCAAATTGGATCAGTTCATTATCTAAGTTGATCAGTTGGTAAAGGATGGAATAAGAAGCTAGAGTATGCTAGTCAGTTGAAAAAATAAGCCTTCATACCGAACAGTCACAAGGCAGAATTGAGAGCTAAAAGGAAATAGGTTTAACTGAGTACCAAAGCATATTTAATGAGCATCAGAGTATACTAAGCACTGAGCTTCAGTAAACACAGAGCAGTCTACACATCGAGTACTAGTGTATTCATGGAACAAAAAATGTTTTGTTTACCAAGTTATTTAGGAAATGACATAATAATCAGGAATGGCACATTTATCTATGCAAATGGTTTACACAGATCCATAAACCATTTTACCAAGATCGAGAGAAATTTATTATTGTTGGAATATCTTTTATACCCTCTGAGATAACTTCAATATCAGGGAAATTCAATATTTATTCAATAACAGGATCTACATCCATTAACTGTGCTTTTTTGAATCATCATCATTCAATTCTTTAGTATTCTTGGCCTCAGTTGCCATTACATTTTCATCATCTGCAATACCCACTGCTAGGTCTTTATTTGTTATGTCTTAAATGATGACCTTTTCTTTATCTATTGTCAAATCAATGGGATTTGACTTCTCTTGGGGTTTCTTGATTTTTGTTAGTAGATTATGAAAGAATATCTTTCTCCATAATTCATTTGTCTATTTTTTAACTTCTTCAAGTTTACCAACCATTATCCTTAGTGCCCTTCCCTTGACTAGAAATCTCTTAGAATATTCATGTAATACTTCTTTAATTCCCCTTTTGGACAATTTAGGAACAGTGATAGTTAGGGATCTCTCCCTTATTTTTTTCTCAAATACCAAGGCATATTTCTATCTTGTATCTATCTTTTGGTATAATTCATTTGATACTTGATTGACCATCTCAACCGAAGTAGTCTTAAACTTGTGGAGTGTGTACACAACTGCTTATTCAATCTTTTATTTTTCTTCATCACCCCTTATTTCATATTTAAGTTTTTTGATTCCAGAATAACCTCCATATTTCTTAAGTAATTTAAGTGACTCATCTAAGTTCCTTAGTTTTGGTGTTTGGTTTTGCAAAATATTAAATTGACTTACATCTTCAAATTCAATTTCATTATCTTCTTGTAATTTCAACTTCCTTCTTAGTTTACCTGAAGTCTTATTTCATCTTCAACCATTCTTTTAACATCCTTAGCTTTTCCTTTTTGTTCTAGGACTTTGCACATTCTTACTAATTGAGCTTCTTGTTCTCTTTTTAGTGCTTTTACTTGATCAGTTAGGTTTTTATTCTTATCAGTTAGTTTTTATATTGCAGCTTGTGATTCATCAGACATACTTCCCTTTGATAGTTCTTCAAGTTCTTCAACCTGATCTTGTGTATCCTTCAATTGATGTGCTAGCTCCTTTCTCTTGTTGAGTGAATGCTTCAGTTTCCTCCTTAATTCATCAATCCAGTCATTAGCCATCCTTAGTTCCATGTTCATGTTATCAATCACCTTTTAATACCTATATTTTCCATATCTTCAAATCTTTCCTCTCAAGTGCTTAAACTTCTAAATAAGAGACGTTTCCTTAATAAAAATTGTTGGATTAATTATGGAAAGCTAAGTATGGAGAGGGGAGGGGTGAATCAGTACTCCAATTTAACCTTTAACCAACTTTCTTAACCATTCACCAAATTCATAACTTTGTATATAAGAATGTAAAACTTATAAGGCAATATCATGAAACACAACTCATAACATAATGATTTGGTATCACATAAATCCTTGTTAGAAGAATAAACTATGGTGGGGATGACACCCATAGAACTTCACTACTATAGTAAAAAGTCTAGTCAGTTAGAGCTATAATGTTAGTGATTTCTGATACCTTTCCCTATTAAGAGTATTAATCCTATTAAGAGTCTAAAGACCAATTAAGTCTACCTTGCTAAAGGATTTTACAACTCTAATCTAAGTGATGTACCATGTTAAAGGATTTACAATTTAAGACCTATTAGGATCCACTCAGTTAAGGGCTTTTACAATTTCAATTAAACACTTAATCAATAAAAAATTTGTCTATAATACTTGCAACAACTTATGCTGATCATACTCAATATGCTCAATAACAATTCACCTCATATTGTTCTTCACTTACAATATCAATTATGTACTCAGTAGATTCAACTTTGTATCACATTCACATTTTTATCTCTACTACTCTTTTACTCAGTTGCTTCTATCCTCATCACCTTCAAACATATTTTTGAATGATCATCACCTTCTCTTTACAACTTCTCCTTTGCATCATACACTCTCTCTTTGATTTTCATACTTTGATCCATTTTATACTCAATTCTAGAAGCAGTAGAAACATTCTAGAATCATTTCCTTAAGCAGTGCTAGCATTGGTTACTTCAATTCATAAATCATATTTAATTCTCATTGGTGAATCTCACCTTGTAATCATATACAATCATTAAATTTAAAAGTCTAATGTTTTGTCAAACAAACTCCTCGAGATTTGTAAACCATTTTCTACTTGAAGTGTCTAGATTCAATGTATATATAGATTCTTCTTGTGTCATCCTATGATGCTCAGTAATACACTTGTCTCTTGCTTAGTAGCATGTATCTTCTCTTGGTTCAGTAGATGTTGTAGCTCAATACTTCTCGGTGCTCGGTGTTTGGTTTTCCTTGCTCTACCTTTCTCAGTGTCTTGACTTCTTTTGCCTCTACCAAACCTAGCTTTCCTTTATTTCCTTTTACCAACTTGCATATTGGCTTTACCGACTAGACTATCCTTCTTTACCAAATAACTTTGGAAATCTATATTACTTAATCAAAACTAATGACAACAAAATAAGTTTGTAGAAGTATCAATATAAATCAATACATCATGTTCTACTCATTCGTATTTTTCTTTCTTTAAATTTTTTTAATTTTACTATATTTATATTTTTATAAGTAATAAAATATTCTTTGTTTCTCTCTGTATTTTTTCTATGAAACAGTTTCCTTCTAAGCTGACCCTAGTGGAAAAAGGATCATACTCTGAAATGACATATACAAGAAATAATGTCTATGCAATAGTCAAATATAGATTAAACTATGGTGTCTATGTAGAAGCTGATCAACCCAGCTCCTTTCTTAGGATACCCATTGTGGGTAGTGAGAAGGTGGAGTAGAGAAAATAATTCCTCAACTATTAGGGTTTGTACGTCATGAATATCAAATGCATAGATACATGGGATGAAATTAGTTTTCCGCTCATTTTTTTTCAAACTTATCTCTTTCTTGCTTTAGAGATAGAAAATTAAAATAGAAATTAATAAGATAAATACTAAATAAAAGAAAAGACAAAGTTACGATAATAATAAATTTGTGTCTTAAAATACCTTACCTTTAAATAGTGATTTATTTTGTAAAATAAACACTTAAACTCACCAATTAAGTAATATGCCAGCAATCTATACATTTTTATCTTCTACCAATATTTCATCTAAAGCCATGCACATAGAAAATAGGGAAAATTGGTTGTGCTATATAGAGGCTTTCCTAATTTTAACCTCATGTTGGTGTTTCAAAATCTATAAAAATAATGATGAATGATAAATCATGCACCCTAACAAAAAATGAGGCTAAATCAAAGATAATTGTTGAAATAAAAATATTTCCTTAGGTGTAAAATCCTTTCAAGAAGATTAACATAAAAGATGGTGATGCAATTCTCTTCGAACTATTGCAAAAGGCTAGTACATTGCATGATAGTAATAAATAAGAAATGTCAATCAATATAGGAGTGAAATTCACATTGATGATATTATAAACATGAAATTATTTTTCTTTGTTGCTCCTCAAATGAGTTTTATAGATTGAATTAAACTATATAGCATGCTAGTTGGCTAGACCTTATGAATGATAAGAGTTTCTCTTTATATAAGGATTATATGGTTATTTCAAGTGTAGGCTAACAAGTAATGATAAAATATAATGATTAAGACCAAGTCATGAAATATAAATATTGACACTTGAAAAACCCCAAAAATGATCCCCTTTTGTTCGGATTATCATGTTGGCTACCTAGCTCCACAACAAAGAGAATTCTCCAAAAGGGAGAGTCAAGTAGTGAGGCCCTTGACAGAGGAACTAGTTTCAAATATCATGTATAATGATAATTTTAAGCATAGGGACATTGGTGTTTTGGTGCCCCCTTCTAACTAACCAAAATCTAGGCACTTTGTTTTTAAAAGAATCCTAACATAGTACATAGGGTCTTGTACAACAAGGCTCATGAGGAAGACTTGATGATAGTTTGACTTGCTCCTCACAAAGATGTGTCTAGACTACTCTATATATGATTTTGTGTGCCTATATGAAACCCTAGCACATATGATTGAACCCATAATATATGCATGGATAGATTTGTTGGCATAATAACTTTATAAGTAGAGATTCACAAACTTTAAAAGGAAGTGTAGAGTAATGAATTAGTAATTCGTGTGATTAAATTACATGTGGAATTGAATTACTGGTGAATAAATGATTCAAATGTAAAGAAAATTATTCAAATAGGGTAGGGATAAGGTCAATTTGGTAGAACTATGTGCAAAGAGAAGTTAATAAGTATAGATCACAGTTAAGTTATGACCGAGATCTAGTACAAGTGCATGTCACATGTCAACATATAGTCTTATTAAAGTATTTTCTAAAATGAAAACAAATAGATATTGCCATGGTTATGCAAAATGCACCATTGAATTTATATGATGATTAAAAAATATAAATTTGCATATAAAATTATAATCCTGTATTTTAATTCTTAATTGTTAGAAGCGGGAAAAAACATTTTTAATCTTAATATAAATTTGCATATAAAATTAGAATCCTCAATTTTAATTCTTAATTGTTAGAAGTAGGGAAAAATGTTTTGAGATAATTGTCCCATTACAACTCTCTTAGTATATTTTGTATGTAGTGTTTTTTTTCTTTTTCTTTTTTAAGTTAGACAACAAATTTTAAAAACTTTGATTCTTTTTTTTTTTATTGAATTTGAATAAATCAATTGAAGAGGACATGGTAGAAATTAGACTATGCTGAATGTTGTAGAGCAGATTTTGCAAATTAGGCTAGGCTTGATTAATTTGAAGCCTGCCAGGTGAATGCAACCGGACTATGAACAACTTGTGTCCTCCCTCAATAAAACTCCAACGTATTTCTCCATAATCATATTGCTCACTGTCAAATGCAGATGGGCTCGTTAGATTGCTTTCAAATCTCACTCTATAGCTAGCATGTTCGTAGAGTATTTTGAAAACTAACGTCTGGGGCTCCACGCTGATGTTTACACCAAGAGGGCTCTTCACACTCACTCTATACACCACAGTGCCCACTACACCTGCACCCACATTGGTCACACTTCTTTTGCTCACCTTAATCGATTTGTCGTCCATCTTAAACACAACAGAAAATGAAGGATAGTTGAGATCACTGGCTTCCAGACTGGAGTTGGGGCACGAGAAGAATTTCTTTGGTGAGAAGAACAATTTGTTGTCTGGTGTAGTTGAGAGATTACAAAAATCTATATAATCTTGTGGTGGTGTGTCATAGACAAGCCCAAGATCTAGCGTAGCTCTAGGGTCCACGTGGCATGCACCCATATCAATAGCAATGCCTGCCTGCATGATACTTGAATCTTTGATAGCTTTCCCCTTATTATCCATTGTGTAGGAAGATGTTTTGAGCGCTGATTTGATGGTGGCAAGGCTCAACGTGGGATGGATTGTTTTTATTGTTAAGAATTGACGAAGTGGGTCTAGTGGTCACTGTATGGCAAGACCACCATACTACTGAGACATCACTGTATGGTGGAGGTGTTACGGTGAAACTAGAGGTGCTAAGGTGAAGCTGAGAGGTGCTATGGTGGAGGTGCTTCAGTAAAGTTGAGAGGTGCTACGGTGGAGCTGAGACTACCTATCATGGAGGTGCTACGGTGAAGTTGAGAGGTGCTACGGTGGAGGTGCTATGGTGGAGCTAAGACTACCTACAGTGGAGGTGCTACGGTAGAGCTGAGACTACCTATAGTGTGAAGTAGAGTTGGTTGACTGGTTATGTTATGTGACGGTTGACATACCAAACTCCATAACAAATTGCATAGTGTATAAATATATGCGAAGCGCATTGATAGAGGTGGCTAAGTCTGTGGCTGGCAGTAATGGTTGTATTGTTGTAGAGGTTGCAAGGGTTGAGGCTATGAGCCTGAAGGACAGTGTCATAGTGGTAGAAGTGGGGTTGATTGTAAAGGCAATCTAAGCCTCAGTCTATTATTTGTATGTAATGTATTGGTTACTGTAATACATAGGGTGACACTCTGGTTCTTGGCTGGTGGGTTTTTTCTGAAAGGGTTTCTCGCGTAAATCTCTGTCTCATATGTTTTATCTTGTGTGTGCCTTTATTTTCTATGTTCTTATTTTTCCTATGCATCTCAATAGATTTGATCTTTATATAATTTCCTCCTATAAATTAACATTTGGAAGGTGTTTCCACAAGTAGCTTTCCTAACAAGTGGTATCAGAGCCAAACCCATTACCATTATTCTGTTGGATAGGGTTGGTTGTTTGGGCAGGGTTGGTTGTTGGTGTCAATTTGGTTCCAGTGGGAGTTAGTGAAGTGTTGATCTTACAATTGAGATGGTGGGTACATTAGGGAGAATAGAAATTGAAAAGTTTAATGTCACAAACTTTGAGTTGTGTAAACTTAAAGTTGAAGATATGTTGGTAGACTGAGATCTATGGAATGCTATGTCTGGGAACAAGCCTTCAAGAGTGAAGCATGAAGATTGGGATCTAGTAGATTGAAAGGCAAGAGGAATGATATGATTGACACTAGCAGATAGTGTTTTGTTAAACGTCGATGAGGAGAAAACTACACATTCTTTGTGGAAGAAATTGGGAGATATTTATCAGGGAAAATCCTTGGTAAACAAGCTCTTCCCGAGAAATAAATTGTACTCTCTAAAGATGGATGAAGGAACTGCTGTGGCTGGTCATTTAAACACGTTCAATATGGTCATTGCACAACTGACATTTGTTGGTGTGTCTATAAGTGAAGAGGAGCGTTGCATGTTGTTGTTGAGTTCTTTGCCTGGTTTGTGGGACCATCTTGTGATGGCTATTGGAGGTACTACTACCCAGTTAAAAATGGACGAGGTAGTTGCTGCACTCTTGTCAGAGAAGAAGCGGAGGAGGTCTTCTAAGGTGGCTAAGGAAGCTCTTGCTGTTCGAGACCAATCAAAGGACAACGTCAAGAAGAATTTCAAAGTGAAGTGCTGGAATTATGGGCAAACTGGTCATATCTGAAAGGATTGCAAAAAGAAGAAGAAGAAGAAGAAGAAGAAAGTGGAGAGTTCTTCTAATTCTAAGTCTTCTGATAGTGACAGTGAAGATGCTAGCAGTGCTGCTTTGGCTAATTGGTCATCTAATGATGACTGGTTCTATTAATTTGGTCTTCATGTGGAAGATGTTTGTCATGATGCCATGTGTGACTCGACACCATAGTTTAGTGGGAGTTGTTGGTAATGACATAGTGAATGATCTTCATTAGTACTGCAAATATTGAAGACGCGATATTTTGATGTTGTAGAAGGATCTTTTCACATTTGCTGAAGTACTATTTGGAGATGTTTATCTTTATGCGATTGAAGATGTTGACATCTCGAGGGCTCAATGGAGTCTTTGATAAAGGTGTAGTTTATGGTATGTTCATATGGAGCATGTTATCTCTTTGGTTGAGATGTTTTAGATCATGTTGTCATTTTTATGTTCCCAAGGCCATGGTTGGAATTTTGACATTGATCTTGGTTTTCTGTTTGTGTATTGAGTACATTGGTCATTTTCTTGACACTTCATGAAATTGTTGTTGTGCAATTGGAGTTGGCATGGATTGATCAGTTATAGGTGCTCATGGATACTGAGAGACAGTGTTGATGATATTTTCTCTTGTGATTAGAGATGTGCTTGTTGAAATGGTAGATGGCTTCAGCAAGAAGTATGACAGGGATTTAGAGGTGTATGTAGAAGGACATGGTACATGGTTGATGTACTGTTGATGTTCTTGATGCTACAAGTTTTTTGTTGCACTTCTATATGATTTTGTTGAATGGATTCATATCATATTAATATTACCTGTGCAGTGGGAGCTTCTTGGCGTGTATGTGACAGGTATTCCACTCGAGGCTTGAGACTGCAGGTAATAGGTTGAATATGGTGATGCTTTTGAATCCATGTTGGTATACCTTAGAGGTATGTATCGTTGGATGTACTATTTCAGCTATGATTGTGACAAATATTGATACATTCGATTATCTTTTGGGTTGAGGGTTTTTTGTGGTTTGAGAGACAGAGTGTATATGGTTTTCTCAGTGAATAGATTCTATGTGTGTCTAGTGGCAGTGGCATGGTAGAAGGTGAGAAAGTCCATGAATGAAATGAGACTATTCTGTAAGTATCTCAATGGTACACACGATAGATTTTCATTCTTAAGAGTTTTGTGTTCGAGTGGTCTATCAACATTGATGGGCTTTAGAGTCCATGGTTCTTTGTAATCTCTATGTTCACCGGTCCGTGGTTATGACTCCATACTTCGTCAACTGGGAGATTGTTAAGATTTGACGAAGTGGATCTGGTGGTCACCGTATGACAAGACCACTGTACGGATGAGACATCACCGTACAGTGGAGGTGCTACGGTGAAGCTGAGAGGTGCTACAGTGGAGCTAAGACTACCTACGATGGAGGTGCTACGGTGGAGGCGCTATGGTAGAGTTGAGACTACCTACGATGTGAAGCAGAGTTGGTTGACCGGTTATGTTATGTGATAGTTGACATACCGAACTCCATAATGAATTGCATAGTGTATAAATATATGCAAAATTTGTTGATAGAGGTGGCTAAGTCTGTGGTTGGCAGTAACGGTTGTATTGTTGTAGAGGCTGCGAGGGCTGAGGCTGTGAGCCTGAAGGACAGTGTCTTAGTGGTAGAAGTGGGGTTGATTGTAAAGGCAATCTGAGCCTCAGTCTATTATTTGTATGTAATGTATTGGTTACTGTAATACGCAGGGTGACACTCTGGTTCTTGGCTGGTGGGTTTTTCACGAAAGAGTTTCCCACATAAATATTTGTCTCATGTGTTTTATCTTGTGTCCCTTTATTTTCTCTATTCTTATTTTTCCTATGCATCTCAATAGATATGATCTTTATATAATTTCAACCTGTAAATTAATATTTGAAAGGTGTTTCCCCAAGTAGCTTTCCTAACATTTATGAGCGCCGCAATTCCGCTGATGTGGGGACACGCCATGGACGTCCTAGATTGCATTCCATAGTTTGCGGCTCCTCGTACCACTGCTGCCAATATGTACACACCGGGAGCAACGATATCAGTCTTGAGAACAGAAGGATATGCTGCGCTGGGTCCCCTTGATAAAATGCAGCCACTGTGGGAGCGGGTGTTGCCTTCCGCACGATAATCAATCCTGGGAGCCGATTGGTGGCCGTGGCATTATTTAATGCAAGTTGATGTATGATTTTATTTTCTCTCGAGCTGAAAAGCTCACGCTAATTCCCGGCAGACCAAATATGTTGATAAGCAGCGGCTCTGCTCGGAAAAACTCTCCATTGGACAGAACAACTCCTGCACCGCCTACTCTAGCTACTTCGATGGCCTTCTCCTGGAGGCTAGATTCACCTGGGGTCGAGGCCGCCATCAACATCAAGACAACGCTTTGCAGGGCAATTGACCAGATCAAATTGACAAACTTTCGTTTGGCCTTTCACATTTGAGTTTACAAAGAAACCAAGTCAAGTCACGTCACTCACAAATTTTGATGACTCCAACGTGCCCAGCAAACGCTGATTAAATTAAAAAAAAAAATCGGTAGTTTCAATAATTTGAAAATCTCAACAATTATTAATATAAAGGAAATTAGAATTAAATAGAGGTATGTGTTTTCATGATTTGAATTTTTCAACCATTATTAGTATAAAGCAAATTAGACTTAGATAAAGCTACCTGATTGACATCCCTAAGTCTTCATCTAATCATTTCGAACTAAATAGTTTTATATTGTCAAATAAAAGGAAGGGTCTAGTCTTTTTTTCATTTTGAGAAGTGTTCTCTAAGTGTGAATTAGTATTCTTCTTTCTTTTTAATTAGAGAACAAAATCATGAATATTTTTAATCTTATTTATGTAATAAATAATTTCATTTTGTAACATTTCTATTTTATTTTTACAATAAATATTTTATTCTTAAATGTGTATCTTTAATAAGAATCTTCTATTTAAAATTAATTTAAGATATTTTATTTATTTAGTCAAGACCTCTTGATCAAATTACTTGTTTGAATGATTAAGTTTCTTAATATGAGCTTCCTTTATGGTGTATTCCTTTCATTCTTTAACAACTATTATTAAGAGCTGACATTTATTGCTTTGTGCACATTTCTTATTTTCTTATTTATGGATGCACTAATTCACATAAATCTAGCCAATGAATTTAATTATCCTCTCTTAATTAGGACATATGTTTCAGATACTCATAACTCCTTTTATTGATATGAGGATCATGAATACTTCTAGGTTTTATCATAGAGTAGTTCATGGTCCTTATAATAGATGAGATTACTATACACATGGATTATGTTGATCTAAAAGCACAAAAATATTACAATGAGTTCATTAACATTTTTGATTCGTTAAGTAGGGATTTTGAAAGGGCCTTGATCCGTTGCACAATTCTCCACCTTGTCAAGTGTCCTAATCCTCATTCTTTCAACAATCTATATCACTAAAGTCGACAAACCTAACACTTGAGGAATTTATTAATATTGCATACAATTCATTTGAATATTTTACTACTTACCCTACAGATTACTTGCATAGTAATAATAATCTTTAATTTGATGTTGACTTCTTAGCTCAGATGTGGCTATTTTCTACATAAAATAGCAGAGAAGTACACACATTTGTATAAAGACTAAAATTTGCATACTATGACATATTTTAATGCAATTTTCATTGGTCTAATCCATGCAACTCACCTATACATTGTTGTAAAAAAGACAAAACAAACCACCAAAAGCAAATTATTTTATGTAGATTTGTGTTTTTGCAATTTTGCCAATTTATATTGAGAATGGTTATAATTCCTCTTAGCAACATAACCTTTTGTTTCAAATAGAGTCAAGATGCCACATTAGTATTTTCAAACACTTTTACATGAAATCTACTCAAGGCTCCTTGCTCCACAAGATAGCAACACATACAACACTAGTTAGATTAGATGCCTCTGTTAGTCTTTGTGTACAAATTTCTATTACCTATACCCTTGTAACTAACTTCAGTGTGTCACTTAAGTAGCATAAATTTTTGAAAATGAATAACAAGAGTTTGACATTAAGGTAGCAATTACTTACATTACATTTTAGTTTAATGTATATTAATTTGGCCCTTTTTGTTCTCACTATGAAATAAGGAGAAAAATAGAAATAAATCTTTGTAGCAACTCTTTTTGTTAAATAAAGTAACTAAACCAAAGTAATTCTTTAATTTGGAACATTAGATATTTATTTATGACAAAATAAATCTACTTATAAAAATAAATCTATAAATCTCAAAGATAGAATACAATATTGTATATCAAAAAGAATTATTGATTATTTTTTGAACATCAAGATATTTACAAAAAAATTAAATTATTAAAATATTTTGAAAATGAATCTTGAAATAAAACAAATACATTTACATATATATATGTATATATTAAAATAGTTTCATGAATGAATTAACATTAACATTATAAAAAAAAATCAATATATTGCTATATTTCACAATATTTCTTGATCATCATAGTTGTCTATATTTTCAAAACATATAGAAGTTATCTCAACTACGATTTGTCTCTTAATAGTTTACACTTTTAGACCCTAATGTTTTTTCTTACATAAAGGAATTTGAATAGTGCCAGACTATTGATTTATATTTTAATATCATTTAATCTTTCATGATATCATACGACATGCATATGAATTCTTAGATGATAGGTTGAATATTTCTATCTTGAAATATTTAAGTTTTCTTGAAATAAATTACTGATTTTCCTTTTTAGCTCGATAATTTTGCAATAATGCTTAGACGTGTATTACAATCAAGTTAAAATACTTTATTAAATTTAACAATAGAAGCATCATGTTCAAGCACTCCCACGAACCGACTCTTCTTCTGTGAACAATTTTGAAATCGAAAAATCCTTAGTAGATTCTTGTGCAGAAATATTCTTCTCAATTGCAGTCACCTTCTCTCTCTTTTGCCTTCATGGCTTCTTCTGTTTGAAGATTTTTACTAAATAGAACAACAAATCTCGTGTTGTTATAAAAGATAAATTCGCGCAGCGAATTTAACCTGCAATGGACGATGATATTAAATGGATTATTTTTTGAGAAAGAAAACTAGCAAACCACCTTTTAAAAATATCCATTTTAACTGATATTAAATAGAATTAATCTCTTATCATATTAGAAAATTCCTATTAACTCATAAGAATGAAGCGTAATAGAAGGATTAAAGATCTAAAGACTGCAATATATTGACATTAATCTAATTATGAACGAAAGCATCACCGTAGTTTATGGAAAAATTCCAGCGGAGGGGAATTTAGAAGGAAATCACAAGGTATAAGAGGAAATTTTAAGGTGACAAGGACAATAATATAAACTCTCATATAATTGAAGGAAATTACAATATTATGGCAACTGGGCTGCGAACAAGCTGTGTCCCACTTCGATACACTTCCACCCTATCTCTCCAAATACTGTTTTCACATCACTAGAAGTTGAATTAGTCCGGAATGTTACACTATAGCTGGCAGTCTCCTACAGTTTTCTGAAAACTAATTTCTGCGGTTCCACGCTTATGCTAACTCCAGGAGGGTTCTTCACATTCACTCGATAGACTGCAGGAGCTTGTGTACCCACATAAGTTACTTTTCTCCTCTTCACCTGAACCGATTTACTGCCTGACTGAAACATCACGGAAAAGGATGGATAGTTGAGATCGCCTGCTTCCAACGTGGGCTTGGGACATAAAACTCTCACTTTTGTGAGGAGAGTGATTTTTTCTTCGGTGTAGTTGAGAGAGCAGAGGAAGTTAATGTAGTCTTGAGGCGCCATGTCGTAGACAAGTCCAGGATCTACCGCAGCTTTCGGATCAATATGACCTGCACCCATTGTAAAGGGGTTGGCTGGTTCCATATTATATGAATCCCTAATGGGCTGCCCCGCGTTATCAACCGTGTAAGAAGACGTCATGAGTGCAGACTTTATCGCCCCAGGGCTCCACGTCGGATGTATACTTTTTATCAGAGCTGCAACGCCGCTAACATGAGGACACGCCATGGAAGTCCCCGATAATAACTCATAGTCCGCAACATCTCCGTTGTATGCTGCCAATATATTCACACTGGGAGCAATCATGTCGGGCTTAAAGAATGTGTGGATATCCTTTGCTTGGACCCCTTGAAGAAAACGCAGCTACCGTGGGAGCAATTGTTTCCTTTCCCACTACAGTTGAGCAAGTGATGTTTAAGGCGGCCATGGCAATATTGGTGGTGCTCTTGATGTAGGCTTTGATTTTCTCTCCGACCGTGAAACTAACAGTGATGGTAGGTAGATTAAAACTGTCCATCAATTGCTGTCGGGTATCTATTATTTCATTTTCATGTCATTGCAAAATCTTATGAAAATGGCTTCTTTTCTTACAAGTTTTTTTGAGGTGCCCTTAGCCCTATGTTTTTTAATGTTTCACCTTGCTCCAGTCCAAATTGCACGTGCTGAATTGCAAAATTCAGAAAGTTATTCGAGTTTTAAGGTCTGTAGGAAAATAATTTTAAAATCTGCTACAGTGTCAAAAACCCACAGTGTTTCTAAAAATCTATGATGTTTTCGATCTGTGTGAATACCCTCGTTGTTTTCGACCTTGTGCTTTTTAGCTTTTGTGCACTTGTCTTTTGGTGTCGAAAACTCTATGTGTTTTCAGTTTCTCGCTGTGTCAAAAACTTTGTGTTTTCGACCTCACAGTTTCTTGTTTGCTAGCGTTCCCTAACTGCGCAAGTGCGATGGATGGTGGACCCGAGTTTTCAGAGGGTTTCAAATGATTGGTTGTTGCATGATCGCATATCAAGAATTTCTGACATGCGACCATGTGATCGGATGACACATGTCCCAGCGAGCCCGTCGGCTAGGGTCTGAATGATGTTTAACGGACGACAAAGATCGATGGTTGTCGCTATACCGCGAGCAAAGATGCAAGCCTTTTAATCTTCGCGCTTTAACAAGAGTCGTTGATGCAGTAGGAAGGTGGATAAATGTGGTGGGCCCGGTATTTCTTAAGCGGAGTAACAATGCAGATGAGATCTACGGTTGCCGCATGATTGTGAGGAATATTCCTCCCCTTTCCAATCATGTAACCACTGTCCGATCTTCCCAAAAGGTAAGAATTTTCTCGACGGTGGGTCCTGTGTCAGGTGACTCGACGGTTGCAGTGAATGGTGGTGTGACAAGTGGCATCGGGCTGGCCCAAGTGGGGTCTGAGGTTTGGCAGAGTGGATAAAGATCTGGCGGTGCTGACAAAATTCAATGTGTTCGCACGTTCGCGCAATAAAAAAGTGATTCACTAGTTCATTTGGCGATTCAGTGAACAGTGGTCGCGTGATCACTAAGTTTTTTTAGCAATGGTGGACAGTATTTCGCGAACCGGCGGAAGTTCTTTTGTCGCCAGTTCGCCAGATAAAGTGAGGCCGATGTTTCGGTGATGTGGAAGCTTGTCGCATGTTCGCATAGCCCAGTTTTTGGCTATGCGATCATGCGACCACTGTTTGGTATCGCGGTTGCGGAGTTGTATGGGTTCACGGTGTCGTGCTGCTGATGTGCCTATTTTTCATTTGCCAAGGAATTTATGAGGTGGCCAAAAAAATTTCAGCGGGGTTTGTGACCGTTGACCATGGCTAGGAGACCGTCGTCGCATGATCGCAAAGGTTAGTTTGGTGCCTTGCGATCATGCGACCAAGCATAAGAGGAAGCCCATTTTCCTATGGTGGTTAAGTTGGTGACCGCGCAATTGCGCGATTAGGAGCAAACAGTTAAGGAACATAAAGCCCGTGAAATGCAAAGTAGCCGTTTGATTTCAAATTTGATTTTCTGAGAGTTTCTAGTGGCAGGGGGTACCATTTTTATGGAATTCAATGCAGAAACAACCCTATTTAGTGAGAAGCGATTTGTTTGCCGTTGCAGTGTGGTCCAGGGTGTGATGATCGTTTGCAAGGATCTGTACCATGTCAGGAATGAACAAGGAATGGCTCGAGGCGTGTTGTAGGGTGGTTGATTTGACTTGTTCTCTTGGCGGATTTGTGATCTTCTGTATACTGATCTAAGAATTATCATAATTGGAGATCATCTTTGATCTATTTCTCTGAGATTGCTTAGTTTTCTGCCCCTGCAATAAATTTTTGATTGGTTCTGATTGGTTGGGTAGTTGAAATCCTAACCTTGGTTACCCGTAGCTTGTTGCATCCTACTGGTTTAGGATTCCAAGGTAACCAGTGGTATAAATTGCAGGTTGTTTGATTTTGTAAGGGTTCCTTCTTTTGAAAATTTTCGAGGAGAATTGGTTCCAAGTGAGGGGTCCTTTTCCTGTAGATTTTTATCTCCTTCTTTGCATATAGAGTGTTCTTCTTCCATTGTTGGTTCAAAGAATACAGTGCATATTGTAATAGACTTGTTTTATGCATGAGAATTTAATATACTCTTACTATTACCAAGCTATCTCCATTTGAATTCTGGATTCATTAATCATACATCAAGGGCACATCTGGTTTTTTTGTTTGCACTGCCTATGTGCTTGCAAGTGGAGTTGTCTTCACAGGGATAACTAGTTCAAGGTTAGTATTCATGTATGTATGAGCTGAGGTGTCAAAGATATTTCATGCTTGTCTTCCAATGGATGCTGGTTAATGTATTGTTTGTTTATAGGTCTCTTCTAAGAGGAGGGTTAAAATCTTTTGAGTGGATAATAACATACTTAAATACACAATTGGGTGCTAAGTTGAGGTTTGGTCATGGTGTGTGATTGATGTAAGGCATCAACACATTGGGTATATTATTTTCTTGTTTCATAGCTATCATTTGCAATAGGGTATTTGACTCTGTGGCCCATTGGATAAGGCACTGGTCTATGAGAGACTTAGGGTATCTCAGGGGTCCTTTTAGCCCAGGATTAAATCAATTACCTTTCCCTTTCATGTTGGTGGTAGTAGTAGGAGTCTCTCTCTAGTCTTTAGACTCATTTTGTGCAAATAGGGTTGTTTGTAAATGAATTGACTTAATTGGGGGTACATGTTACCTGAAGGGGTTTGAAGGCTATTCCACACTAATTTATCTGCAGGCCTTTTATTCACCAAAAAGATGGCATGAGTGTGCAGATAAGGCAATACCTGCCTGAGTGAATGTGGAGCTCAAAGAAGAAGGAGGATTTCCCTCTATCCTCATCAATTGGATTATTTTTCTTGTCAAGCTTGATTGCCTAACCTGTGTTTTAACCCCAACCATTTGATTCAAGTTTGGTCCTGGAAGGAAAAGATCTAACAAAATGGCCACTCTACTGGGGAGAACAACAATGAAGAAGTATATCTGGTAGGATCTCTGGTTGGGCTTATGTTGTTATATTCAAAATTTTTATTGACTAGATTGATTTGCCCATCCGAGTCACCAACAAAATGGCGACTCTATTGGGGAGAGTCTAGAAAAGAGTCAGATACAAAAATAAAGCATTTGCAAAATTTTCTCAGCTAGTTGTGAGTGGCAGCTCTGATTTGTCTCTATTTGATCAGTGCATTTTTCTGATAGACAGTGTGTAAATTCTGGTGAGTTTTGTGTTGGTTGGAAGAAGAAATAATAAATTATTTTTCTCTCAAGGAGGTGGTAGTTCTACATGACAAAGTTATCTGATGGAGCTTCAAGGTGAGCTCAAGATTTGCCCTGCTTCCAGCCAAAGGTCTTCTGCTGTAAAATTCCAAGTATTCTCTTATTGAAAATATTTCCCTATCAAGTGTGTAGCATTGCCGTAAAGGGATAAATGGTGGGCAGTTCCTCATGGAGGAATATGGCCCCTTTTGTTTTGATGGCTTTGAAGATGCCCCTAATGAGTTCTCTGCTGAGGATGGGAAGTGCTTGCCAGGATTCATGGCTGGTGGATCTATTTCTGCAAGCCAGCATGTTGATGTTGTCATGGGTATTTTTGGAGATATGGATGTTGAACATGAAGATATTGCCATGAGGTTATTCATGCACACATTTTCTAATGGTGCAAGGAAGTGGTTCTTGTCCTTGCCTTCATCTTCAATCCCTTCTTGGGATGTTTTGAGAGCTAAATTTGTTGAGCATTTTGATAAAGTTGTTGCTCTTAAGAAGGAATTAGTGTGGTTGAAAATGGTGAACTGATAGTTAGCAAAGGACATAAGATTGCTAATACTAGTGGCTCCTGATGATGTTCATGAGGAGGCCAGTGTTTTTGATGTTGATCTTCACTATGCAAAGAGTGTTGATTATGAAGCTAATTCTGAGATCAGTGCATATGAGGATGTTGAAGGTGAATCTAAGGATGGCAATATTTCTTTTTTGTCTGCAGATTTTTCTTTTTGTCAACATGAGACGGCAATCTTCTTGTCTCGGTTTGATGATGTTTTGTGTGAAGGGAAAAATATTGGATATAATGCAGATGATGATTCCTATATAGATTGTTTCACACAAGATGATCTAAGGCTAGAAAGGTGTATCTTTGTTCCTCACAAGGATGATATTTGCAGCACTAGAGGTGAGGCTGAGGAAAGTGATATCAAGGCCCAAAGTCCATTGAGCAGTAAAGAGATTTCAGCACTCTTCGCTGATGAATCCCAGAGGTATGCCCCTACTTTGGATTTTGATTTGTAGCTCCCCTATGATGTATATTTTGACACTGATAATGAGGCCAGTGTTCAAAATGACCATGAAGACCCATGTATACAGGATCTCCCCTCATGTAATGACCCTGCAGAAGAAGAGGTAGAAGGACATCATAGTGTGTTTTCCTATCATCAAGATTGCAGTGATGAACAAGTTCCTTGTTCATATCCTTTTCCTTCTTTTGCCAAGTATGATATTGAATGTGATAGTACTGAGGACTTAGTCTTCAATAGTTGGGACATAATTTTTTTTGGTGAAAATGATGATACAGTGCTCCCCTGTCACCAAAGTTTTGATATAAACCTTCACTTGGTTCATGATCCATCAGATGAGGACATCATGGAGGAACCAAGTTGCTTAGTGGCTGAAGCAATGCATAAAGATAAATCAGAGGGTTCAAGTCTTTTTCAGTTAAGTAATTCTGATGTAATGCATGATGCTTAGTATATTTTATTTTCTGATGCATTACAAGGTGAGTTTTTTATTCTTTCCAGTCAACAGGAAGAAGTAGATGATGTTCCCTACTTCTTGGAATTTGAATATGAATATGGTGGTTGTGACTAGAAAGACATGGGCAGTTATCATTATAGTTTCATTTTTTAGCCCATGGTTATTCACATACATTTGCAGCAGGATGATCATAAAATTTTTAGGTGGTGGGTCACGTATATGGATGAGAATCAAATTTTTGATTCAGGAGGGTCACTGGTTTTCTTTTGGGGCCTTAAGCCTGGTTGTAAATACTTGTAAAATCTGTAAATATCTTTCCCTTTCCTATTGTGTGCTTTTCCTTCCTGTTCCCTGCATTTTTTGAGTTCCCTATTTTAGTCTAGTTGGTGGTCTGCTCTCCTAGTGATTTTGAATTCTTGCCATGCCTGCAGGAGCCATGCATCCCTAACTAGAGCCATTGTTAGTCCATTTTCCTGTCATTGCAAAATCTTATGAAAATAGCCTCTTTCCTTGCAAGTTTTCTTGAGGTGCCCTTAGCCCTATGTTCTCTAATGTTTCACCTTGCTCCAGTCCAAATTGCACGTGTTGAATTGCAAAATCTAAAAAGTTATTCGAGTTCTAAGGTCTGCAGGAAAATAATTTCAAAATCTGCCACAGTGTCGAAAACTCACAGTGTTTCTGAAAATCTATGATATTTTCAATCTATGTGAATACCCTCATTATTTTCGACCTTGTGCTTTCTAGCTTTTGTGCACTTGTCTTTTGGTGTCAAAAACTCTATGTGTTTTTAGTCTCTCGCTGTGTCGAAAACTTTATGTATTTTCGACCTCAGTTTCCTGTTTGCTGGCGTTCCCTAACTGCGCAAGTGCGATGGATGGTGGGCTCAGGTTTTCAGAGGGTTTCAAATGATTGGTTGTCACATGATCACATGTCAAGAATTTTTGACATGTGACCATGTGACTGGATGACACATGTCCTAGCGGGCTCGTCGACTAGGGTCTGAATGATGTTTAATGGGCAACAAAGATCGGTGGTTGTCGCTATACCATGAGCAAAGATGCAAGCCTTTTAATCTCCACGCTTTAATGAGATTCGTTGATGTGGTAGGAAGGTGGATACACATGGTGGGCTCGGTATTTCTTAAGTGGAGTAATAATGTAGATGAGCTCTACGGTTGCCACATGATCGTGAGGAATATTTCTCCCCTTTGCGATCATGCGACCACCGTCTGATCTTCCCAAAAGGTAAGGCTTTTCTTGGTGGTGGGTTCTGTGTCAGGTGACTTGGCGGTTGTAGTGAATAGTGGTGTGATAGGTGGCATCAGGCGAGCCCAGGTGGGGTTTGAGGTTTGGCGGAGTGGATAAAGATCTGGCGGTGCTGACAAAATTCAATGTGTTCACACGTTTGCGCAATAAAAAGGTGATTCCCTAGTTCATTTGGAGATTCAGCGAATAGTTGTCACGTGATCACTAAGTTTTTTTAGCGATGGTGGACAGTATTTCACGAACCAATGGAAATTCTTCGGTTGCCAGTTTGCCAAATAAAGTGAGGCCGGTGTTTTGATGACATGGAGACTTGTCATGTGTTTGCATAGCCCAATTTTTGGCTATGCGATCATGCGACCACTATTTGGTATTGCGGTTGCGGAGTT
Source organism: Chamaecyparis obtusa (assembly GCA_027943335.1). Classification (NCBI taxonomy): domain Eukaryota; kingdom Viridiplantae; phylum Streptophyta; class Pinopsida; order Cupressales; family Cupressaceae; genus Chamaecyparis; species Chamaecyparis obtusa. The sequence continues at coordinate 104,694 of BSBK01003289.1, read as the reverse complement.
GTGTAGGTCCACGGTGTCGTGCTGCTGACATGCCCATTTTTCATTCGCCGAGGGATTTATGAGGTGGCCGAAGATTTTTCAGCGGGGTTTGTGACCGTTGACCGTGGCTAGGAGACCACAGTCGCATGATCGCAAAGGTTAGTTTGGTGCCTTGCGATCATGCGACCAAGCATAAGATGAAGCCCATTTTTCTGTGGTGGTTAAGTTGGTGACCGCGTGATTGTGTGATTATGGGCAAATAGTTAAGGAACATAAAGTCCATGAAATGCAAAGTAGCCATTTGATTTCAAATTTGATTTTCTGAGAGTTTCCAGTGGCAGAGGGTACCATTTTTATGGAATTCAATGCAGAAACGACCCTGTTTGGTGAGAAGTGATTTGTTTGCCATTGCAGTGTGGTCCAAGGTGTGATGATCATTTGCAAGGATCTGTACCATGTCAGGAATGAACAAGGAATGGCTCAAGGCATGTTGCAGGGTGGTTGATTTGACTTGTTCTCTTGGCAGATTTGTGATCTTCTGTATACTAATCTGAGAATTATTATAATTGGAGATCATCTTTGATCTATTTCTCTGAGATTGCTTGGTTTCCCACCCCTACAATAAATTTTTGATTAGTTCTGATTGGTTGGGTAGTTGAAATCCTAACCCTGGTTACTCATAGCTTGTTGCATCCTACTAGTTTAGGATTCCAAGGTAACCAGTGGTATAAATTGCAAGTTGTTTGATTTTGTAAGGGTTCCTTCCTCTGAAAATTTTCGAGGAGAATTGATTCCAAGTGAGGGGTCCTTTTCTTGTAGATTTTTCTCTCCTTCTTTTCATATAAAGTGTTCTTCTTCCATTGCTGGTTCAGAGAATACAGTGCATATTGTAACAGACTTGTTTTATGCATGAGAATTTAATATACTCTTACTGTTACCAAGCTATCTCCATTTGAATTCTGGATTCATTAATCATACATCAAGGGTGTCTGGTTTTTCTATTTGCACTACTTATGTGCTTGCAAGTGGAGTTGTCTTCGTAGGGATAATTGGTTCAGGGTTAGTATTCATGTATGTATGAGCTGAGGTGTCAAAGCTATTTCATGCTTGCCTTCCAATGGATGCTGGTTAATATGTTGTCTGTTTATAGGTCTCTTCTAAGGGGGGGTTAAAATTTTTTGTGTGGATAATAACATACTTAAATACATAGGTGGGTGCTAAGTTGAGGTTTGGTCATAGTGTGTGATTGATGTAAGGCATCAACACATTGGGTATATTATTTTCTTGTTTCATAGCTGTCATTTGCAATAGGGTATTTGACTCTGTGGCCCATTGGATAAGGCATTGGTCTATGAGAGACTTAGGGTATCTCAGGGGTCCTCTCAGCCCAGCATTAAATCAATTACCTTTCCCTTTCATATTGGTGGTAGTAGTAGGAGTCTCTCTCTAGTCTTTAGACTCATTCTGTGCAAATAGGGCTGTTTGTACATGAATTGGCTTCATTGGGGTACAGGTTACCTGAAGGGGTTTGAAGGCTATTCCACACTAATCTGTCTGCAGGCCTTTTATTCACCAAAAGGATGGCATGAGTGTGCAGATAAGGCAACACCCGCCTGAGTGAATGTGGAGCTCAAAGAAGAAGGAGGATTTCCCTCTATCCTCATCAATTGGATTGTTTTTCTTGTCAAGCTTGAGTGCCTAACCTGTGTTTTAAGCCCAGCCATTTGATTCAAGTTTGGTCTTGCAAGGAAAAGATCCAACAGTACCAATTAACCTTTCATTTGCAACAATCTTTCCTGCACCCCCTACTTTGGCCACTACATTGCCCTTCCCTTTAGCGCTATTCTCATCGCTGTTGTTAGAGAATAGCAGTTGATCGCACATAATAATTTTACCCTTCACCAAATTGGGATCAAGGTTGCCATCGAGGCAACACCTTGAGCTATTGCTAGTGTATACATAAACCAAAGGAAGAGACCCTTGCAATGTTCCATTTACTGGGATATAGGTAGAGGTGCCTCTACAAATCTCATCATTGCCAAGGAAAATAGAAGTAGTGAAGTCTCTGTCGATGCTACTTGCACCCACGGTAGTCATCCATGGTGTCATATTGCTCAAAGTGGACAAAAAAGGCCCGTGGTTGCCTACAATTGCCGAAACAAAAAACACCCTTTTCCATGGCCCCAAATGTGATGATGCCTCTGACGTCCTGATCAAATGGTAAATCAGCTGACGAATGAATTGAGATAGAAATGATGTCGATGCCATCAGCAACAGCTTGGTCCATAGCCACAATCATGTCTACGTCATAGCAAATAAATTCCCAATAGGCTTTATAAATGGTGATTCTGGCTTGAGGGGCCATTCCTCTAGCTGTTCCATTGGCAAAGCCGAAGAAATTCATAGCAAGTACAGAAGCTTCGACAATAGTGGAAGCTGTATGTGTGCCATGGCCGAAGTGGTCCCTAGGAGACTTGTATTCTATGGTTTGATTAATAGGAGTCGCGTACTGTTCATAGCCTTTGTAGTAGTATCGAGCTCCAATAATTTTTCTATTGCAATTGGATGAATTGAAACTCTCCCCACTTTCGCACTTGCCTTTCCATCTAGCTGGAACAGGTCGAAGGCTTGCATCAATGAAACTCTTGCTTCCAGGCAATATTCCCGTGTCGATCATGCCCACGATGACATCTTTGCCATATGTAGAGTAGTGTGACCACAATCCAGAGGAGAGAGAGGAGATGGAGGTGAGGCCAAGAAACTCAGGGGTGTGAGTGGTGCCAATTTTAGTGAAGGATGTGGCAATTAAAGCCAAGCACCCTTCCATACCTTTCATGGTTTCAGCCTCTGTGATGCTCAAGCTCACTGCAAAGCTGTGCAAGAGAGTGTCATATGTGTATAACAACTCATTGGCATTTGCAGTGGGATCCATTCGCGAGACCTTGTTGAGCATTGATGCATACCAGTGTTGGTGTAAATTGAAATGGTGGGGTTTCATGGACTTGATCATGTGAACAATATAGGGCTTTCTCACATCTTCACCTGCCGCCTTGGCCAACCATATTCCAGACATGGAAAAGAGAATGAGAATGAAAAAGGCGTTGATGTTGCCCATAATTTGCTGCTATTAATTGAAAAGCTCTGAAGATGCATGGCTAATGTGTGAATAATTGATAGATGGGGTGATTTATAAGCAGAACACGTACACACGCATTGCAAGGCAATTGACCAGCTCAAATTGGAACTCAGAACGCGTTTGGTTTATCTCAAGATCCAAAACATTGGTTTGGCATTTACCCTTTCTCATTGAGTTTACAAAGAAACCAAGATAACTCATGTCACTCAAAAAATTTTATGATAATAACATCAGGCTTTTTCTTACTAACTTTATTCCAGCATGCTCAACAATGTTGATTAAATTTTTTTAAATATCAGTAGTTTTTATAATTTGAAAAATTCAATTATTATTAATATATAGGAAAATAGAATTAAATAGAGCTACGTGATTGACATTCCCAAGTCTTCATCTAATAATTTATAACATTTCCTAGTCTTCAACTGATAATTTATAACTAAATAGTTTTATATTGCCTAAAAAGAAGAGAAATGGTTGAAAGGGTCTAGTCTTTTTTCATTTTGAGGAATTGTTCTCTAAAGTTATGAATGAGTATTCTTCTTTGTTTTATATATTATTAATATATAGGAAAATAGAATTAAATAGAGCTATGTGATTGACATTCCTAAGTCTTCATCTAATAATTTATAACATTTCCTAGTCTTCACTTGATAATTTATAACTAAATAGTTTTATATTGCCTAAAAAGAAGAGGAACGGTTGAAAGGGCCTAGTCTTTTTTCATTTTGAGGAATTGTTCTCTAAAGTTATGAATGAGTATTCTTCTTTATTTTTAATAAAAGAACAAAAGTTTGAATATTGCAAATTCTACTTATGTAATACATAGTTTCATTTTCTAATATTTCTATTTTAAATCTATAATTATAGTTTCTTCTTAAGTGTGCATATTTCTAATTAGAATTGGCTATTTAAAATTAATTTGAGATATCTTTTATTTATTTAGTAGGGAGCTCATGATCAAATTGCATATCCAAATCATTAAGTTTCTTAATATGAACTTATTTTCTGGTGTATTTCTTTCATTCTTTAGCAACTATTATAAGAGGTGATATTTATTGCCCATCACACATTTTCTAGTTTGTTATTTATGGAGACACTAGTTCACATAAACCTAGTCAATAAATTTAATTATTCTTTGTTAATAAAGACATTTTTTAGATACTCATAACTCATATTGATATGAGGATTGTGAATGATTTTAGGTTTCATGATAGCAAAGTTCATGGTCGTTATAACATGTTAGATTATTATACACCTAATGATTGATGGATTTTGTTGACCTAAAAGCACAAAATTATCGCAATGAATTGATTGAAGTTTTTGATTAGTTAAGTAGGGATTTTGAAAGGGCTCTAGTTCCATGCACAATCCTCCATCTTGTCAAAGGTGTCCAAATCCTCATTCTTCCAACAATCTATATCACTAGAGCTGACAAACCTATCACTTGACAATTTTATTGATATTGTATATAATTTATTTGAATATTTTACTAGTTACTCTATAGATTACTTGCATTGTAATAATAATCTTTAATTTGATGTGGAATTCTTAGCGGATGTGTCTATTGTCCACATAGAATAGCACACAAGTACACATTTGTAAAAAAACTAAAATTTGCATACCATGATATATTTTAATGTAATTTTCATTAGTCTAATCCATGTAAGCCACCTATACAGTGTTGTAAAAAGGAAAAGTAAACCAGTTAAAGCAAAATTTATTATGTAGATTTATGTTTTTACAATTTTTCCATTTTGTGTGGAGAATGACTAGAACTCTTTGTAGAAATGTAACCATTTTTTTAAAATAGAGTCAAGATGCCATATTAGTATTTTTGAAACACTTTTACATGAAATATACTCAACCCTCCTTTCTCCACAAGATAGCAAGAACCCAACACTAGTTAGAATAAATATCTCTGTTAGTCTTTGTGTACAAATTTCTCTTCCCCATACCCTTGTAACTGACTTTAGTGTGACACTTAATTAGCATAAATTTTTCAAAATGGATAACAAGAGTTTGAAATTTAGGTATAAATTACTTAGACAATGTTGGCTCTTTTCCTTGTAGGACCAAGCTTGAATCAAATAGTTGGGCTTAGACTCACAGGTTAGGCACTCAAGCTTGACAAGAAAAACACACCAATTGATGAGGATAGAGAGAAATCCTCCTTCTTCTTTGAGCTCCACATTCACTCAAGCGGGTATACCTCATCTGCACACACATATTACCTTGTGTCACACTACAGGCCTATAGGTAACTGACTGTGGAATGATTTTCAAACTCTTCTAGGTATCTTGTACCTCAATGAAGCCAATATCTCATGCAATAGCCCAACTTGCATGGAGTGAGTATGAAAACCATAGACCTATCCTAACAACAAGAAGGGGAAAGGGTGGGACAGAAAGGAAGTGATTTTAAAATGAATTGAAAGTTCCCCTGAGATGCCCTAAGTCTCTAATAGACCAGTGCCTTCTCTAATGGGCCACATAGTCAAATACAGTATTGCAAAGGACAGCTATGAAATAAGAAAATAGATGACATGGTATTTACAAGATATTAATTTTCTTCCTTTTGTTCAAACTAACAAATGAGGAGAAAAATAAAAACCTTATCTTTGTAACAACACTTTTTGTTAAATAAAGTAACTAAGCCAAAGCAATACTTTAACTTCAAACTTTAGATATTTATTTAAGACTAAATAAGTCTACTTATAAAAAAAAATCTATACATCCCAATGCTAGAACACAATTTTATGTATTAAAAGGAATTATTGATTTTTTAACATGGAAATACCAACATAATCTGAAAATTATTAAAATATTTTGAAAATGAATCTTGAAGAGAACTAATACATTTACATATATGTATATCAATGTTGATAGACCAAAATTTAGTGGAAGATAAAAAGGATTTGGTAGACCAAAAGAAAGTGGAAGACAAAAAGGTTTTGGCAAATCAGATGAAGGAAAAAGATGAAGACAAATAAGAGCTGATGAGTTAAAGACTTCCTCCTATTCATTCCAAGTATTCATCTATTAATATAAATTATTTTTTATCTAATAAAGTAGAGAAAAAAGATAATGAATGTAGAACTAAAAAATGAGATATGTTTTTAATGGAAGATGTTATTGTTTTAATAAATTTAGACATAAGGTAGTTTAGTGCAAAAGTAGAATGAATATTAATAGAAATATTAAGAACTTCAATGGATATTTCTATAGTTACAATGGATATGGACACAAAAAGGTTTAGTGCAGAATAAACATCAATCTCAAGAAAAATGAAATTGCAAGAATGATTTAAATGATGGTCCAGTTTACTATAACTGTAAGATGGCATGGCATGACATATTGCAATCTTTTGTAAAAGTATGGATCAAAATTATGATCTTCCTATGTATGTAGAAGATTCGAAAGAAAATAACAAGATATATTTGATGGAGAAAATACAAGTTTCTTCTAAAAGTGGTGTAACATCCACTATGCATGGTGTTCCTTCTTTTGTCAAATGACTTAGTCTACAAAGTTTGAGGGGGATTTTTTAGTCAAATCTATTTCCCCACTCTAGGTTAGATGTTGATTATCTCCTCAACATGGCTATAAGTCTTGAAGGATTTTTTGGAGGTAAGATTTATGATTTGCGGTCTGAAAAAGTGACTATATGATTTAGTAAATAGTGTATTAGATGTTTGGTTTTGTTACAGACTATAAATCCTAAGATGTACTCAAATGACGATTAGAGAAATGATTTTTCTATTGGTTTAAAAATTGACATGTATCCATATAGCTTGGATAATAGTGTTATTGATTGTAAAAGATGATTTGATGAGTTGAAGGGTAGATTATGTTTGAGGTACAAATTTTCTTCTAAGGTCATTGACTAGTATATAGATGATGTTGTCTTTTGTGTTGATACAAATTTTTACTACATAGATGCTATAGCGCCAAAAATAATTTGTGAAACTAAGTGGTCATTTGGGATTACTTAGGAAGAATGTATGAGCATTATTAAAAATTTGATCAAAATTGTAAAGGATACTAGTGGTACAAGAATTGAGGTTATTGTAGAATTTTTTATTGTTGCCAATGAAGGGAAAGATAAAGATAAGAGAAAGAGAATGAGAAAGATGTCTACTAAGGCTTTCTCCTCTGGTAAACAAGAAAATAAAATTAGAAGAATGTGACTGGAGAACTACTTTGCTCTAGTGATTATTTCAATTAACAGTGATGAAGAAGATTTAAGGAAGGTGTTGGTGAACAAAAAGAAATTGTAGGTATTAATGTGTAGGCTTCTACTAGTGAGGTGAAAGTTACTTCTCCTATCTCATCAGATGAAGGAGATCTGTTAGTTGAAAAGATTATTGATATGCAGATTCAGTCTAGACGAATGAAGATTATGTATCTCTAGGAGAAGTTTAGGGATTTTGTACCTCCTTTTAACAAAATTTATTAGAGTGATACATATGTCTAGGGGGGGCTTTCTGGATTATTTTATTTTATGGATTAACACTAGTGGTTATTACTAGAGTGGTGTAGTAGTAAAAAAAATAAATTTCACTTTCCTTGATGGAAAATGGAGAGAAAGATAAGTAAAATATTTGCTTGACAATATATTTTGGTCATTTAAGTTAGAGGGAGTTGAAAGTGAATAATATATTTATGAAAAAAAATGTGGTTATTTTCCATCAATGATATAGGAGCATGTTGGCACTTCAAATTTTCAGTACATAAGTCTTGTGAAATTTTTATAAATTTGAAGTGTGTATAGATGTTCATGAAATTGAGAAAATTTTTCTTCTAAAACCCACAAAAATCCTCCAAAATTGTCAGTTTTTCCTCAATATCTGGTCAGCCCTAGTTAAGAGTTTAAAAACATGAAGAAAAACCCTAAGTGTTTGTAATTTTTAGAAAAACCCTAGGTTTCTCTTTTATGATCTTTTTGAGTGTTACTTTTCCGAGTCACTTAGGTTCCTAGAAAAGCATGTGCTTTATTTTTATTACCCGCGGGGTCATGTTTCCCTTATCTTTTTATCCTAGGCCGGTCCTCGTTTAATTTTTCCCTAAGTCTAACTGCCTCATATTTTAATTTTTCTAATGTCCCGATGGCTTTTTCTTTCCTGGGCCCCGCTCTATGACACTGTTTCAATTGGACAGTTGGCGTATCTTCTCATAGAGTCTTTGTGCTCTATGAGATCTTACGCCAACCGTTGATCTTTCCTTATAACGAAGCTTTTCAAACGGAGCGGATCCATTGCTAGCTATGCATAAATGCTCATCTTTGATTGGTCGACATGGATAATGATATGGCAGTTCTTGGTGGGACCATTGTTAGAAGGATCTTCAAAGCTGGAAGCAAGGAAAAGAAGATCCAATGGTTGTCGTATAATATCATAGAATCTTAGAGGCCTATGAGATCATGAGACTAACCATCGATCTTGCATAAAGATTAGTGTGATTCTCAAGTGGGACCATTGATAGAATGACATAGTCAGGCACCCAAGTGGAGTTTGTAGATAAATCAGAGCATGACATATGGAAATAAGATATTTAAATGATACAGCTTAGCGATGACATGGATTGATTTGGCGATTTGACAACTGTGCTATAAGTTCTATGTGCTCTAATTTTGGAGGCTTTGACAAGATATTTGACGGAGGTCTAAAGATTACTCTTGTCGCTTATTCTCATAATAATTGGCAAGGTTCTAAAATACTTAGTGAATGGGAGAATGTGTGTGTTCACGGAATCTCAGAGTTGGTTAGTGAAGCCCTAAATTTTTCAGCGATTCAGTGAAATCCTTCAGTTGTGGGTTCTCCAGATGTAACCAAGGGTCAAGGAAGGATTAAGAGATTTGGTAAATGCTTCATTCGCTAAATTGCTAGACAAACTGCGGTTAAGGAAATATGTTTCATGACTTGGAGAATGCCTTCAGTTGCGCATTCGCTGAAAGATTAAAGTTGTAAAGCTTGCCAAGGAAAGTGGGTCTAGACTGATAGATGTGCTGACATGTTCAATTCTCATTGGTGCCAAGGATGTGATGTAGCCAAAATTTTTGAAAGGTTAGTTAACTGTTGTCAATTAATCAGAGCCATCCTATATACCGAGAAAAGAGCAGAATCAAGGGCTATGTTTTAAACCTAGTTGATTAACCATTATGTTTCAAATTCTAATCTTTTGTTAGGGTTTTTACCACAGTTTTCTGATTCGGTAAACCAGAAGCAATACAATGAATCAATCAATTTTTCCAGGGTAGTTACAAGTTGTAAAGTGAGAAGATAAAAATAGAAGGTAGCCACGTGGATCAGAGTTATTTCAAGAAATTACCATGCCAGTTGAAAATAGAGGACTGTTACTTTGAGAAGGGTGGTTAAGAGTATTGCTTGTTCAAATAGGAAAGGGTTGATTGAGATATTTTAAAAAACACCTGTCAGAGTTGAGATCTATTCTGGAAACTATTGTTGAAGACTTAGCACCCAATTTACCCTCCATTTTTCAAATGGAAAATGAATGACTGACTTGTTTTGATGAAAAGATCCAAAGCCTGTATGCAATCCTTATCTCTATAAAAGGATTACCAGGATCATAAACAAGGATAGGGGAACTTGATCATTTTTGACAAGTTTCTTGAGTTTGGGATATCATAGACTACATTTTAGGCTTTTTTCTATAGAAGAACAATATTCTTGGTTCAAGTTAATTTCAGAAGGTTTCATTGTAAAGCATTTGTAAGCATGATACTAATATAGCATTTGAATAAAATCCAAGATTTATATCTCTCCTTGAGTATCTCTATTTGAGTTATGAATTGTTCCAATTCATTGCATGGATAATCTTTGTGTGTGTGTTTATATTTCTCATCTCTGATCTAGGATCAGATTAAATAAGCTTTGAATATAACATAAATTCTTTGATGTTTTGCTTAAGGATAGACCAGTAAGTAGTGTGAATCTAGGAGTCCTTTGATAAAATCCACCATAGGGTGATTAGTATTTTCAAAGGGTAAAGATCATTCAAAGTTCAATATATTTGTTCACGCGTTATATTCTTGCAGTGGAAATGTTGCCCAATGGATAAGACACTAGCTAGCAGTGGAGTTCTTCATATATAGATCAGTGTTTGAAAAGGTTCTTTTGGTATTTCCATCTTTAATTACAAAATTGTCAAAATTCTTTGAAATAAAGTGACTTGCAGAGTAATTTTACCACCTAGTGATAGTGAAAAATCTATGAATGAATGGTTATCATTTAGGTTTCTCTTATCATTTATCTATTACATTTGAATCCAGTTAGTGATTAATGAGATAAGTTTTGTTACTGGATTAGAAGCACCCTCCTTGGTTTTGTAGAGCCAAAAGTGTAGAGGGTAGTCTTGTCCCTATAGTTGGTCCAATCATTTTTAGAACTCAATATTTGGATCTAACCCATCCTTAAAATTTGTAGATGTATTGGTTGCTTGTCAAAGCATAAAGTCCATTTTGGGAACCAACAAAATGGCGACTCTGCTGGGGAATAGGGATTGAAATGCTATGATAAATTTGAATTTTAGATCTCTGGTACAATAAATTTGAAGATCAAATAATGCAGGTACAAGTTGAGCTAGACTCCCGGCCTTCTTATTTTTTAGAACCAGTAAAGCACCATTGAAGAACAGAGGAATATTTGCAAGCTTTGTATTCAGTCTAAACCTAAAAATCTTAGTTATCTTTGCATTTATTTGTAGTAATCTCTATTTTTAACTACTTCCCAAGTATTGAATACTTTGATCTACTAAGTGTGTGAAGATATTTCCCAACTTGTGTTGGTGGCCACTCTGAAAGTCTCTGCAGTAGTGCTGAGTAAATATAATAAAAGAATAAGAAATTATTTCACATACTTTCAATTATGAGTCAAAGAAATACTAGGGCTTGGAGGAAGGATCATCCAAAAATTAGGTTAGAAGGTGAATTTCCAAGCACTTCTAGGACTTATTTACCTAGAAGGCATCAAAGTAGTGGTGATATGTCTCAGGCATGGAGACAAAAGAAAAATATGAAAATGGATCACCAACTCACCCATGAATAGGAAGAAAATGCCTCTGAGTATGAGGAGGCAGTTGATCTAGGTTTAGGAGCATATGAGGATTTGTATTCTCATAAGGATGATGAAATACATCATAGAAAAAAGGTGAACCCAGATCCAGAATCTCAAAAGGAAATCAGAAGGTCAAGAAGTAAGAGCAGAGGCTTGGAAGGAAGAAATGATCCCCCAACCTAGGGACCATCTCCTTCTGAAAGCCCTAGTAATCTTAGAAATCAGCAAAGAGATTCTGGGTCTGAAAATTCAGCATCTAATACTACTCTCCCAGATTTGGAGGATATTGTTGAAGAAGTCTATAATTTAGAAAAAAGTATCCAAGAACAAATTGCAATTAGGAAGGAGAGGGAAATGGAAAAGGAAACTGAAATAAGACAGGCCCAAATTAGGGCAGATCAGCTAAAAAGATAGTTGATGACCTTGAAGGCCATAAATTTTGTAAGAAACCCCAAGCGGGTTGATGAACAAACTATTATCCAGCCCATTGCTGAAGTTAGGAAGCCTAAGGATAAAGGAAAATATATTTCAGTAGGGATCACAATAAATGAGCCTACAAATGACAATATCCAAATAGATCATTTGTCCAAGTTGGATAATGATTTGGAAAGAGCTAGAAGAGAATAAGAAGTTATTGCTAAAGAAATAGAAAAAGAAAAAAATTGAAGCTACTACTTTGGAAATGAAAAAGAAAGTTGACTTTCTCAGACAATCTTCTACTCCTTTAATTCCAACTAACCCTAGGATAACACCTAATGTTAATATTGGAAATTCTGCTAATCAAGCTGCTATTGTCACACTAGTGATTTCTACAAATGTTGCTAATACAAAAAATAACAAAGCTTCCACTTCTCAAATAGGTGCTTCATTACAAAGAGGACTAGTTCACATTGAAAGGTATAGACAACTTCTCTTTATCAATATTGCTAGTTATCCCAATTTGATTCCTGCAAAGATTAGAGAAAAATTACCTAAGTTTATTGGAAATAATGTTGTTACATGTGAAGAGCATCTAAAGAAATTCATTGATATGATTGATGATTATGAAATAGAATATGAAGATGTGATCATGAAATTGTTTGTTCAATCTTTAATTGAAGATGCAAGAGACTGGTTCAGGGGGCTTCCTTATGATTGTATTGGCTCTTGGGATGATTTTATAAATTGTTTTAAAGATCAGTATGGTGATAAAACTAATGAGGGTTTTATGTTGAATGAATTCAACAATATAAAGAGAAACCAAAATGAGGAAGTCCTAGAATTCAATATAAGGTTTCAAAAGGCAATGCATAAGCTTTTCCAAGTAATGAGATTAGATGAGAAGGTGTGTTTGGCAACATATTTAAATGCTTTTGATGCCAAGATGGGATACTTACTTAGGGAAAAAAACCCTAGGACTATTAGAGAGGCTCAGAGATTTGCTGTAAATATTGAGAGCAATACAAGGGTATCTGGAAAATTAGGAAGAAGAGAGGATCCTAAAACCCCTAGGTTTGGAAGGAAAGAAGTTGATAAACCTACTAATGTAAAACCTAGGGAAGATGATGACCTCAAGTAGATCCTTAATGCCTTAAAGGATCTGAAACTAGGGGAAAGTAAAAATAAGTTTCAGGGAAATGATAGACCTCCTCCAAATAATTTCAATAGGTAGCCTAGGATGCAGAACTTTCCTTATAATACACAGTGGAAGGATGGAAAGCCTATTGTCCCAGAAAAGAAGGATATGAGGCCAAATGATAAAACCCCTGACCCTTTGCAAAAACATTCAATCAATATGAATGATGAAATTCCATGGTGCACAGTCTGCCAATCCCCTCATGATCCAAATTATTGTGTGATTTCTCAAAATGTGTCTGAAAGTAATGAACAAAGAGAGGAGGAAGAAGAATCATATGATGACAGAGGTAGTGGAATGACCTTTGCTAAATTTTTTGAAGAGGTTGACTCCAAAGAAGAAAATGAAAATCAGGATGTAAATAATTCTCAAAACAGAGGAGAGGCTTACCATCATCAAGTTTTTTTCGATGAGGAAGAGGAAGAAATTGAAGATATAAATAACAACTCTGAACAAGTTGAAGAACATGTTGTATTAAGAAGACCCTCTGATGAAGAGATAGCCCAGATCATTGTTGATATGGTGACATAGGCCAAGAGTAATTATGTCCTTAGAAATAGGACTGTTGACAAAATAGTTGGTAAGCCAGCAGGTATTTTTATTAAAAGAAATAAAGAAGATGTAAAGCAGTTTGTCACAAAAAATAAGGCTTTTGGTGATGCCAAGAATTTCAAGTCAAAAGGCATAGAAAAGCCTGTTGAACCGATCAAGGTTTTCAAGATCAAAGCTAAAACTCCAAAGGTTAGCACTCCAAATTCCCAACCTAAAAATAAATCAAAAGATGAAGAGAAATTGGGTATAGCCATGCAATCTGAAGTCAAGGATATCCCAAAGGGAAAGATAGACTTATCTTTTTTAAATTATGCACCTATTGACATGAACCAGTTATTATCTCAGATCACAGTAAAAGTGCCTTTATTGGAGATGATGAGGATAAATGAACACAAAGAGAAATCTCTCACATGGATAAATGGTGTTCAAACCATAGACATCTAGGAACCAGTAAACACTAGAATGAAGGGTCAAGATCCAACTAAAAATAAGGACACATAAGAAATTATTTCAAAAATTCCTTAGATCTATTTGGACACTAATGTTGTGAATACTTCTATGGGAGCTGTTGATCCTTTTTTCCTAACATTGGTCATAAATGATAAAATGTTGAAAAATTGGATGATTGATTCAAGAGCCTCAAATACTGTCATGCCTGCTGAAATTATGAGGTCAATGGGATTATAGGTTGATACTCCTCATGGGAGATACTAGGCAATGGACTCTAGGGAAGTACCAGTAATTGGAACAATCAAAGCCCTACCTTATAGGCTTGTTGCTTGTCTTGAGAAACAATTGACTATGAGTGTCCTAGTTGTGGATATTCCTCCACAATCTAGAATGCTTTTATCAAGAAAATGGAGTGCAGTAATGGGAGGTAGAATCTAGTGTGATTTATCTTATGCTACTTTTAACATTACTAGTAAGAGCATTAAGGTACTCAAGGGAGTTAGAACCCTTCACATGATTGAGGAAGAAGCTAGTGATAATAACATGAATTGTTTTTTGGATACTGACATAAATTCCTTTCAAGTACAGAGTAATGATAGTAAAGATGAACCTTCTCTCTTAGCTTAGGAGGAAATAAATGTAACAAGTCAAAATGATCTTTGGACCATGTAATTTGATGGTGCTTGTTCTAAAGAAGGATCTAGTGTAGGTGTGTTGTTAATTTCTCCCACTAAAAAAACTTTTAAGTTTTCCTTCACCCTGTCATTTACTTGCAAAAATAATACTGTAGAGTATGAGGCTTTACTAATAGAATTAAGATTAGCCTCAAAGCATAAGATCAAAAATCTCAGAGTCATTGGAGATTTATAATTAGTTGTATCTTAGATTAGATCCAAATATGTTTCAAGAAACCAAAGGTTAAAACATTATAGGAATGCTGTTTGGGATGAGATAGAATAGTTTGATGCTTTCTGTATTGATTGGATGGACAGAGGCCATAATAGGATGGCTGATTTATTGGCTAACATTGCATTGAGGCCAAAAGATATCACTTTTGTAGTGATTTCTAGGATTGAGATTCAAATTAGGCCATCCATACCAGATAATTATGAAAATTGGCAAGTTTTTGATGATGACTTGCACATTTTAAGATTTTTGCATTATGATGCAAGTTTTGGAGATAAAGAGATAAATTTTGGTGAGTATGTAGAGACATCAAATAATAAGGACTCTCTCCTTGGCAAGGAGATCTTGCAGTTAAAAACAAATAAAGTCCCAAAGGGTTTGGTAGTGTTAGAAAGAGCATTTGATAGCCATGATAGCTCTTTCCAGGCAAAACTTTTAAGCAAGCCTGAGGGTGTGGAGGAAATAAATTTAGGAACAAAGGAATCCCCAGAGAATGTATATATTGGGGGAAGCTTAACTCCTGAAATAAAACAAAGCTTCCTGAAATAAAACAATCTCTGGTAGGTCTTCTTAGAAAACATAGACATGTCTTTGCTTGGTCTTATGATGATCTAAAGGCATATAGAGAAGATTTGTTCCAACATGAAATTCCTTTGAAGGAGAATGCCAAACCTTTTAGACAAAAGTTGAGACCTGTTAACCCTACTTTGGCACCAAAAATGTAGGATGAGCTAAAAAATATGAGTGATGTAGGCATCATTCAACCTATTAGGCATTCAACATGGGTTTCTAATCTTGTCCCAGTAAGAAAAAAGAATGGAGACATGAGGCTATGTGTAGACTTTAGAAATTTGAACATAAATTCTTTAAAGGACAATTATGGTTTACCAAACATGGAAGCCATATTACAAAGGGTTACTGGATCTGAATTAATGTCTATGATGGATGGTTTTTCAGGTTACAATCAAGTAGTTGTCAAAGAAACATAACAATTCAAAACTGCATTCACCACTCCATGGGGTACTTATGTGTATGTTAGGATGCCATTTGGTTTAACCAATGTTGGGGCTACCTTTCAAAGAGCCATGGATGTAGCATTTGAAGATTTCATAAACAAATTTCTTGTTGTTTATCAGGATGATTTGACAGCTTATTCAGAAAAGAAGGACCAACATTGTGGTCACTTGGAAAAAATCTTTGTAAGAGCTCTAGAATATGGGGTCTCTCTTAACCCAAGGAAGTGTTCTTTTGGAGTAACTGAGGGTAAGCTTTTGGGACATATTGTATCTAAGGATGGAGTCAAGATTGACCCTAAGAGAGTAGCGACAATAGATAAGGTACCATTACCAAAAAATGTAAAAGGTATCCAATCTTTCTTTGGTCAGATAAACTTTGTCAGAAGGTTTGTTACAAACTTTGCTGAAATCAGTGTTCCCATCTCCAAAATGCTAAAGAAGAATGCAAAGGTTGAATGTAGTGAGGCCAAGCAAGATTTTTTTGATATCAAGATGACTATTAAAAGTGCCCCTGTGTTAAGATCACCAAACTTCAGTAAGCCTATCCAAATCTTTTCATTTGCTTCTTATCATACTATAGCTGCAGTATTATTATAGAAGAACTCAGAGGCTTTTGAATAGCTCATTTCCTTTTTTAGTAAATCATTGCAGGCAGCTGAGTTAAAAGATGACATAAATGAGAAACAGGCCTATACATTGGTCAAAGCCATCAAGAATTTTAGATGATATTTGGTAGGGGCAATTGTAGTTGCATATGTACCCAGTGCTGCTATGAAAGATATCTTGGTTCAACAAGAAGTTTCAAGCAGAAGATGCAGGTGGATAAATAGAATCCAAGAGTTTAATATTGATATCCAAATCACCAAACTAGTGAGAGGATTGGGGTTAGTGAAACTTATGGCCCAAAGCAATTTGGATGCTAATCACATCAACACTCTTGAAGAAGAACAAAGGCCATACATCTATGATTTAGACTACTATAAATGGTACGAGGATATCATTGGATACTTGTAAAAGCTTTTACTTCCTTTTGATATGGATGACCACAAAAAGAGGACTGTCAAATTACATGCTCTGAGATATGTGATCATTAAAGGGGAATTATGGTGGAGAAGTAATGAAGGTGTCTTGCTAAAATGTGTTGATGCTCAAAAGGCTAATGATTTGTTGCAAGCAATGCATGAAGGTGTGTGTGGTGGCCATTATATGGCCAAGACCACTGTACATAAGATACTGAGGTCTGGTTTTTGGTGGCCTAGTATTTTCAAGGATGTACATTCCTTTGTTAAAAAATGTGATGCTTGTCAGAGATTTTTAGGAAAGTTGAAATTTAGTGGAAATTTTCCTTTGAGCCCTATAAGTGTGGAAGCTCCTTTTCAAAAGTGGGGCATGGATTTCATAGGAGAGATCCCAAACAAATCTAGTGGGGGACACTCCTACATATTGGTTGCAACTTATTACTTTACGAAGTGGGTGGAAGCCATTCCCACTAAAAAGGCAACTAGTAAAGTGGTTATTGATTTCCTAATGCATAATTTGCTGACAAGGTTTGGTTGCCCTAAAGTTTTGATTGTAGACAATGCTATGTGTTTCAGATCTGAAGAATTTGTTAGTTTTTGTTTACAATTTGGTATAAGAATTTCATACTCTGCTCCTTACCATCCTCAAGGAAATGGTCAGGCTGAATCAAGTAACAAAAGCTTGATAAAATTTTTAAAGAGAGTCTTGGATGCAAACAAGAAGGCATGGGACTCAAAACTACAGCTAGCTCTATGGGTTGACAGAGTGATAATCAAGAAGGCTATAGGGTGTGCTCCTTTTGATTTAGTGTATGGTATCCATGCCAGGTTACCACAAAATAACTTGTTGCAAATGTACAAGTTCATCCAGTTGTATGATGATGATCAAGATGATGAAATGAAGATCAGATTATAGGACTTGATACAACTAGATGAATCAAGGAGGGAAGCACATGATACAAATTTTAAATCTCGGCTAAAATATAAAACTTTGTATGACAAAAAAATCACAGTTAGAAATTTTTAAAGTGATGATTTGGTCCTGATGTGGAATGCTAGGCTTGAAGACAAGGGTAAACACAACAAGTTTGATCATATTTGGTTGGGACCATATCTAATCAGTGAAGCATGGGGACCTGATTCATACATTCTGAAGGACTTGATTGGAAATGAAATGGAATTTCCAGTTCATTGACAATTCCTCAAGTTGTACTTTTCTTAAGGTACTCTCATTATCCATGAATAGTAGTTAATTTTTCCCTTCTAGGTTGTGTGTTTGTTTTCAAGTTGTGTGAGTAGGTTAGTTGTTTTGTTTCAGTAGATGGTCTACTTATCCCAGAGTTTCTGAATTCTTGTCATGCCTGCAAGAGGCATACATCCCCAGACAAAGCCACTGTTGGCACTTCAAATTTTCAGTACACAAGTCTTGTGAAATTTTTATAAATTTGAAGTGTGTATAGATGTTCATGAAATTGAGAAAATTTTTCTTCTAAAACCCACAAAAATCTTGCAAAATTGTCAGTTTTTCCTCAATATCTGGTCAGCCCTAGTTAAGAGTTTAAAAACTTGAAGAAAAACCCTAAGTGTTTGTAATTTTTAGAAAAACCCTAGGTTTCTCTTTTATGATCTTTTTGAGCATTACATTTCCAAGTCACTTAGGTTCCTAGAAAAGCATGTTCTTTATTTTTATCACCTATGGGGTCATGTTTCCCTTATCTTTTTATCCTAGGCTGGTCCTCGTTTAATTTTTCCCTAAGTCTAACTACCTCGCGTTTTAATTTTTCTAATGTGCCGATGGCTTTTTCTTTCCTAGGCCCAACTCTCTGACACTGTTTCAATTGGGTGGTTGGCATATCTTCTCATAGATTCTTTTTGCTCTATGAGATCTTATGCCAAACGTTGATAATTCCTTATAATGAATCTTTTCAAATAGAGCGGGTCCACTGCCAGCTATGCATAAATGCTCATCTTTGATTGGTCGATGTGGATAATGATATGGTGGTTCTTGGTGGGACCATTGTCAGAAGGATCTTCAAAGCTAGAAGAAACCAAAAGAAGATCGGACGGTTGTTGTATCATCTCATAGAATCTTAGAGGCCTATGAGATCATGAGGCTAATCGTCGATCTTGCATAAAGCTTAGTGTGATTCTCAGGTGGGACCATTGGCAGAATGAGATATTCAAGCGCCCAAGTGAAGTTTGTAGATAAATCAGAGCATGAAATATGGTAATAAGATATTTAAATGATATAGCTTAGCGATGACATGGATTGATTTGGTGATTCAGTGACTGTGTTATAAGTTCTATTTGCTGTAAGTTTGGCGACTTTGACAACTTTGACAAGATATTTGGTGGAGGTCTAAAGATTACTCATCGCTTATTCTCATAATAATTGCCAAGGTTCTAAAATACTTAGCGAAGGAGTGAATGTGTGTGTTCGCAGAATCTCAGAGTTGGTTAGTGAAGCCCTAAATTTTTCAGCAATTCAGTGAAATCCTTCAGTCGTAGGTTCTCCAGATGTAACCAAGGGTCAAGGAAGGATTAAGACATTTGGTGAATGCTTTGTTCGCTAAATCGCTAGATTATATTGCGGTTAAGGAAATATGTTTCATGACTTGGAGAATGCCTTCAGTCGCACATTCGTTGAAAGATTAAAGTTGTAAAGCTTGCTGAGGAAAGTGGGTCCAGACTGATAGATGTGCTGACATGTTCAATTCTCATTGGTGCCAAGGATGTCATGTAGCAAATTTTTTTGAAAGCTTAGCTAACTATTGTCAATTAATTAGAGCCGTTTGATATACTGGGAAAAGAGAAGAACTGAGGGCTATGTTTTAAACCTAGTTGATTAACCGTTATGTTTCAAATTTGAATCTTCTATTAGGGGTTTTAATAGGATTTTCTGAGTTGGTAAACCAGAAGTGATAGAATGAATCAATCAATTTTTCTAGGGTAGTTACAAGTTGTAAAGTGAGAAGACAAAAATAGCAGGTAGCCGCATGGATCAGAGTTATTTTGTGAAATACCATGCCAGTTGAAAATAGAGGATTGTTACTTTGAGAAGAGTGGTTAAGAGTATTGCTTGTTCAAACAGGAAAGGGTTGATTGAGATATTTTAAACAACACCTGTTAGTGTTGAGATCTATTCTAGAAACTATTGTTGAAGACTTAGCGCCTAATTTACCCTCCATTTTTCAAATGGCAAATGAATGAACAACTTGTTTTGATGAAAAGATCCAAAGCTTGTATGCAATCCTTATCTCTATAAAAGGATTACCAGGCTTAGAAAGAAGGACCAGGGAACTTGATCATTTCTGACAAGTTTCTTGAGTCTGGGATATCATAGACTATATTTTAGGCTTTTTTCTATAGAAGAATATTCTTGGTTCAAGTTAATTTCAGAAGGTTGCATTGTAAAGCATTTTGTAAGCATGATACTAATATAGCATTTGAGTAAAATCCAAGATTTATATCTCCCCTTGAGTATCTCTATTTGAGTTATGAATTGTTCCAATTCATTGCATGAATAATCTCTGTGTGTGTGTTTATATTTCTCAGCTCTGATCTAGGATCAGATTAACTAAGCTTTGAATATAACATAAATTCTTTGATATTTTTCTTAAGGATACACTAGTAAGTAGTGTGAATCTAAGAATCCTTTGATAAAATCCACCATAGGGTGATTAGTATTTTCAAAGGGTAAAGATCATTCAAAGGTCAATATATTTGTTCATGTGTTATATTCTTGTAGTGGAAATGTTGCCCAATGGATAAGACACTGGCCAACAGTGGAGTTCCTCATATATAGATTAGTGTTTCAAAAGGTTCTTTTGGTATTTCCATCTTTAATTACAAAATTGTCAAAATTCTTTGAAATACAGTGACTTGCAAAGTAATTTTACCACCTAGTGATAGTGAAAAATCTATGAATGAATGGTTATCATTTAGGTTTCTTTTATCATTTATCTATTACATTTGAATCCAGTCAGTGATTAATGAGTTAATTTTTGTTACTGGATTAGAGCACCCTCCTTGGTTTTGCAGAGCCAGAAGTACAGAGGGCAGTCTTGTCCCTATAGTTGGTCCAATCATTTTTTAACTCAATATTTGGATCTAACCCATCCTTAAAATCTGTAGATGTATTGGTTTCTTGTCAAAGCATAAAGTCCATTTTGGGAACCAATATAGCAGATTATTGGAAATATAATGTTTAGTGGTTAATGTTTGGTTGTTATTGATTTCAAAAATTGTGGCACGAAGATATTTTTTGAAGGTATGTTGAGGAACATTATTCTAGAGATCATGTGAGCATGATGGAATAATATTTTTCAGTGCCTTCATGTTATATTCTTTGGTATGAAAGTTTGTGGTTTAGTAACATGGATATACAAAGATATACAACTGAAGATGATAATTTTTGGTTATATTTTTTAGAAGGATTTTCCTTTAAAAATAAGAGTCAAGAGGATGTGTAGTTATGATTTGTATTCTATTTAGATTTTGATTCTGGTTGTGGTATTTCTTAGTGATTTGGAAATAGATCCTAGTAATCCAAAAATATTGTTACCAAGTGATGTAGTTATGATAAGTTATCGTTCGAATTCAAAAACATATTGATGGTTCTTGACATGAATAGTTGGAAAGTGAAATGGCATTTGACGTGAAGACTAGATCTCATCATAGATGTGGATGTCTAGATACATATGGCAAGTGATTTTTTTCTTTGGGCTATGTGATGCTACACATTTAGGAAAAATATAGAAATTATTATGGTATTTATGGATCTGGTATTGGGATATGAATAATGTGTTCATGGTTCCTCTTTCTCATAGAATGGATATGCTTCATATTTTTGGTTTGAGTATTGCATTTAATAATTATCTCTTATCCAAATAGGTTCATGGTATGTGTGACCCATGTTTTGATTTGGATGCTCATAACATTGGACCTTATTAAATTTTATTATCAACATGGACAACATATATTTTTAAAAAAAATTTCTTTTAGCATGGTCGACCTTGTTGTAATTCTAATGACATGCCTTGTATATAATTATAGTATGTTTTGTGACATAATATAAGACAATTTTGAGTGACAAAGTGAAGATCATTATAGTGAGGATCATGTATCAATTCTTAACATGATTGACATAGGAATTTTTCATTAAAGACAAACCTTTAAAGGAATATTTCCCCCACAATGGATAGTTAGATGTAAGAGTAGGTGGGGGTTCAATTCTTTACACTATAATAGAAAAATAAATGGAGCTCAATATGTGCACATTGTCAAACATCATTAAAAATAATGACTATGGTACACATTATACAACTACTAATATATATTCTCATATAGAAGACCCAGTGTAGCAAGCTCACACATTATCAATCTAGATATAATTTCTCTCAGTGTGAATGTATAGGTGATATATTTGGAAGGTTCACCTATCTTTCTTATGTGAGGCACTTCAATGAAATGTTCTTGTGCATTAGTTCTATTACAATGCTCATTAAATCAGGCCATCCTGTGAGGGGCCTAGCCACCAAATTTTTTTCTTTCAAGACATCTTAATACATTGTTGAAAATACAAAGATTTAAAAACTATAACACAAAGGAGAAACCAAAAATTGAGCTCTATTGAGCACAGGTCCTTAGTATTCAATTTATAGGAGAATACATCATAAATTTTACAAATATCGTAGATAGGAGTTAGTTGTAGCTTTAATGGTAGATAAGTGATATTGTTCATGTAATTAAATCTTCCTAATTACACTTAATCTTACTTAGGTTAATGCATTGCATAGTAGTTTGTGATTGAGACACCTAGGAGTTTATACCTCAATTATGAACATGTTGTAGGAGTAATTCCACTTTTGGTGTGAGATCCACTTTTAGTGCTCTTATCACATTATCATCCAAATCCATTACACATACTTTATTACATAATGGAGGATGATCCACATTTGGTGGACATGTGATTACACCTAGCATAGGTGATAGCTTATCAACTCCTTATCATTCTCTCTTATCACCTTTCCTATATAATAAGGCCTATTATGTAATCATAAAAGGTGAATTCATTTGATCAATTCAATATCAATCATTGAATTCATATCATCTCTCTTATGCTTTTCTTTAACCTCTATATTCTTGGTTCAATCTTTGCTATTTGAAAATTCTAATGTGGTATCAGAGCCATTGGAGAGTTTGGATTAGCCAATTTGAAGAGATCTTATTACAAGTGTTGAAGGTCCAAATCTTAGATCTGAATACCACCATGTCGTAAAAGTGTCTTGGAGTAGATCTGACCTCACCATTACATTCAGGAGGTTGTTTCGATTAAAATTGACTATAAACTCACCCATATTCAATGAAAGTCAAAATTAAAGAAATTTGTTTTTTTCAAATCACGTCGTAGAACCCGATCTGCACCTCTATGGTATGATTTTGAGATTGATATATATTTTTTCAATCTTTCTCATAATATTTTTTCTGTGAAAAAAATTGGTATTTTTTGTGGGCTTGGTACGTGCCCTTCATTTCTCTAGCTTCATCAGATCTACGAGTGACATCATTAGAGATTCCTGCTAGCATGACTAGAATGAACTCGAGCTCGTACCCGAAGGTGAGCCCAAGTCGGAGCTTGACCTGGTTGGTCTTTGATTTTTATCTAGTGGGTTCGCATATATAAACAATGAAAGACTCCACATAAACTCCATGTGGGATAAATAATGGCACTGGATCAAAATCCAAATACCGATCTAATTCAGCTGATGAATAGGGTGATCTGACCTTTCATAAAAATATGAGATTGAGCAGTCTGTGATCTGCATCTGATCACAACTCAAGCTCTCGCATGGAAGTGGGATGACTGTTGCATGCCAAGCTCCATTTACATAAGCTTTGCGAATTGGCATTCATAAAGGGTTCAAAACCCCTTCACACGGAAAATGTGGGATTAAATTCCCACTATGCCACTCACCTTGCTCCACCCTAAGTGGTCTCCACCTCACCTCCACTAGCTCAGCTTCTGCCACGCGGTGCAGCTCTAGTCTACCATGCTATGCATTTGCACTGGCCACCGAGGATACCTTGGCTACCTACAGGGCCAAACCAACAACACCATGTTAGCACCCCAAACATAGAGTAGGTGACATCATTTTTTGACATCGTCATCTCTATGAATGACATCATCCGTATGGCACCCTGCATCAATAGCCCAGTCAGCTACCAGGTCAGTAGGATGGGTCATTTTTTTATTGACATCATATTTCCCTAGCCTAAATTTGATGGCCATCTAGCCATCAAAATAAGAAAAATTGGGCTTTTGATGTGTTAGTCCATTTTTCTGTCATGGCAAAAATCTTATGAAAATGGCCTCCTCCCTGCAAATGTTTCTTGGTTAGTGTCCTGCCCTATGTTCCTCATGTTGTCACCCTGCCCTGGTCCAAATTGCACCTCCCAATTCAAAAAATCCAAAAAGTTATTCAAATTCTAGAGCCTGCTGGAAATTTTGTCAAAATTTGCCATAGTGTCGAAAACCCATAGTGTTTCTAAAAGTCCATGATGTTTTTGGTCTGTGTATTTTTGGCCTTAATTATTTTCAACCCTATGCTTCCTACTTTTGTGCACTTTTCCCTTGGTGTCAAAAAATCTATGTGTTTTCAGTCTTCCGCTATGTCGAAAATATTGTGTGTTTTTGACCTCGCACTAGTTCCCTGTCTGCCGCTTTTCCTTAACTACGCAAGTGCGATGATAGGTGGGTCTGAGTTTTCAAAGGCTCTTCTCTGATAGGCTGTTGCATGGCCACATGTTAGACTTTTCTGACATGTGATCATGCGACCACCTGCCATCTGTCCGTGTAGTCCCGGCTCTTTGCATTGTTCAGCTGTCTGGTGGTTGGTTCTTCATTCAGTGACCTGGCGACTAGCAGTTATCTTTGGTCTCCTAATTTTGGTGGTTAGGCAGCTAACATCTCATGATCTGGTGACTGTGTAGTTGCGTGATCATTTCATGCCTGGCGGTTAGCCCTTAACATCTGGCGACTTGGCTGGCGGTTAGTCGCGTAGTCGCTAAATGCTCGGCGGTTGGTTCATGGGTCCCAGTTCTTTTCATTGCCCCAAGTTAGAGATCAAAGATCTATGGTTGGTGTGTGATCACATGGAATATTCTTTCCCCATGCGATCATGTGCCCACTATTCGATTTGGTGCTGATGGGTGTGTTCATTGCGGGCCCGCTGTTAGAGGTGATTATGTGGCAGCTTGTGATTAGCCATCGCATGGTCGCATAGCCCAATTTTTGGCTATGCGATCATGCAACTACTTACCACATGTCCCTGGCGCTTGGTAGTGGGTGATGGGGCATCTTTCGGGTGTGATGGTGGTGTTCTATTGGCCGGTGAGCAGTGGTGTTATCATTGTGTGATAGCGGTTTACGGGTGGTCGCATGTTCGCATAGCCCATCTTTGGGCTATGTGATCATGTGACAAGGTGCCACATGTCTTGGGGCCTATTTGTGGCTGTTTGGTGGGCCCAGGATGGTGGCATGATGATAGGTGGCATCAGGCGTCATAGTTGTGGAGTTAATGGCGGGGTTTGAGGTTTGGAAAAGTGGATAAAGTTTAGCGGCCCAATAATTTGCTTCTTGTCATGGGTTCATGGGATGATTTGGCGGCAGTGCTATTCTTTTCGCGAACTGGCGAAAGTCCTTTGTCGCCAGTTTGCTAGATTATTTAGTGGGCTATTTTAACACGTGCAGTCATGTGGTCACTGAGTATAACTGGAGTTAAGATTTTCATTCCATGACTGGGATATTGCCTTGTTGCTAGTTCACAGAATGAAACCTGAGGTGCTTGATGGGTTAAGATCTGAAGCCCGGGAAGATGAGAGATCTAACAGTCAGGACTTATTGCCGATCTCTGATCGAATCGGGACCACCGGTGTGCTACTGGTGCCAAGACTTAGCTGTTGGAGTTTGAATTAAAATCTCAGAGACGTTTCCAGTGGCCTGTAAGGACTGGAATTGATGAAAGAAAGGGCTAGAGTTGGTGAGTTTGAACTTATCCACCGTTCGAGTGTGGTCTAGGGTGCCATGAGTGTTTGCGAGGATCTATACCATGTAAGGATTGACATGGAATGGCTCGAGGCACGATTTCAGGGGGGTTGATTTGATTTTCTCTCTTGATAGATCTGTGATCTTCTATGCTCTGTTCTAAGAATTATGATGATTGGAGATCGTCTTTGATCTATTTCTCTGAGGTTTCTTGGTTTCCTGCCTCTGTAATAAATCTTGATTTAGTCTTTGGTTGGTTGGGTAGTTGAAACCCTTACCCTAGCTATCCGTAGCTTGTTACATTCTCTCTGAGAATTCCAAGGTAGCTAGTGGTATAAATTGTAGGTGGTTCAACTTTGTATGGGTTCCTTCTTCTACAAATTTTTGAGGAGAATTGGTTCCAGTGAAGGGTCTTTTTCCTGTAGATTTTTCCTTCTTCTCTGCATACAGGGTGTTCCCTCTATCCTTTCTGGCTACGGGAATATAATGAAATTGTAACAGATGTCTTATGTATAAGATTTCAATATATTTGTTCTGCTCCCAGATTGTCTCCATTTGGGTTTTAGACTTATTAATTGTAGCATCAAGGGTGTTATATTTTTTCTACTTGCATTTCTAGTGAGTGTCTGCAGTAGAGTTGTTTTTCACAGAAGCAACTGAGTCTAGGATTGGTGTTCAGATATGTATGGGCTGAGGTATCAAAGATGCATCATGCTTGTCTTCCAGTGGATGCTGGTTAATGTATTACTTGTTCCTAGGTCTTCCTTTGGATAAGTGATAACATATTTGGGTGCACAGGTGGTTTGGTAATGCATGATCTAGTCAGGGTGAGTGTGTTGTCTACTTGTTTCATAGCTCTGTTGCAGTGAAGTATTTGACTCTACTGCCAATTGGATAAGGCACTAGTCTATCAGAGACTTAGGGCATCTTAGGGGACCTTTCAATCCATTTAAAATCATCTCCATTTAGTCCCACCTTTTCCCTTTTATGTTGTTAGGATAGGTCTCTGGTTTTCATACTCACTCCATGCAAGTAGGGTTATTTCATGAGATATTGGCTTCATTGAGGTACAAGATACCTAGGAGTTTGAGAACCATTCCACATTAATTTGTCTGCAGGCCTTTGGTTTTGTCATGAGGTGTCTTGAGTGTGCAGATAAGGCAATACCCACCTGAGTGAATGTGGAGCTCAAAGGAGGATTTCTTTTTATCCTCATCAATTGGTTTTTTTTTCTTGTCAAGCTTGATTGCCTAACCAGTGTTTTAAGCCCAACTATTTGATTCAAGCTTGGTCCTGCAAGGAAAAAAGCCAACAAATTGGTGACTCTACTGGGGAGAGTCTAATATAGAGTCAGATAAACAAAAGACATTGACTATATCTTCTCACTGAGTGTTGAGTGGCGACTCTGAGTTCTCTGTTTGATCAGTGTATTTCCTGATAAGCAGTGCATGTATCCTGGTGAGTTTTGTGTTGGTTGGGAGCAGAAACAAAGAATATACTTTCCTCTTTAGGGAGGTGGCGACTCTACAAAGAAAGAACTTGATGGAGCTGCATGGTGAGCTCTAGATTTGCCTTGCCTTCCAATCAACAAGCAAGGTTCTGCTGCAGAATTTTCAAGAATTTTTCAAGTTTTAAATGTCTCCTTATTAAGTGGTCAAGCACAAATAGAAAAGATTAAGGTGTGATTAGAGGTTAGCATAGTTCAAGTTCTCAGCTGCAGTTTGGAAGAATTTTATGGAAGTATTGCATTGGTTGTAATGGATAGGATGAATAATGAGATTGCATTATTAGAACAGGGCATCCTTAGGGATTACATGAGATTAGTAAGATTAGAGGTGGGAAGTAGAAAGGATCTATTCATATCTCTATTCTATGATAGATTTTGTGAGGTGTATGATGAACTTCCTGAGGATGTTGAGTTTCCTGAATCTGACTTCATTGGTTTATTCTTGGAGCTCTATTTTCTTGAGTCAACCAATTGGTCAGATGCTTTGTGGGAAGCATTATATATGTGTCAGGGATTGGATACTTAGTGATGATAGCTTTGAGCTTGAGGATGCACTTAGGGTCATGTCCTTAAGTGCTGATGTTGAGAGTGATGAAGATAGTGAGGGTGTGGTGTCTTCATATGAGTCAGATGCAAAATGGGAAGAGGAAAGTGATGATGGAAGTGAACATTCTTTGGATAGTGAAGATGTTGAGGATGATTCATCCTCAGGGTATGAAGATAAAGATAAAATAATTCAATGTGATATCAGTAAGTCTTCATACGGCTCTAATTTTTCTTCATGTGCTGTGAGTCTCCATGAGGTTGAGATGGGTGCTAATTTTAAGGTGTTTTCCAATGCTTTATATAATGAAGAGTTTGATTCTCTACCCATTTTTTATCATGATGTTCAACAAGGTGTATTGCATGAAGTTTTCAATCTTTTATTTGAGGAGCATGTGGAGGTTTCAAATCCAGTTGAATCAGGGTGTTCATTCTCCATCTGTGGGTATCAATCTGACTATTCTTTTGAGGTCTAGCCGGTTACACTTGTGGAAATGCAAAGATAGGATTTAGATGAGGCCTTTCTGTAGGTAGAGTATGAGGCTTTTGTGTTTATAGTTGATAGCATGCATGTTTCAGTAGGTGAAGACTAATTTCAGTATAGAGGTGCTGACCATTGGCATGCTGAATCATACTTTCATAGTGAGTAGGATGGAGAGAGTGCCAAAATTTTTTACATGCACTATGAAGAAAGCTACTTGGTTCTTCCTGATATGCTGGTTGAACATGTTGACAAGCCTATGGAGATAAATGAAAACAAAGTGTCTAATGTGCAACATGAAGGAAGGAATGAAAATCAAGTTTTTGATAAAGGCAAGAACTAACTCTTGTTTGTTCTTGTAGATTTCTGTATAAAATGTACATTTTGTAAATATCTTTCCCCTTCTTGTTGTGTGCTTTCTTGTTCCCTACATTTTTTGAGGTCCTTTCCTTTTGTCTAGTTGGTGGTCTACTCTCCTAGTGATTCTAAATTCTTGCCATGCCTGCAAGAGCCATGCATCCCCAACCAGAGCCACTGTTAGTCTATTTTTATGTCATGG
The DNA here is from genome assembly GCA_027943335.1 of Chamaecyparis obtusa. Classification (NCBI taxonomy): domain Eukaryota; kingdom Viridiplantae; phylum Streptophyta; class Pinopsida; order Cupressales; family Cupressaceae; genus Chamaecyparis; species Chamaecyparis obtusa. The sequence continues at coordinate 75,814 of BSBK01003289.1, read as the reverse complement.
AAAAAATCTTATGAAAATGGCCTCCTCCCTACAAATTTTTCTTGGTTAGTGTCCTATTCTGTGTTCCTCATGTTGTCACCCTGCCTTGGTCCAAATTGCACCTCCCAATTCAAAAAATCCAAAAATTTATTCAAATTCTAGAGTCTGCTGGAAATTTTGTCAAAATTTGCCATAGTGTCGAAAACCCACAGTGTTTCTGAAAGTCCATGATGTTTTCAGTCTGTGTGTTTTCAGCCTTCATTATTTTTGACCCTGTGCTTCCTGCTTTTGTGCACTTTTCCCTTGGCGTCGAAAACTCTGTGTATTTTCGGTCTTCCGCTGTGTTGAAAACATTGTGTGTTTTCGACCTCGCACTAGTTCCCTGTCTGCCGGCTTTCCTTAACTGCGCAAGTGTGATGATAGCTGGGCCTAGGTTTTCAAAGTCTCTTCTCTGATAGGCTATCACATGGCCACATGTCAAAATTTTCTGAGATGCACTCATGCGACTGCCTGCCATCTGTCCGTGTGGTCCCGGCTCTTTGCATTGTTCGGTTGTCTGGCAGTTGGTTCTTCATTTAGCAACCTGGTGACTAGCAGTTATCTTTGGTCTCCTAATTTTGGTGGTTAGGTGGCTGACATCTCATGATCTAGTGATTGTGTATTCGTGTGATCATTTCATGCCTGGCGGTTAGCCCTTAACATCTGGCGACTTGGCTGGCGGTTAGTCGCGTAGTCACTAAATTCTTAGCAGTTGGTTCATGGGTCCTAGTTCTTTTCATTGCCTAGAGTTAGAGATTGAAGATCTACGGTCAGTGTGTGATCACATGGAATATTCTTTCTCCATGCGATCATGCGCCCACTATCTGATTTGGTGCCGATGGGTGTGTTAGTTGCGGGCCCGCTGTTAGAGGTGGTTATGTGGCAGCTTGTGATTAGCTGTCGCATGGTCGCATAGCCCAATTTTTGGCTATGTGATCATGTGACTACTTTCCACGTGTCCCTGGGGCCTGGTAGCAGGTGATGGGGCATCTTCTAGGTGTGATGGCAGTGTTCTATTGGCCGGCGGGCGGTGGTGTTATCTTCGTGTGGTAGCGGTCTGCATGTGGTCGCATGTTCGCATAGCCCATCTCCAGGCTATGTGATCATGCGATGAGGTGCCACGTGTCCTGGGGCCTATTTGTGACTATTTGGTGGGCACAGGATGGTGGCGTGATGACAGGTGGCATCAGGCATCGCGGTTGCGGAGTTAATGGTAGGGTCTGAGGTTTGGTGGAGTGGATAAAGTTTAGCAGCCCAATAATTTTCTTCTTGTCACAGGTTCGCGGGATGATTTGGTGGCATCGCTATTCTTTCTGTGAACTGGTGAAAGTCCTTTGTCGCCAGTTTGCCAGATTATTTAGTGGGATATTTTAACACGTACAGTCATGCGGTCGCTGAGTATAACTGGAGTTAAGATTTTTATTCTGCGACTGGGATATTGCCTTGTCGCCAGTTCACAGAATGAAACCTAAGGTGCTTGATGGGTTAAGATCTGAAGCCCAGGAAGATGAGAGATCTAACAGTCGAGACTTATTACTGATCTTCGATCAAATCAGGACCGCCGGTGTGCTACTAGTGCCAAGACTTAGTCGTTGAAGTTTGAATTCAAATCTCAGAGATGTTTCTAGCAGCATGTAAGGACTGGAATTGATGACAGAAAGGGCCAAAGTTGGTGATTTTGAACTTCTCCACCATTCTAGTGTGGTCCAGGGTGCCATGAGTGTTTGCGGGGATCTATACCATGTAAGGATTGACATGGAATGGCTCGAGGTGTGATTTTAGGGGGGTTGATTTGATTTGCTCTCTTGATAGATCTATGATCTTCTATGCTCTGTTATGAGAATTATGATGATTGGAGATCATCTTTGATCTATTTCTTTGAGGTTTCTTAGTTTCCTGCACCTGTAATAAATCTTGATTTAGTCTTTGGTTGGTTGGGTAGTTGAAACCCTTACCCTAGTTGTTCGTAGCTTGTTGCATTCTCTCTGAGAATTCCAAGGAAGCTAGTGGTATAAATTGCAGGTGGTTTGACTTTGTATGGGTTCCTTCTTCTGGAAATTTTTGAGGAGAATTGGTTCTAGTGAAGGGTCTTTTTCCTGTAGATTTTTCCTTCTTCTCTGCATACAGGGTGTTCCCTCTGTCCTTTCTGGCTACTGGAATATAATGAAATTGTAACAGATGTCTTATGTATAAGATTTCAATATATTTGTTCTGCTCCTAGATTGTATCCATTTGGGTTTAAGACTTATTAATTGTAGCATCAAGGGTGTTATAGTTTTTCTACTTGTATTTCCAGTGAGTGTCTGTAGTAGAGTTGTTTTTCACAGAAGCAACTGAGTCTAGAATTGGTGTTCAGATAGGTATGAGCTGAGGTATCAAAGATGCATCATGCTTGTCTTCCAGTGGATGCTGGTTAATGCATTACTTGTTCCTAGTTCTTCCTTTGGATAAGTGATAACATATTTGGGTGCACAGGTGGTTTGGTAATGCATGATCTGGTCAGGGTGAGTGTGTTGTTTGCTTGTTTCATAGCTTTGTTGTAGTGAAGTATTTGACTCTACTGCCCATTGGATAAGGCACTGGTCTATCAGAGACTTAGGGCATCTCAGGGGACCTTTCAATCTATTTAAAATCATCTCCATTTAGTCCCACCATTTCCCTTTTATGTTGTTAGGATAGGTCTCTAGTTTTCATACTCACTCCATGCAAGTAGGGCTATTGCATGAGATATTGGCTTCAATGAGGTACATGATACCTAGGAGTTTGAGAACCATTCCACATTAATTTGTTTGCAGGCCTTTGGTTTTGTCATGAGGTGTCTTGAGTGTGCAGATAAGGCAATACCCACTTGAGTGAATGTGGAGCTCAAAGAAGAAGGAAGATTTCTCTTTATCCTCATCAATTGGTTTGTTTTTCTTGTCAAGCTTGAGTGCCTAACTAGTGTTTTAAGCCCAACTATTTGATTCAAGCTTGGTCTTGCAAGGAAAAAAGCCAACACGATGATCTCCATATGAATGTCAAATGTAATGCAGTATTTTTATGACATCATCAGAGTTTGAATTTTTTCAACCTTCGCCATTGGATTTTTTCATTTTGCAATCCAACTTCAGAGGGCCATATCTTACTCATTTTTTGCTCCTTTTGCCAAGCAATTGTTTTTTATATCTTGAGGAGAATTTCCTGAAGAATCCAAGTTTTGTATTATTTTTGCAATTTGGTAGATAGATTTATCAAAAATTGCAAATTTTCATGATTGTTCATACCCGTTCTTAATTTTTACAACTTCTAGTACTTTATTTGAGTACATACGGTAACATTTTGAGGTGAATATATTTTTGAAAGTGTATGACTTTTTTTCTACTTTCCAGATCTGCAATCAGATTTTAGTGATTTTGGGTGGACATATCACTTTTAGAAATAGTTCATTTTAGGGCTATATTTGCACTTGGTTAATCCTTGGATTTCAATTTTTTGATTTGCATCTATCATTCCAAGGATTTATTAGTAGTTATCAGTCATTATTTGGTTGCATTATGGATAATTCAAAGGTGAAAATTCTCACTCCATATAACTACCATAAATGGAAAGTATCTTTAAGTGATCATTTATTGAGTATTGGATTTCTTATAGTGACTCTTGGGCAGGATCAAGAACTACAAACAGGTGTTGGAGAAAGGTGAAAATGGTTTGATCAAAGGGATAAAGCACTTGGCTTGCTTAGATCATCCATCTCACATGACTTGCACTTTCATATTAAATCTTGCACACATCCTCATGATGCTTGGGTTATATTGGAAGGACTCTTTGGTAAACCTAGCAGAATGAAAAAATTCAGATTGGAGAATAAGCTAATAGGTCTAGATCCTAGTGATTTTGACAATATTCAAGACTTTTTCTCTAAGTTTAATTCTATTATATTGGAGCTTTCTACATGTGGCATTGTTAAAGGGGATGAACAATTGATATTTTATATTCTTTCCAAGCTAGGTCCTGATTATTCTATCTTTATTTCTATGTTCTATTCTATTATTGATGCTCTTGGTAGTGCATACAAATTACCCTCTTTTGATGAATTTATAGTGTAGCTCACAAGGGAACAAGCAAAGTTGACACATATAGGTCAATTGAAGCCTTCTACACATCAAGAATTGATTGCAAGTGAGTCCACTTCAAAGTCTTCTAATGAAAAAGAAAAGAAACAACATAAGGATCCTAAGCCTCGTGATAAAGGTAATGAATCTCCTTAAAAAAATACTAATGAATCCATGTCCTCTTCAAGAGAGGAATCATCTAGAAGAAAGAGAGATAAATGTGCATATTGCAAAAAGCTAGGACATGATGAGCATAAGTGTTTTCAAAAGAAGATTGATGAGCTAATTCACATCATTTAGAAACACAACCTTAAGTTTCTCTCATTAGTGTCTACTCCTACACATCTGGCATCTTCTACATCTCCATCATCATCCAAATATAAAGGTAAAATAAAAGTACTCTTGGCTTCCACACATCCTAAGCAAGGTAAATGGATTCTTGATTTAGGTGCATCACATCATATGGCATCTCCTATGGATATGTTTTCTTCTATTGATTCTTATAATTCTCCTAATATTTTGATGGGTAACAACACATTCATGATAATTTGTGGGAAAGGTTATATTCCTATGGGTGAGGGGACATTCAACAATGTTATTTTTATACCATCCTTGACCACTAATCTCCTTTCTATTTACAAAATTACAAATGGAGCACAAGGTAAAACTATTGAGTTCACTCCTGATTTTGTCTACATTAGGGACATGGAGACTAGAGATGTCATAGCTATGGGATTTGTTGATCATACATCACTCTTGTATTCTTTTTCATATTTTTTTGTTGTTGATGATGATATTCATGATGTGCACATCCCTTTGGCAAGGGATAATTATAATTACATGAGGAGAACTTTGGGCACTTGAATCATTTTGTTGTTGAGGCAAGTGTTGAGCTTCCTACTCCTCCACCTCCCACTTCTTCAGACATGGGCTCTACTATTTAGCAGGATGATCATAGTGTTTCAGATCTTGCAGAATGTGATAACTACTTGGATGCCTCTTTAGCATTTGTTGATTCTCATGATGCAAGTTTGGAAGACATACGCGAGAGGGTTTCTCTTTCCTTTGATGAAAGAATCATAGTTGGGGATACTTCTTCAGCTTCTTTGGAGATTGGCACTCTTTATTTTTCTTCATCTTCACTTGATTTGTCACATGAGGTGATAGATTCATTGAGCTTGGAGATACGTATTCAGTCTTCAGAGATTCATACCTAGGGACCTTCATATTCTTACTCATTCTATTTTCACAAGGGTTGGCTTCTTCATCATTTGATGTATCTATTTCTTCCTAAGAGCAGACATGTTTCTTGTAAGCATTGGCTTATCTATTGTTTGTAGGTACTCTTCAACAACATGGGAGCTTCTACATTATGGGGGGGCTATCATGTCTCCAACTATCCTTCTTATGGGGGGATAATTATTTGTATATACATGATGTATGTAGTTATTGGCGGATCTTGAGTATTCTATCCATCCATGCATATTATTTTCTTCTCTCTTTTTTGGGGAGGGTTTTTCCCATGAGGTTTTCCCTCTTTCTCTATTTTATGAGAAATTGCATTTCATGTATTGCATTGCATATTGTACATAGGTACCTAACATGGCCTAGTAGTTGGGACCTATCTTTCATTGTGAGTTTAAGTGTATTCCCCTAAGTTGCACTTAAGGTGGGGGTGTTGGTGTAATTAAATATTCCTCATTACACTTAATTTAATGTTACTTAGGTTAATGTATTGCATAGTAGTTTGTGATTAAGACACCTAGGAATTTGCACCTCAATTAAGCACATGGTGTAGGAGAAATTCCACTTTTGGTATGAGATCCACCTTTAATGCTCTTATCACATTATCATCATAATCCATTGCACATAATTTATTATATAGTGGAGTGTTATCCACATTTGGTGGACATGTGATTACACCTAGCATAGGTGAAAGCTTATCAACTCCTTATCATTATCTCTTAGATCACCTTTCCTATATAAGGAGGTCTATTATGTAATCATAAAAGATGAATTCATTGGATAATTTCAATATCAATCATTGCATTCATATCATCTCTCTTGTGATTTTCTTTAACCTCTAGATCCTTCGTTCAATCTTTTCTATTTACAAATTCTTACAAAGATAATGAAAACATGCTTAATGTGCGTGTTGAATACAATGTTAAGTGATTGGTTTGGGAAACTAAGAGAAGTGATTGATTATGATAACAAAAAAGTCTTTGGTTTGTATTGAAAAAAGTGTCTATAGTATAATTAATTGATGTCTGCTAACACAAAGAAGACAATCAATAATTGAGAGACCAAGAAAGTAGTCAATCTATTTTCCATGGCCATAAGAAACATTGACCCAAAAGTATCTATATATCCCAAACTTATTTATTATCTAAAAGCTTGGGAATACATTAATTTATCTATATGCTAACTATACAACCCACAACAAATTTCTCTTCTCTCCAAAATTTATTTTCCTACCCAAGTCCTAGTATGAAAGGTGGAGATCACAACTCATATTTCTCTACGATGTTCTATTGTACAGCAATGAATTGATTTAGGTTAAGAGGAGAATAATAAAAATGTGGCTGCAAATGTACATATTTCATATTGAGTGAGTGTGAATGTCCCTTCTCGTGCAAAAAAAATTATGTAATGAGACACATTAGAGTTTTAAAAACTACACAACAAGACTAACTATAGTGTGAGATTTTAAAGAAATATAACAACTCCATCTATGTCTTGTGAGTTTGGAGAGATAAAATGCATGTGTGTATATGGAGGATAATAAGTTATTTCATAATCTATTTTTTTGTGACATATGAAAACGTGTCTAAAATAAAACTTGAAAAATAAATAAAAGATTAGCAAAACAGGGTAAAGTAGACCATATAATATACTTTAATTGTCAGAAAAATTAATAATATTTTAATGATGTATAATAATGTTATTTGGAATGGGCAGTGTCATATTTATATTTAAGAGGCTTAAAATTCATATTTTTTATTTTCTCAATTTTTTATTTTTTATTTTTCTCTAGAAAGTCTAAAATATTATTGTTTTGTAGAAAAATATAAAAAATTCAAATTGTTTCTCTAAATTTGTTCTTACTTTTTCTTATCATCACCCTTAAGTTAGGTTAAGATGATACAAAATATATACAAATGACATGAAAACATTATAGAACTATTTCCACTTAATGCTCACCATTAATGGGCCAAGAATCTCGTAATTTTAAATTTTTTAGTAAATGTGTAAATGTTTGTACTTTACTTGGTCAAAATTGAAGATCAAAAATAGTTCCTTGAATAGGAGCTCAAATATTCTGACCATCAATTACAATATGTTTTTCCTTTTCAGAAAAAGAAAAATAATATTATGGAAAGAGAAACTACAAACACAACAATAGAGATTTTAAGAATGACATACCCTTTAACGAAGGCTAAAGAAAGAAAATGAAATGAGATTTCCCAAAATACCACCAACCCCATTAAAGGTACCAAATTATAAAACAAACTAGACTCGTCCTCCCTAATGACTTCAACATAAAGGAATTAAGCTTGATCATTTTGTATCATCTAAAAAAATATCAATACCAATTTACTTTATTTTACCATGAAAAATTATATTATTTACAATTTGTATGGTATTGTAGTTATCAAAGTACAAAGTATTAAAAAAAATTTGTGAAATACTAGTGTTAAAATAAAAATAATTCAAACTACTTCCTTTTATATTTCTTTTACGAGCTATATATTTTATTTCACTAAAACTCTTACTATAGTTTTTGGTTTAGTACTGAAATAAAATAGGGCCTAATTTAAGAGAGAGAAAAACAACCATTAGAATATTTTCTAGCATCTATTCTAAAAATACATCACATTCATTTTGTAGCCAACTAGTGACTTTCTTAAATATGTATACTAGATTCTCAACAAAATAAATGTGTAGTTTAGATAAACCAAGATATTGATAATTTGACATTATAGAGTAGCATCTACCCTAGATTAAATGTACATTCTATGTAAGCTTGGATCTAGATTGTAATAGAATATAAATTGAGTTGCATTCAAGACAAGTTCATGGAAATGAGATGTGATAAAGGGGGTAAAAATCCACAAGTATTATTTAAATCTGATAAACCTAAATTTTGATGAGTAATTTGAGATAATGAGCTCAAAATTAGAAAATAGTAAAAAAACAATAATTGTAGCACTTCTATTTCCATGATTATGTGAGAAGAGCAATGGGGATCTCCACATTCAGTGGAAATCACATCATTGGAAGATTTCAGACAATGGATAAGGTTTCAAAGTTGAAGGGGAGGGTACTAGTTCCGAAAAGGGACCTTGAATACTCTATTCAAGCCAATAACCTTACAAGGAGGATTTTCTAAATGATTATTTTTGTCTTGCAATTTTCAAAAATTCAATTCCATGGAGTTCACTTTAATCATAGTCATATATCATCAATCTTAGTTTAAAAAAACAAATGAAAACACTATGTTCATCAAGGATTTTAGCATAACAAAAGGAACATATAAAAGAAAAAAAATTATTGGACAAAGAAATGAAAGTCCTTTAAACTTTTTATGTGTAATAGTTTTAAGAAACACATGATAGCTAACAAGATTGATTTTCTAATGAATAATAGGAACAAGATTGACAAGGAGGATGTCATCTACAATGAAGCGGTTAGATTTTTCTCCTCTCTCCTCCGACAGACCCTAATCTTGATAGTGAAGCCCAACATTCTCTTTTGGAGGTGATCAAAAATATTTTGAATGTAGATCATAATAAAATTATTTATTCTATTCCCTCAAATGATGAAATTTGAAAGGTTGTATTTTCATTTCAAGGTGACAAAGTTGTTGGGACTGATCGATTTCCCCTTATTTTATTTCACTCTTTTTCGGACATAGCTTAGAAGGATATATATGTGATGTAATTAAGGAATTCTTCGGGTCCATGAAGATACTAAAGGAGTTTAATTCTACCTTCTTGGTGCTCACTACCAGGACTCTAGGGGCTAATTCTTTAGATTTTTCCTACCCTATAAGTCTTTGTAACTCTTTATACAAAATCATTGCTAAGGTTCTGACTTTAAGATTATTGATTCTGATTTTTTGCTTATATCACTATTGTAGAATGGTTTCATTTCTAGTAGGAATATTCTTGATTCAATCATTATGGTCCATGAAAACATTCACTATCTTGAAGTTTCTCAGTGATAGGGCTACATGTCGAAGCTTTATCTCTCCAAATCCTATTACTATGTTAACTAGAGATTCTTTTTGAAGGTTTTAAAAGCCTTTGGCTTCTCAATGAGAGTTTTGGAGCTTATTTGATAGCTTTTCTCCTCCTTAAGTATTGTTGGTATTATCAATGGATCCCCCTCTCACTTTAAAAATTCTAGGGGTCTTAGATGGGGAGACTCGATCTCCCTTATTATCTTCATTCTCATCGTAGAGAGCTTGAGAAGACTCACACAAAAGAAATTGTGTAATGGCTTCACCAAAGGATTAAAACCTTTGGCTAATCAAACTTGTTCCCATTAATAGTTCATTGATGACATGGTTTTCATGGGAAGCTCTACTATTACTGAATCTAAGGCCATTAAGCATGTCTTAAATATATATGAGAGAGGTGTTGGACAAGTTATCAATAGAATAAGAGCTATATATTTTTCTTTAGTTCACTCTTGAGGCCAAAAGGAAAATGATAGATGATATTTTGGAATACTCTTTGGGATCTCTTCCATCTACTTATTTGGGCCCACCTCTCTGTAAAAAATCACCAAATTCTTTTTGGGTTTCTCTTGTGGATAGATTCAATAGAAAGCTGGATAGCTAGAATGGAGCCCTACTTAGCTAGGTAGGTAAACTTCATATTCTCAAGGATACTCTCTAGAACTTACCTATTTATGTGATAAGACTGTTTAAGATCCTCTCAAAAAATTTTAATATTATTGAAAGTGTTCATAAAATATTTATGTGGATGGGAGTGAAATATATGAAGATAATACCTCTGATTGCTTGGGAAAATGTGTGTAAGCCTAAGCAGTGGGGAGTATTGGGTCTGAGAAGAATACTAATTTTCAACAACATCCTCCTAGATAAAATAGTTTGGAGAATGTTTGGGGACATAGAAGAATGAAACTCTATATGGCATCATATATATCTCTCTAATTATGGTTCCCTTATCCAGTTTCATCATTCTAATAACCTTCCTAATGGTTCAAATCTTTGGAATAGCACCATTAAAGCAAGACCTACTATCTTAAAAGGTTCTTGTTGGAGAATTTGGATGTGTAGAAGAACTATCTTTTGGGAAGACTGCGGGTTGGGGAATGAACCTCTTTCTCATAATTTTACTTTTGAGCAATTTAGTGTTGTTTGTAAAGATTGGTTTGGCAGATTTTTGGGAGAGTATTGGGTTATTGAAGGGTGGGTGGATCTTTCTCATATCAGTCTCATTATTCATCCTCTCCAATGCTCTCTCAAATTGTATCTTATATATTCAAACTGAGGTGAGGATGTTCTAATTTGGAAAGGAACTCCTTCTGGGATCTTTACTATCTCTTCGACTACTACTCTACTTTCCCAGTCTCCTGACCCTCCTCTTGACTAGACTAAAGAGTGGTTTAAGGATCTTATCCCTAAGGTGAATATCATTTTTTAGAATCTCCTTCATAATATAATTCTTACAACTAACAATATTTGTAGTAGAGGCTTTTTCATCCTGAGTAGATGCTATTGTTTCCAGGAAGACATTGAATCTATCTCTCATTTGATTCTTCACCATCCTTATGTAGATGATATTTGCAACAAAGTTTTTCAATTGTGGAATCTTAGGCAAGTCTTTCCTCTATCATTGCTAGAGTCTTTTTCTCAACAGTCCCTTCCGAATTCAAATTTAGTCTTGAGGAGGCTTTCATCCTCTATGTGAAATTTGCAGATTTGGAACATTTTGAAGGATGATGGTTTAAATCCCTACCTAGAGTGCCTTCATGGATGGGACCTCAAAATCACCAAATTCTTTGATAGGTGATGAAAAGATGGAAATGTAGTTATGTTTCAAAGAAAGGTATTGATTGACAACAATGTCATTGCTGAACTTATAGGCTTCAAGATGGAGGGATTGAAGATCTACTAGGAGTGTAAGTACTTTGACTTGGCCATCTAGAGGCTCCCTAAAACTAAGGAAGAGCATGAAAAGCTAGAGAATAAGAAGAAGAGCACTAGCTACTATGACCCGACTAAGATGAATCCTATCTAGAGATAGGTACTGCAAGCAATCAGTGGAATATTTAAATCTAGATGGGCATTTTGCTAGACTTGTTGGTCATCACTTTTCTTTATTAAATCATTTTCTCTATGGAAAGAAAATTTTTCTTCCTTTTTAAATATTTGATCCCCTCTAAAAGCTAGCTTTAAAAGTCATAAAAAGAACCCTGTCAAAAATCCCATCATTCATGAGGGTTTTCTTGTCCTTATATTTGACCACTATAACATCATGTCACTCCCTTAAAACCCTATCATGCCCTCTAAGGAGGATGATACTAGAATAGGGATGATAGATCCTGACTTGTTTAGGATGAGGAAATAGAGTATGAGGAGGAGGAGGAGGAGTCACTATCAAAAGTCAAGAAAACCCCACAAAGTAAGGTGAAAACTAGCAAGAGGAGGAGAGTAAGGAATACAAATTATGATGATGAGGAGTGTGTCTCCTTGATAGAGATTGAAATGGCCCCCAAATCTATTTCAAAATTGGGCATTGCAAGGAAGGAAAAGATGAAGCACAATGATTCTAAAGCCCATAATAATGAAGAACCTATTTCCCCTCCCATGGTGGGTTCATTGGATAAGAGTGCGAGGGAAATATATAAAATGATTGTGACTAAGGAAGATAAGGCAAAGGATGTACAAGTGGAAATTCAAGTTTTTCTTTCTCTATGGGAAAGAAAAACTTAGTCTCCTTTGGCTGGCACTCCTCGGGAGAATGAAGCTTTTTCCTCACTCAATCTAAGGCCCAAATCAAAGTATTTTAATAATGACCTCAAGGATTATGAGGATGTTCATGGTATGGCTAGGGAAAATAAAATTCACTATTTCTCCCTCTTCAAGTGGTTGTGGCACAAAATCAAAGAGATTAAAATTAAGCAAAGAGGTATGGCAAACAAAATTAAGGTTCTAGAGAGTTTGGTGGTTGGGAAAACTTCACATGTTTTTTATTAGGCTATTGAGGATACTAGTAGAAATCTAGGTTTAAAATTGTGGATTATGCAGGATAAAATGTCTATTGTCAAAGGTCTCAAGAAGATTGTTCTGGAGATTTACAATAGTTGAAGAAGGATAATGAGAACAAGCTTAATCAGATTGAGAATGCAATGAAAAGTGGAAAAGATTTTCTTCTTACTAAGATGTCTGAGAGCCACAAAAGAATCAAGTCATCTACTGACTCCATGAACTAATTGGTGGATAATCTAGAAAAGGCTCATCAGGAGAGACAACTCATCATGCTAGAGAAAGACAAGGGCCAAGAAACCTCTCGACCTAGTAAAAGAAAAAGGGGAAACTTAAATAGGAACACATGGACCTAAAAAAGGTGGGGATGGAAATGACCTAGATGGAGGGTGATGCATATGAAGCTCTCAAAGATTTGGTCCAAATTGTCCTCTATTTCCTTTTGGGTTTTTTTTAGTCTATAGTTATCTTTTTTCTAGTCTTTGGCTACCTCTTTCTCCATCAATCTTATGGCTAACCTTTTTTTATGGGGTTTGCTAAGGCTCATGTTCTCTGTTTGGTGTATTATTTTAAAGTTGTGTGATCTTATTTTATTAAAGGGTTTAAGGTCCCTTCGAAACCTATTTTTACCTTAATAAAAAATAGTGTTAAGAAGTGCTACGAAAAGTGACCAAAACTTTGCCTATGTTGGAAAGTTTTCCTTTTCCTTTAAATAAGGCTCGGGTGTTATCAAATAGGATTGTCAAATCACTTTCTTGGAGGAGGATCTAAAAGAATAGATAGAAGAACATTGATCAAGGGCTCTAATAGGTAAGTCCAATATGGGATTGGTAATTATTTAGTTCCTTATTTACCTCTTTGTTATCCCCTATTTTAAGCACGGTCTTCCTTTTTATTTTTGAGTCACCTTTATTTCATTCGTACATTTCTGGTGTCCAAGCTATCTTCTAAGAATTGATGTTTCCCTAATCTTTCCCTTACATCATGTTTTACCCTTGTCAAAATTGAGCCTAGAATCACAACCTTGACCCTTGTTTAACCTCTTTGTTCAAATAGTGTCAAGTCTACATTTTTCCTTTTAGAGTCTGAACACACTTGAATAACCTTGAACCTAGTTCAAGATTGTTCAAAGCGATTCAAGAAGGTTCAAAACAGCTGAGAAAGAAAATAGTTTTATGCGCGTTGTAAGTGACAGATGCAATAAAATCCATTTGGCATTTTCAGAGAGCTTAAGGAAAGTGAGAGGTTCTATTTTTATAATACCTTTTCCAAGTTGAAAAGTGGTAGGGCCCTTTTTTCAGTCATGAACTTCTATGAGCTCCTTTGAACCTATTTGAAATGTGTTCTCTTTCATTCATCATGGCTCAAGGTATATACGGAATCCCAAAGAAAGAAAGAACATCATGGCATAGCTCAGCGGTGGGTACTGATAAGACGTGCATTAAATGGTGATCGTGGAAAGATGAGGTTGCAAAAATAGAGGTAATTATGTAATGATGGCAAGTTATGGTATCAAAAATTATGCTGAAGTAAAATCATTAAGTGAAGTATGTGAACATCTAATCAAATCTAAGGTGAAGCCACACCATATGATTCACATTAAATGAGTAAAGCCTTTCCTTTTTCTTTTTAAACTCAAGTTGCCTTAGGTATTTTCCATAGGCAACAAAGTTTAAAAGTTTTGAGATGAAGATAAGGCTATAGGAAGCTAAGGTATTGGCAAAAGGTTTTTCACAAGTGAGAAGGTGAGTTAGGCCACTCTTTCCTTTGGTAATTTTTAGAATTTGATTGCAGAGCTTTCTTTTTGTAAACTCCTTATAAATGCCATGAAATCAACCCTTCATTTCTTTGCAAATGTTTTTAGCTTAGCTTGTGATGGCCCTATAATTTTTTATATGAATTTAAAAGGGTATGACTTAGAAGGTTTAACATCTTGTATAATTGATCATGTTGTGGAACCCTTCATAGTAGAGATTTTGGGTAGTGGTCTTTTTGAAGCTTTTTCTTTACCTGATGTCACGATTTGTCCCAAGTGAATTATTTAATGCATTAACAATTACAACAGTCAAAAAGAGAGTATCTTAAAGATAGACGGTAGTGTACTATTAAAAGTTGATAGATATATTGTGGCTTCTGCCCTTAGAATACTAGATTGAACTTTTTATGAGTTTTCCCCCACCCAAGTCATTGTCAAATTTAATGAGGAGAGGGAGAAAAATAGTACCTCCATTACAAAGAATTGGCTACTAGTTCCTCAGTGACGTGGTTCATGCTTACCCAAGAAGTTAAGAAGAGAACATGTTCATTCCTATATACAATATCTCTTGGTTATGCTACACAGAGTCAAAGGCTCCCCTGAAGCTTTCTTGTTTTCAAAATGGATGTACTTGCTTGTAGGGGTTCATTTCCCATGATTTCAAGTTTGGTACAATTGGTCTTTCTTGCTCATGTATAGATCCTATTGGAGGGTGAACAATTTATGGATTCGGTAGGGCTAATTGCTAGATTGTTAATGGAAAAAATCAACATGTCACAACTGGCTAGCAGTGATTTCTTCATATCCTTGTACCTAATGTACTGGCTAGCTTTCAGCTGGGATTTAAGAGGAATTCTATAAGAACCATCATCAGAAGACACGTGTATCTAAGAATATTGCCCTATGTTACAAAGGAAAAATGTGCTAAGTAACTACAAGATTGTTCATGATGTCTTTGTTGGAATGATGTGTTTCGAGTTAGTGGGTCATCCACTGAAGTGTTTGTCTTTGGAATCTTAGAGTGCCCTAAATAAATATGGGAGTTTCTATATTTAGTTCCCTCATTTCACTTACATTAGAGTTGGAGGTTTTGAAGATGAACCTCTCTGGCTACCAAGGTACACATTTGAATGTTTTGTCCTAGCTGAAATATGCAGACACGTCACGGTGGTGTGGAAAAGATTCCTCCCTGAAGAAAAATGGGAGCTCCCCTTCCCCATTAAGTTGGGCAGATTTGCATGTAAATCTTTAGATGATGCTCTGAGCATTGGGAGAGATCTCTGTGCTTTCAGTTTTGAAAAGCATGAATAGAGAAAAGGCTTTAAAAATGAAGGTTTTTCCTGTGGTTTCTTGGGTCTAAAAAACCTTATTTTTTCCACACCTCATCTCGAGGATCTTTGGAAGGATTGTTCAGATGAGCACAAGGTGTTAAAAAGACAACACAGTAGGTTACAAGTCCCTCAAATTATCTCCATGAGTCTGAAAATGAATGTTGAATGGATTGAAGAAGATGGTTCAGATTTAATTGAACCAGAATTTGAAAAGCTCAAAGAACCATTCGTATACATTGTTGATTGGGAAAACACTATGGAGGAGAGTTTACAATCAAGGACTAAGAAAGTGTTCCAAATCACTGAGAGACGGTTGAAGGAGAAAGGGGATTTGAACACCCTAGAGCAATAGTAGATGAGTCTATAGCGACTCCTCTTTCACCCTTTGCTTCTGGTTCTAATATGTCTAATCTCGAGAATGATGTTGGTTCAAAGCAGAAATAGAGTATCAAGAAACCCCACAACAGATGCGAAGTTGGACCTGGTGTTACTGTTCACATCCCCCGACATACCAGGTCGATGAAAAAATATAGAAATTTTAAAACCAGGGTATCTTTAAAACCAATTTTACTCTAATAAAAATTGAGCTCTAATCTCATTTTATTAAGAACATTCCCCTCCTACTCAATACATATGCAAGTTTAATTTTTTTCTCTCCTTTACTTAGCTTATACATGTCTTTCATTCTTTGTACCTTAACTATTCAAGTATTATAATGTCTAATGATATTTTTGAAACACCAACTTTTTTAATTGCAGTCAACGTCTTTACTTCTTCACATGAAATTCTTGATGGTAGACTGAATATCTCCATCTGGAATCATTTAAATTTTATTAAAATAAATTACTACTGATATTCCTTTTCAGCTCCATAATATTACAATAATGCTCACACGTGTATCACAATCAAGTTCAAATACTTTTCGAAGTTAACAATACTAGCATCATATTCAAGCACTCCCACGAACTGACTCTTCTCAGACAAGTATTCTGAAATCGAAAAATCCTTATGCAGTAATATTCTTCACAATCACAATCAACTTCTTCCTCTTTTGCCTTCAAGGCTTCTTTTATAGCCATTGTACATCCAATTTGAAGAATTTTTCCAAACAGAACAACAAATTTCGTGCAGTAATAGAAAATAAATTTATACAGTGAATTTAAATTTAAGGTGCAATTAACGCTGATATTAAATGGAATTAATCTCTTATCATATTAGAAATGGCTATTAATTCATAAGAAGCAAGCGTAATAGAAAGATTAAAGATCTAAAGACAGCAATATCTTCACAATAATTCACTTGTGAATGAAAGGATCAGAGTAGTTTATATAAAAATTCCGGAGGAAGTGTTAAGCTGACGAGAGCAATAATATGAACTCTTCAGTATTGAACGAAATTACCATATTATGGCAACTGGGCTACGAACAAGCTGTTTCCCACCTTGGATACATTTCCACGCTATCTCTCCAAATCCTATTTTCACATCACTAGAAGTTAACCTGGTTCGGAAGGTTACACTATAGCTGGCAGTGTCCCACAGTTTTCTGAAAACTAATTTCTGCGGTTCCACGCTTATACTTACTCCAGGAGGGTTCTTCACAGTCACTTGATAAACTGCAGGAGCATTTGGATCAATATGACCTGCACCCATTGCAAAGGGGTTGGCTGGTTCCATATTATATGAATCCCTAATGGGCAGCCCGGCGTTATCAACCGTGTAAGAAGACCTCATGAGTGCAGACTTTATGGCCGCAGGGCTCCACGTCGGATGCATATTTTTTATGAGAGCTGCAACGCCGGTAACGTGAGGACACGCCATGGTTAGTCCTACATCTTTCATGATGATATGAATATTAATAAGAAATTTATTTGTAAGAATGTGGAGGATACAAAGATCTTCAATAGTCTTCGGTAGTTGTGTGGATTTTGGATTTTTTTGGTAGCCTTCATATTGTTTAGTTGTTGTTTTATTATTGTGCTTCATTTTCTTTTCCTTTACTAATAATAATTTTTTATGTAAAAGATTTCAGGAATCTTTAAAACCAATTTTACTCTAATAAAAATTGAACTCTAATCTCATTTTATTAAGAACGTTCCTTCCTACTCAATACATATACAAGTTTGATTTATTTTTCTCTCCTTTACTTAGCTTATACATGTCTTTTATTTTTCTCTCCTTTACTTAGCTTATATATGTCTTTCATTCTTCGTACCTTAACTATTCAAGTATTATAATGTCTAACGATATTTTTGAAACGCCAACTTTTTAATTACAGTCAACGTCTTTACTTCTTCACATGAAATTCTTGATGGTAGACTGAATATCTCTATCTTGAATCATTTAAATTTTATTGAAATAAATTACTACTGATATTCCTTTTCAGCTCCATAATATTAATATAATGCTCACACGTGTATCACAATCAAGTTCAAATACTTTATCGAAGTTAACAATACTAGCATCATATTCAAGCACTCCCACGAACTGACTCTTCTCAGACAAGTATTCTGAAATCGAAAAATCCTTATGCAGTAATATTCTTCACAATCACAATCACCTTCTTTCTCTTTTGCCTTCAAGGCTTCTTTTATAGCCATTGTACATCCAGTTTGAAGAATTTTTCCAAACAGAACAACAAATTTCGTGCAGTAATAGAAGATAAATTTATACAGTGAATTTAAGGTGCAATTAACGCTGATATTAGATGGAACTAATCTCTTATCATATTAGAAATGGCTATTAATTCATAAGAAGCAAGCGTAATAGAAAGATTAAAGATCTAAAGACAGCAATATATTGACATTATTGACATTAATTCACTTGTGAATGAAAGGATCAGAGTAGTTTAAGTGAAAAATTCCGTAGGAGTGGAATTTAGAATGAAATCACAAGGTATAAGAGGAAGTGTTAAGCTGACGAGAGCAATAATATAGGCTCTCCAGTATTGAACGAGATTACCATATTATGGCAACAGGGCTACGAACAAGCTGTTTCCCACCTTGGATACATTACCACACTATCTCTCCAAATCCAATTTTCACATCACTAGAAGTTAAATTGGTTCGGAAGGTTACACTATAGCTGGCAGTGTCCCACAGTTTTCTGAAAAGTAATTTCTGTGGTTCCACGCTTATGCTTACTCCAGGAGAGTTCTTCACAGTCACTTGATAAACTGCAGGAGCTTGTGTACCCACATAAGTCACTTTTCTCGTCTTCACCTGAACCAATTTACTGCCTGACTGAAACATCACGGAAAAGGATGGATAGTTGAGATCGCCTGCTTCCAATGTGGACTCGGGACAGAAAATTCTCACTTTTGTGAGGAGAGAGATTTTTTCTTCGGTGTAGTTGAGAGAGCAGAGGAAGTTGATGTAGTCTTGAGGTGCCATGTCGTAGAAAAGTCCAGGATCTACCGCAGCATTTGGATCAATATGACCTGCACCCATTGCAAAGGGGTTGGCTTGTTCCATATTATATGAATCCCTAATGGGCTGCCCTGCGTTATCAACCGTGTAAGAAGACGTCATGAGGGCAGACTTTATGGCCGCAGGGCTCCACGTCGGATGCATACATTTTATCAGAGCTGCAACGCCGCTAACGTGAGGACACGCCATGGAAGTCCCCGATAATAACTCATAGTCCGCAACATCTCCGGTGTATGCTGCCAATATATTCACACCAGGAGCAATCATGTGGGGCTTAAGAATGTGTGGATATCCTTTGTTTCGGCCCCTTGCAGAAAACGCAGCTACCGTGGGAGCAATTGTTTTCTTTCCCACAACAGTTGAGCCTGTGATGTTCAAGGCGGCCATGGCATTATCGGCGGTACTGCTCTTGATGTAGGCTTGATTTTTTCTCCGACCGTGAAACTCACGGTGATGACAGGCAGATTAGAAGTATCCGTCAATTGCTGCTGGGTCCCTATTAGCCTTTCATTTGCTACAATCATTCCGGCACCCCCTGATATGGCGACCACGTTACCCTTCCCTTTAGCGTCGTTCTCATCGTTGTTGTTAGAGAACAGCAGCTGATCGCACACAAAATTTTTACCCTTCACCATATTGGGATCAAGGCTGCCATCGAGGCAACGCCTTGAGCTATTGCTTGTTGATACATAAACCAAGGGAAGAGGCCCTTGCAACGTTCCGTTTAATGAGATATAGGTAGAGCTGCCTGTATAAATCTCATCATTGCCAAGGATAACAGAAGCTGGGAAATCTCTGTCGATGCTGCTCGCACCCACGGTAGTCATCCACGGCGCCGTGTTACTCAGACTAGATGAAAATGGCCCAAAGTTTCCTGCAATTGCCGAAACAAAAACACCCTTTTCCATGGCACCAAATGCAGCGATGCCTCTGACATCCTCGTCAAATGGCAAATCGTCTGACGAATGAATCGAGATAGAAATAATGTCGACGCCATCAGCAACAGCTTGGTCCATAGCAGCAACCGTGTCTACGTCGTAGAAGGAATCCCAACAGGCTTTGTAGATGGCTAGCCTGGCTTGAGGGGCCATCCCTCTGGCCGTTCCGTTGGCAAAAACGAAGAAGCTCGCAGCAGGCACAGAAGCTCCGGCAACAGTTGAAGCTGTGTGCGTACCATGGCCGCTTCGGTCCCTAGGAGATTTGTATAACGTGGTTTCATTAATAGGTGCTCCGTACTGCTCATAGCCTTTGTAGTAGTATCGAGCTCCGATAATTTTTCTATTGCAATTGGACGAATTGAATTTCTCCCCGCTTTCACACTTGCCTTTCCATCTAGCTGGAACGGGTCCGAGGCCTTCATCAGTGAAACTCTTGCTTTCAGGCCATATTCCCGTATCAATCATGCCCACTATAATATCTTGCCATATGTCGAGTATTGCGACCATAATCCAGAAGAGAGAGATGAAGTGGAGGCGAGGCCAAGAAACTCAGGAGTGCGAGTGGTGCCAATTTTAGTGAAGGACGTGAGAATTACAGCCAAGCACCCTTCCATACCTTTCATGGCTTCAGCCTGTGCGCTGCTCAGGCTCGCTGCAAAGCCGTGCAAGAGAGTGTGATATGTGTATAACAACTCATTGTCAGATCGCGAGGCATGGCTGAGCAATGAGGAGTACCAGTGTTGGTGTAAATCAAAATGATGAGGCTTCATGGTCTTAACCGTGTGAACAATATACGGCTTTCTGGCATCTGCATCTTCCGCTTTACCCAACGACGTCACCGACACAGCAAGGAATACGAGAATGAAGGTAGCAAACCAAGTATTTTCCATTGTTGCCCAGAAGAAAATTTCTGAAAGAAAAAGGTTTGGATGGTCTGAAGATGAATTGGGAATTTTTATATGAAGAATAAAAAGTTGTTTGCATGTCAATGCATAATTGTTCGAAGGAAAAGATGATATCGACACGATCATAATTCAGGGCAATATTTTTATTGGTCGGCAGAACAACAGTTGCCGATAGGAAAACACTTGGATCGCGTTCCATCGCCTAGGATGATCTTCGTGCACAGTGAAATTGAACAAATTAGCCCTATCGTTACTCTAGAGTAAAGAGCATCACGTTGAAGAACATGACAACAATATGAAGAGTAATGCCATTATTCTCATGCACAAACTTATGTCAAAACGGATCTTTGTATTTATTGATTGATAACGACAATCAAGTGAATAAATAAATTAGCCCCATCATTATTCTATTGGAAAGCGCATTTACAATTTCTAATTGAACGCATATGCCGTCGATATGAAGTATTATGACATTGTATTCATCCGCAAACTGAAAAACAAAAAAAAATCTCTTAGAATATGCAGTCGGATATATGTATTTATTTGTTGTTAGATCTAGTCGAGATATGCAGGCTTAGGATTCATCTAAGTTCTATGGTTGTCAAGTTAAAAATCAAATATTTTAATATTAATATTTTTAATTTTTACTTATTATAAATTTATTTATTTTTAAAAATATTTTACATTGCATATTTAGGTGGTTATTTAGTTTATTGGTTATCTTAAGTATATTTTAACACTTTTTTCTTTAAATTACATTGTAGAGTGGTATATTTAAAACATAAATATAAGTTAAAAAAGAGTCATATAAAAGTGAGTAGAATCTATTAAGTTGTTTTAAAATCATTTACAAAATATTTAAAATAAAGTGCATTAGTATTGTATCCTCCTCCCAAGAGTATATTTCATATCTATAGTTCATCACTATTAAACTAGCCCATCCAATGTTCTACCGAAAGAAAACACGGTCCTCTCAATTGAATCAATTCCTTAACAATGTTTGTAACCATCACTAATTATTTATTAAATTTACGGTGCATAAGGGTAGCATACCAGTAATCATTATAGCTAACTTCATGCATCTAGAGATTCTAAATGGTACATCTGATTTTAACATTTTTTTATGTCTTTGTATGCATCTTAACTGCTGTATAGCTATTCTTTTCTTTTCTGGATAGTAACAACACACGTTGTGGTATAAAAAATTGCACATACTTCTGGACAAATGTCCAAATAAACATTCAAAAATTCTCACTACTAGGGGTATAGTTGGGTGGTTATTTGATCATGATATATTTATTAATGGGATTTTAGTTATCATTTATTCATTTTCTTTTAAAGTTAGTAATTGGTGGCTTGAGTGAGCAAGGAGTGAACAATAATCAAAACATGGGTAGTAATTGGTCTTCTTCCCCTAGTTAGAAAGTATTGTTGGTGTCAAGAGCAACAAATATAAAATTTAAATTGATCCAAATAAAAGTTCACTTTCATAGAAGATTACAATATGTATGAATAGATTTAATACATAAATACATTATTAGATTGTCCAATTTAACACTCGCTAGTTTTTCTTATTTCATAGAGTTATGACTCTAAGATATGGTAAGGATAACTAAATTGATGCACAACTATATTTCGAGGATTGAAATCATCTTTGATTTAATTTCTATAATTATAAATTACGTTTCATGGTTTATCACAGTTCTAACTTAAATTAATTACATTATTATTATAATCATATTTATTAAAAATTAATTTATTAAAACTATGATAATATGTCTTTTATGAGTTTGTGAACCTATCAAATCTCACCCTCTAAGGCTTTGTCCATGTAGTTCATCTTTCATCATTAGGATTTAACATATGAATTTTTATATTGTGCATGGTTTACATGTACGATCAAAATTGAGTTTAGATTTGTCCTTTCCAGTTTATTATTTTTCATTATTAGAATTTAATATATAAATTTTTAGATTGTACATTTTTTACAAAGTTTGAATTTGTCGTTTTCAATTTATTATTTTTTATTCATCTCATACAATTTTGATTCTATTGAAAGATCTTTTTGATCTCTATTTAACCATTGACAACATTGATATTTAAGATCTCTCCTAACATTTAGCAGCTATTCATTGATGCAACTTATGATTTTATATAAATCTAACAGATATTATAGATCTTTATTTACTTAGCATTAATGTTTGCTCTAGTTTTCTCATGATGATCGCCTAGCAAATAATTATGTTTCTAACAGATATTATGGATCATTATTTACTTAGTATTAGTGTTTGCTCTAGTTTTCTCATGATGATCTCATAGCAAATAATTATGTTTCTAACAAGTTTCATTGTGTGAAATCTTTCCAATGGTTCCTTTTTAATGGTGTGACGTTTATGATATATGTATGTTTTAAAAATCTAGCTTAGACGACAATGACATTTCTCTTCATATTGGTGTCATATGCCTTGAGAGGAAATTCTAAATGCGGTTTCCTCTATAGTAACGGTGGCGCTGATTTATTCAATTGAGAACCTCCCAAACGAAGGAACGCGATCCAAGTGTCCTCCTATCGGCGCCTGTTGTTTTGCCGATCACAAAAAATAATTCTCTCCATTGTGATCGAGTCGATCTCGTCACTTCCTTTGGACAATTATCCACCGGCCTGCAAGCGACTTTTTCTTCTTCCTTAAAAAAACTCCAATTTATCTTCATTAATTCATGCTACAGTTTACCTTTTTCGTGTACAATTTTCCTACTTGGCAACAGTGGAAAATACTTGGTCGGCTGCCTTCATTCTGGTATTCCTTCTTGTGTTAGTGACGTGGTTGGGCAATGTGCAAGAAAGGTATATTGATCCTTGTTCATTGTCATTAAATTACCTTCCAAAGGTGCGTAAAGTCCTTAAAAGGTATTTTAAAGTACTATTAATTCTTTATCAAATTTATGGCACCTAATAAGGAAATCTGTTATTAAATTGTACATAGCAACACATAAAAATTAAATTCGTATACAAAAGTTACTTTCGTCCAAGCTTGAGATCCACATTAATGGATCTAATATATGAAAATATTATTAGAATGGCCAAAGTTTATATTCGTTCAGTTTTTTATTTCAAGGATTTTTTATTCTAAGATATGGTTTTTTAAAAAACTAACTAAATTTCAACCTTTCAAACTCGTTAAGTGTCTTTAATTTGTATTTTTTTCAAAAATATTTAAATTGTATGATTTATCATAGTTATAATTTAGGTCAGTTACATTATAGATCATCATAAATATAAAACCTTATCTTAGTAAAATGGTGCATTTATGTCTTTTATGTGTTTTTGAACCCACCAATTCTCCCACCCTCTGAGGCTTTGTTGTTAGACTTCATCCTTGGTCATTAGGATTTCAAATTTAAATTCTAAAACCATGCATGTTTCATGTAATTTTGAAATTTCATTAGGATCTATTACTATGTTTTATTATTATTTCATTCACCTAATAACATTTGAAATTTATTATAAGATCCATTTGATTTTATGTACCTACATAAAACTTTGATATTTAAGGTTTCCCCTAGCATTTAAGATCTAATCATTTACTAAATTTTTGAGATAAATAATTCCCCCAATTCGTAATATCCCAACATTCTCGCTAACTACCTCATTACTTTTCTCTCTCTTCCTATTTCCTACATAGTTTTTCTCAATATCCCATTATATTTTTTATATTATTCATTTTGCATCCCTTATCAAATTTTACCCAACTATTTCCCCATACTTATCTTAGTAGTCATCCCTTTTTTTTTTTCAAAATTTCATCCTTCTATATTTCATCACTTTAGCTCCTTGTTTCTTTAGGAATAACACGCATTTTGTCTTATCACACCTATCCACAATAAATGTTGTCACCCTTAATATGTTGTTTAAAAAATGTATGTTCTCCATTTTTTTTAACTATAATTTTGTTCTTTGGTTTTTATTTATTTTTGTGATATGTTTCTATTTATCAAGCATAAAGGTAGTCCTACATGTATAAGAAGTTTCCTATGATTTCCAAGACACATACAACCTAGGATTTGTCCAAAATTTTCTCCTTAATGGTGTGTAGAAACATATATAGCTCACTTCATGTACTCATATAAATAAAAAAATAATTATTTCAATCCTACTAATAAATCTTGCATTTTTGGATCTCTAGTAAAATTATTACTTAATAAAATGAGGGATAGAAAATTTATCTTAAAATGAATATAAATTTACCTTATTATGGATATTACATGTTGGGTAATAGATTTTTATGATTTTCAATATGGTGTGTGGTTGTAATAATTATTCTTATATTATTCCATATATTATAGGATATTTTCTTCCATTATGTTTCTTCTATGATATATTTATATTTTAGGGGATAATCTTTCTTTGGAAGATGTTTTATCCTTACTCTTTTTGCATGGACTTGCATGCCACTATTCTAGTTGGTAGTTTATATCTTGTGCACTACAAATGTGTGTATGATCTTCCTAAGTTTACAAATAAAACCCCAAATCACTTGAGAGTTTTTCTTTATTGTATAATTTCTCCAATTTAAACTTTCTAGGGCATGTGATTGTTAAACATTCATGGCCTAGAAAATGTTTCTATTCTATTCAAAGAATCCAAGTTTTGATATCGTGAGATAAAAAAAAGGATTAATATATGTACCTTTGTCTAGTGGGTCTTTAAAATTTGGCTCAAGAATAGAACAAGAATTTAGGTAGGAAAACGTGCCCAATAGTCCTAAGGGTCCAACAGTAACCAAAAACATGTCTTCTACGAATTTGAAATGAGTTGGGAGGCATATATATGTTATGTGAAGAGACATTTATGGGGTATTTTTAAATGTATCTAATATAGTTATCCTTGAGAAAATAAGAGAGTTGTATTGGAGTTTGGAACCTCCAAAGCTAATACCAATGAATTCTGCTACTTCCAAAAATAGAGATAAGTGTTATAGATCACTAGAAAATATAAAGGGTATTGAGATGTTAAATAATGTACATAAGGACTTTTATAAAGGCATGATAAATAAAGAGATCACCAATGAGGTGCAAGGGCAGATAAAAGTACTTGCCACAATAGGAAATGAAATAATAATAAACTATACCTTCTCACCTACAAAATATGAATTGAAATTTATATGCCTAAGTCAAACTTAAGAAGGAGTAAATAATAATTTACACTAACACACCACTTAAGTGAAACTTGGGGACAATATTATTAAGAATTATGACTTAGATGCAAGATGGGTCTTGACAAATAGGCCATTTTAGGTACCCATGTACAATACAAATACAATGAAAATAAATCACTCACAAAAAGAGAAAGCTATAGTGGAGAAAAATCCTCTAAAAAAGATAAACAAATAAACATCCATGGATGGATGGATGCATGGAGGAATCAATCAAAACCTCCAACAACTACATGCATCATATATATACAAGAAATGATCTCCCCATAGGAAGGAAGAAAGGAGACAACATAGTTCTCCATAATGAGTGATCTCTTACAAAGATGGTGAGTGCTTGAAGACAAAGAATTGTCCAATGTCCATAAAAAAAAATTCTCCCCTTGGGAAGAAAATAAATCAAGTAAAAATGTAATAAATCTTCCCATTATAGATAGGAATTAGGAAGTGGAATGTAAATATTGGATATTAATATCTTTGAAATATGCTCATATGTCACTAAGACCTTTAAAGAGAATGTCATGAACCAATCATGAGAGAATTTTAGAATTTGAAAAACCACTGGAAATAAATCTTGAACATGCTCCAAATAAAATGAAGAAATGACAATTATTTTTATTATAAAATAGGAGAGTTAAACCATCAAATATGTCCTCCAAATTTGAAATGTCAGACTTTGCAAATAGGGAACCAATGTCTACAAAATAGGAATCCTATTTAGGAAGACAAATATACACCTCATGTAATGAAGCACTGATAATTTATCCTTTAGCGAAGTCTGAAAGACAATGATGTTCCTGTATATGATGAAAACCTAACTGTTGGGAGCAAGCTCAAACATGCAAACGTTAGAAATAAAAATCATACTCAATATTAATTTAACATGCTCATAAACTTGAAAAACCAAAAGTTTTGACCGTAACCTCAAATGAGCATGAAGAAAGTGTACCCAAGACTTGCTTGATTTCAGCTCTTAGAGAGGTTGTGGGTGTTCTCTCCAAGAACAAATATAAATCTCACTATGAATGCAAGGTAGATTAAAACAAAGATAGAAGTACTCAAGGAGGAGCTATGGAAGCAACCCTCAAGCTCATATGGCATGAAAACTAACAAATGAATGAAGCTAAAGCATTAACCATTAATAAAATCAAATTATAAATCTACTATGACAAACAGCAACTACCAAATGGTTAGTAACAAAACTCTAAGTGCAAGAAAGAAAACTAGCATTATAATTCTACATACAAATGATGGATGATTTGCTTGAGAAAAGGGTCCTATTTATAAGATTTTGGAGGGTTGGGGAGAGGTGGCATCTATGTGGAATCCACATAGGTGTCACCAAGGAGATACATAAGCCATGCAAAGTCCAAGAATTGTTCACACATGTGTGAGCAACCTGGGCTGTGAAGGGTTAATGTGTACTCCAAGTACACATTTGTAAGTGTGTGCAAGAGATGTGTAAGAGAAAGTCAATTTTCACACTTTTGGTAAGTGTAAGAGGTGTCATAAAAAATTATAAGAAGCCTTGTTTAGGCAATTTTTAATAATTTTTGAAAAAATAAATTTTAAATTATTTTCTCACACATGTGTGAGCAAATAATTAGGACTAATTTGTGTAGGAAGATCAAAATTAGCTTAATTAACTTTAGGTAGTTAATAAATAGGCTTATTAGATAGAAAATGATATGTGTAGGATAGCATCTAGGTTAGGTTTAAGATTAAATTAAACTAAATTTAATCATGATTTAGTAGAAATAAAGCATGTCAAGGGATTAAAAATTTATTTAAAAAGGGGAATATGGAGAAACATGTAATAAATTAAATTTAATACATTAGCAGGGGAAATATTTAAATTTAATTTGAATACTATAGGTAATGAATTTATTTAATTAAATAAATAGATGAATGTAAGAAATATACTTAATTAAAAACTAATTATAATGTAATTTGAGGTCATTAATTAAATTAAATTAAATTAATGTTAAGTGGACAAATTTAGGTGTCTACAGTTCCTATTATCATTAATGATAACACACTATTGTTGATTCATTTTGTCAAACATTCTACGATATAATTAAAATTATTTTTCTCTACATATCTCTATACAAAAAGTAATGGTTATGTTGTTTGGACAATATGTTATGGCATCTATGATACAACTACCTTTAGATGTTCATATTTTTGGTGCTTTGAATGTATTGCTTTATTGATCTGGTAAGTTTGTGTATGAGTTACCCTACTTCCCGAGAACATGACAATTGGTTAATTAGGTCACACTTCATCAAGTGAATATTTTTTGTTCTACTTGTTTGGGACATGATTAAGGACTAGACGAAGTGTCTAAAATCAAGTGCATATAACTGACATTTTGAAGCTAACTTGAATATATTACCTCAGCTAACTATATTTAGTTCCATTGTGTTTGGATGACATGAAATTAGTGTTGAACTCCATCTATAAGTAAGTGCATGTGTTGAAAAAAAACATGTATGTGGGTGTGAGTGTGTGTATGCAAGATATGAAAAAGGTGTGAAGAACAAGGGTATAAATATGCAAATATGAATAATTTCAATTCTGTGAAAGTTTTGTAGTAGAAGATCACACGAATAAGAAAAATGATTGATAAAGTACTTTGAGCTAAATGGGAATTGACTCTAGCATACATTAGATGCATATATAATGGTTTTCTTTTGTATCATCGTCTGTGAGTGAGCCCTCTGCCAATGGGTTGTCTAGTGAGTATTGTAATAATATATAACTATTTATAAAAATATTGTAAGATAAATCACACCTATCATATTTTCTAATCACATTAAGAATATTATTAATTAACTAACTAATGACCTTTAATAAATCTAATGACCTCATATTATGGTTTTATGAATCTCCTATGAAACAAGGTCTTACAAGTCCTTTATGAGGTAGGTTCTTACAAATTCACACTTGAAACATCCAAAATTTAATCCACTTTTGGTGGGATTATCATCTTCGCTACCTAGCTCCGCCCAAAAAGAGGCCTCAAATCTCATGTATAATGATAATTTTAAGTGTAGGAACATTGGTGATGTAGTGCCCCCTCTTAAGTAACCAAAATGTAGGCATTTTTTTGTAAGAATCCTAACATAGTACACAAGGCACTTTACAATGTGGCTTATTAGAAAGACTTGATGAGAGTTTGACTTGTTCCTCACAAGGATGTGCCTAGACTAATCTATATATGTTTTTTGTATCTATATAAATCTGTAACATATACAATTGAATGCATAATATACACATGGATATATTTGTTAGTGTAAGAATGTAATGAGTATAGATTCACAAACTCTAAAAGGAAGTTTATAGATATGAACTAGTAATAAGTAAAATTAAATTACATATCGAAAGGTATTGCTGGTGAAAAAATGAGCATAGCGTGAAGAAAATTATTCAAATAGGATAGGGATAAGGTAAATTGGGTGGAACTACATGCAAAGAGATGCTAATGGATACAAAACAAGATTAAAGAATGAACCAAATATAGTGCACAACTACATGTCAAGTGTCAATATAAAATCCAATTAAACCATTTCCTAATAACAATTCTGAAAATAAATAGAAATTGGCATGGGTATGCAAAATGCATCATTACTTAATATGATAATTAAAAAATATAAATTTTTCCCAAAAAATATATTCCTGAATTTTAATTATTAATTGTTAGCAGCGCCGAACGGGAGAAATATTTATACAACTTATTTCTAAGATATATTTATAAATATTGTTATTACATAATTGTTGCATTATAATTTTCTTTGCAGATTTTGTACGCAATGTTTTTTTATTTTTTAAGTTCGACAACGAATTTAAAAAACTTTAATGTTTTATTGAATTTGAATAAATCAATTGAAGAGGAAATGGTAGAAATTAGGCTATGCTGAATGTTGTAGAGCAGAATTTGCAGTGGATATACCAGGGCTAGGCTTGATTAATTTGAAGCCTGCCAGGTGAATGCAACCGGACTCCGAACAACTTGTTTTCCCCCATCAATACAACTCCAACGTATCTCTCCAAAACCATATCGCTCTCCCTCTGATGCAGATGGGCTTGTTAGATTGCTGTTAAATTTCACAATATAACTGGCTGTATCGTAGAGCTTTTTGAACACTAACGTCTGAGGCTCGACGCTGATGTTTACGCCAGGAGGGCTCTTCACACTCACTGTGTACGCCACATTACCCTCTGCAACTGCACCCACATTGGTCAGACTTCTTCTGCTCACCTTAATCGATTTGTCGCCCGGCTTAAACACAACAGAAAATGATGGATAGTTGAGATCACCAGCTTCCAAACTGGAGTTGGGGCACGAGATGAATTTCTTGGTGAGAAGGGCAATTTGTTGTCTGGTGTAGTTGAGAGAACAGAGAAAATCTATATAATATTGTGCTCCCATGTCGTAGACAAGCCCGGGATCTAACGCAGCTCTAGGGTTCACGTGGCCTGCACCCATATCAAAAGGAATGGCGGCCTCCATGGTAACTGAATCTTTTATAGCTTTCCTCTGATTATCCACGGTGTAGGAAGACGTCATGAGCGTTGATTTGATGGCAGCGGGGCTCCACGTGGGATGGACGGCTTTTATGAGCGCTGCGATTCCGCTGATGTGGGGACACGCCATCGACGTCCCAGAATCCAATACATAGTTTGCGGCTCCTCCCACATATGCTGCCAATATGTACACACCGGGAGCAACGATATCAGGCTTGAGAACAGAAGGATATGCTGCGCTGGGTCCCCTTGATGAAAATGCAGCCACAGTGGGAGCGGGTGTTGCCTTCCCCACGATAGTCAATCCTGGAAGACGCATGGTGGCCGTGGCATTATTCGATGTGCTGTTGATGTATGATTTTATTTTCTCACCAGCTGAAAAGCTCACGCTGGTAGCCGGCAGACCAACTGTGTTGATAAGCAGCTGGTCTGCTCCGAGGAGCTTTCCATTGGACAGAACAACTCCTACACCGCCTGCTCTAGCCACTTCGTTGGCTTTCTCTTGGGGGCTAGATTCGTTCGGATTATTAGGATATAACTGATCGCACAGCACTATCTTACCCTTTAGAACATTGCGGTCAAGGCTGCCATCAAAACAACGCTTTGAGCTGTTGTTGGCGGCGACATAGACAAGAGGGAATGTCCCTTGCAATTTTCCATCTCCTTTGAAGATGGAGCTGCCTCTCAGTATCTCCTGGTTGCCCAATACTAGAGAAGCTGGAAAATCCCTGTCGATTTTGCTAGCACCGACCGTTGTAATCCATGGCACTGTGTTGCTCAGAGTATGTAAAAGTGGTCCGTCGTTGCCTGCCGCAGCAGAAACAAATACTCCCTTTTCTATCGCCCCGAACGCGGCAATGGCTCTGAGATTCAGGTGGAACGGCACATCTGCTGAGCTAATTGAGATAGAAATGATGTCAACGCCATCGCTGATGGCTTGTTCCATGGCAGCAGCGATGTCGCTCTCATCGCAATCTGCTTCAGGCGCCCAGCAGGCTTTATAGATGGCGAGCCTGGCATGAGGAGCCATTCCTCTGGTCGTTCCGTTGGCGAAACCGGAGACACTGGCGCCCGTTACTGCCGCTCCCGCCGCAGTTGAGGCCACATGTGTGCCGTGGCCATGGGCGTCTCTGGGAGACATGTATTCCAACGTTTTACTAATATTATAAACATTCTTTTGGTAGCCTTTGTAGAAGTATCGAGCTCCAATGATTTTTCTATTGCAGTTTGAGGAACTGAAATTCTGCCCAACTTCACATGTGCCTTTCCATCTGGAGGGAACAGGTCCGATACCTTCATCACTGAAGCTTCTGCTCTCCGGCCATATGCCTGTATCAATCACGCCCACGATGATATCTTCGCCATAGGTAGAATATTGAGACCATAATCCAGGTGAAGATGAGGAGGATGATGATAGACCCAGAAACTCTGGCGTGTGTGTGGTGGCAACTTTATTGAGGGAAGACGGGATTACGGCCAAGCACCCTTCCATATCCTCCATGGCTTCAGCCTCTGCTTCGCTCAGCCTTGCAGCAAAGCCGTGCAACAGAGCATCGTATGTGTATAATATTTCATTTGCATTCCCAGTGGGATCCGATCCCGAGACGTGGGTGAGCATTGAAGCGTACCAGTGTTGGTGTAAATTGAAATGCTGAGGTTTTCTGGACTTGATCATGTGAACAATATAGGGCTTTCTTACATCCTCATCTGCTACCTTACCCGACTACATGCCAGACATGGCAAAGAGAATGAGAATGAAAAAGGCGCCGATATTGCCCATAATTTGCTGGTAATAAGTGAAAAGCTCAGAGGATGCGTCGCCGATGTGTGAATAACTGACAGATGGGACGATTTATAAGCAGAACACGCACAGACGCGTTGCAGGGCAATTGACCAGATCAAATTGGAATGCGTAATGCATTAGGTTTATCCCGTTGACGAAACGTTCGTTTGGCGTTTACCCTTTCACATTAAGTTTACAAAGAAACCAAGTCAAGTCACGTCACTCACAAGTTTGGTGTTTACCCTTTCACATTAAGTTTACAAAGAAACCAAGTCAAGTCACGTCACTCACAAATTTTGATACTCGAGCGTGCCCAACAAACGTTGACTAATTTTTTTGTTTGTTTGTTAAGTCACTAGTTTTCATAATTTGAATTTTTCAACTATTATTAATATAAAGGAAATTAGAATTAAATAAGCAAAGTGGTTTCGTAATCTGAAATTTTCAACCATTATTAATACTAGCAATCGCACTTTGATGTGCAATGGGTATGCCGTATTAATGTTGGAGGAATCCAAAATGCATTCATTTATTTGGTGGCAATATTGTATCTAAAATTAATCAATTTGAATAGAAACATAGTATAATTGTCTTGTTATTTTTTTATTTTTAAACTAAATGTAATCTTTTTTTAATTATAATTAATACTTTGTAAACAATAAATGTAGTGTTGTTCATTCTTTTATAACATGAATCTATTGTACATATAATATTTTTCAATCAAGATATGGTGTTTTTTTTTAAAAAAGCAATCTAAAATCACATTACATTGCACCATTTTATCTATAACCACAATTGGATACTGACAAATAATACATATATTGTTTCCACAATCTTTGAATTCCCACATTATTTTGTAGTAATAAATTTTGTTTCACCTATTTGGTAGAGTAAAATTTGAAATCGTGTATCATATTTGGAGAGGTATTTTCTTTTATGAGGGCCAATACTAGTAAACCTGCATGAAATTGAATAGTTTCATCAAAACATTTATTCTATTTGTCAACATTTAATTTGTAATGAAATATATGGAAAAGTCTAGTCTATTTTTGCATACATTTATGTAGTAGATGAGGTCATTTGATGGACCATTTAAAAAATTTATGTTGTTTGTAGAAAAAGGTCTCGATGAAGAAGTGATACTGTAATTGAATCAAATATAAGGCCACTTAGAAGGATCCAAAATGTTTGAAATAAAATCTATAAATTAGGAAGTTAATCAAACTACATTAACAATAAGCTCATATTTTTTTGGCAAAATCGAGGGAGGGAGGGAGAGGAGGAGGAGATAGAAACATATAGATGATGAGTTAGAGTGATAAAGAAATAGACATATGCAATGATGTAGAGAGAGGGGGAGGGGAGACAAAGATAGAGATAGATAAAGAGATAAAAAAATACAAATAAGTATAGACAAGAAAATAGAGGTAGAAATAGGGACAGTTAAAGAGGAAGATAGAGGTAGAGATGGAGAAATATATGGGGAGATGGGGAAGGATTGAGGTAGGGAGATGTGGAGATATTAATAAAGAGATGATGAGGAATAGGGAAAGTGATGGTCATCAATATATTTGAGAGTCTCAAGTATATGTATCGAAAGGATTTTTTATATTATTTAATTATTAATTCAAATGACACCTACAATTTAGCTATATGTAATTAAAATTATCTAAAGAGTTTAATATTTTCATATCAATTTTGAAAAATAACTCAAACACCTTTATCAATTTAATTACATATATAACTTTAAGTTGTTTGTATTTTAGCTAAAAGTGAAGTTACAACATACCAACTAAATAAAATGTATAATTGTAAAATTTGTGATGAAATATTTGTACTTAGTCCCAATTTTAAAATAAATCTATATCATACGATACAATTTTTTTATTAAATTTTAAGATTTAAAAAAAATCAAACAAATGTCTTTATCAAACAAATACATTGACATAAAATTAAATATGATTTGCGTATAATTTTCAGTAGTCTATAATGGAATAATTAAGGAAAAAGAAACGTTACACAGCAGAAGTAATCTACGCAATATTAAACTCCAACAAATGTTCTCGACAAGCCTTGTCTCTAAACAAATGAATAATCAAAAGCCTTGAGATAAACAACTGCCAATCTGGGAAATATACTCTATAAATAATCCCAATACAACCTTATAATTAAACAAAAAGTGGTGCCTCTAAAGAGCTCAAAAAATGACCTTTTTGAACAGTGGTAGCAGAAGAGCTGTTTTTAAGCCTTGGGATTGAGAAAAAAGGGGCAAGGAAAGAATTTTTGCTAGGGAAGTGCTCCAGCTAAGGACGAAGGAGCAAGTGTGGGCATTTTCGTTGGGGTTGAAATAAGCCACCATTTCTTCTGCATCCCAGCCAATGAAATAAAAATTCCCATTACAGAAAATGGCGTGTCTCCTTTCGTGAGATTCAATCTCAGGTCCAACATGATTTGAGATAGCTAGTGATCTGACTATGTGTTGTAAATGATTGCTCTATCATTACAGAGCATGAATAGAACATATTCATCTGTAGACACAAGGCGCCACCATTTTTTTGCTAGAGGATTGCACAAAATCATGTAGCTTTGTGTTGTGAAACAAAGCAACTGTGAAGAAGGCGCGAAGAGTTACAAATTATGGCTAGCATTTGATCCCAAGATACAAGTAGTGTCCCAACAATATAATAAAGGGAAAGCATATCCAATATTGCAACAAAATGGTTCACGATGAGAAATGGAGTTAGATAGATTCGAAGCGTATGGTGGAGTGGCAGGCGACGTGGAGACTGAATTGCCCTCCCTTTCCACTCACGTCGATCATTATTTATGCAATATGTTTTAGATTGTATTTAGTATATTAATCATTTAGTATATTAATTTTATATTTATGTTAATTAAATTTTATGTATAAAATGTATTATACTTGATATTTGATATAAACAGAATTATATTATATTGGTCAACTTGGCAGAACATGCAATTTTTAATGCTTTAATATTTGCATTTAGCCACATATTACACACAATATAAACTTAATTTAAAACCACAATATTAAATTTAATAATATTCTCACCTTCCCCTCCCTCTCTCCTACCATCTCTCTCTAATTAATAATAAATAATTACACCGAAATTTGTATTATACAACATATTTTCTTACCATGACAAATAAATTTAATTTATTCAAACAATCCACTTAAAATTTTAATTAAATTTGAAAGATTGGAAAATGAACACATCTTTAAAAAATAAAATTAAGAAAATAAATGTACTTCCATAATGAATGTTGTGCATTTCTGGATTTGATTGTGTGTTTGTTTTTAGCATCAACTTTCGGATCACACTCCGTGATCCATCATCAGGAAGAGAGAATGCCAAGAATTGTAAAAAAAAAAAGATGTGGAAATATGATATTATTACTTCCATAATGTTTTTTTGGTTCGATGCCAGCTTCCACTTTCATCATTTTCCAAAATAGAAATGGATGACTTCGATGTACTTTTCAATTAGATGTGCTACTAAAAAAAACACAGATGCCCTCCAAACCTTGCATTGGAGAAAACCCAAATATGTTTTTTGAAAAATACAAAGTGCAGATATAAACCACTATTTGAGAACACAATCACTGCTTATACACATCCACATGAGATAAAACACGTTAGCAGAGAGAGAGAGAGAGAGAGAGAGATGAAAATAAAGATAAAGAAAAAAATTCTATTATAAAAATAAATATCTTAAAATTCTATACATATATTTTGTTTTTGATAGATAAAAGTAGCAAGAGGGTGATGGCCCATAATAGAGACTAGAGGCACATTAATGGCACTAGCCAAAAGAAAGTTCCACAATGAAGCCAAGACTCTAAACATACTTTCCCCTATCAAACACAAAAATCACGATGCTAGCAAGCCAAAAAAAAAATCAGACCTACAGCTAATAGTGTTCAGATTGTAAGCAAACCAGAGCCACATCGGGCTAGTCTTAAAATAGTAGCAATTGACAAAACCCCCAAAAACAACACTAGGGGAAACTGACCAGTAATTGAGCAAAATAAAGACCCCCATAATTAACTACTTTTGCCCCCCAGCTGCTTAGACAACAGCGTATTTGACCACTCTTCCAGCAAAAATTGGAAGAGATCCTTGTTGTCTTCATCCTCCAGCAGTGCTCCTCCAGCAAGCTTCTCCTGCACAAGACACAAAGTAGTGGTCGAGTTCCTCATGATTTTGAGGGAAAATTTGTTGGTCAGCTTGTAGTGGTCTTCAAGCCTCTGGATCTTCCTCCTTAGGTCATCGATATCACTATCCATCTCCAAAAAAAATTTCTTGAGAATGCCTTTGAAATTAGTCACCTCAGAGGGGGCTCTGTCAATATTGGGATCATCCTCACGATTGTGTGGTTCCTAAGTGGGGCTTGGAGGGGGGGTGGGGTTGATGGGGAGATTTTGAGTATGCTGGGGGCTGGAATGGGGGTGGGGGTCACCTTTGTGGGGGCTAGTTAGATGATCAGAGGAGTCATTGAGGGACTCATGGGACGGGGAATCTTTTTCTGAGGCTTCATGGGTAGAAGCCTTCTTAAGTCTGGACTTCCATTACTCCTTAGCAATCCTGCTAGAGAACCTACACCCAGTGCCACTAAGGTCCACCTCAATAATACCTAGGCCCTCCAAATCTTTCTTCGTGGGGTCAGTTATGGGGGTACTTTCAGAATCAATTTTGAGGTCAATAGAGTTGGATATATAGGAGTCCTCATGGTCAGTCCACTTCTTATGGGTCCTCTTCTGTATTTTTCCTCTGACCATATTAGTCTTAGAAGTTTGAACAAATTGAAGAGATTGAGAGGATTGGGTGGGTTTAGCAGCTTCAACCAGAGGCACTTTTTGGTTGATTTCCTGGATAAAAGGGGGTTGGGGGGCAGGACAGAGGGCTTTGTGGAATTGGAAGAGGTGGAGGAGGAGCCCCTGGTCAGAGATAACTTTAGTGGCGAATCTTCACCTTTTGGCGATCCCGTCTGACGGGTCAATCGTCATTTGGTGAATAGAGCACGCAACGCAGGTCAACTACATCGCCGGATATTTATTAGATTTGGGTCCAACACCCGGGGTAGTCACCCATTAGTTATCACATGATTGGTCAAAACTATCGGTGCAATCGCCAATGCAATATACGTTTTGGATACATTTATTTTAAACATATCGCTAGCTTTTGCATGCTGTTTCTTATTGGCCCACGTTCTTTCGCCATTACTACAACCAATTAATTTTCCCCTGGGTTGGGCGTCGCCAACCATTTTTCGGACGTGTGTCGACCACCAGCCCCGTTTAGCCAACTGTTTCCTACTCTGGGCTTGCATAGGAAGGTGCGTTTCGCCTGCATTTGAAATTCCCGCTTGTTAATCCCGCCTAATTCGCCAACCTAGATTGGACTATAAAATATTATTATTCTACACAGTTTGCTCTTTTCTGGTCTGGAGACTGGCATTTCTTATTGCTGCCGAACTTTCAGAGTGCTGAGTGCATTGGCCATTGACTCGTGGACCCTGGTTTTTTTAAAAGGCAAGTGCTTTTTAATTTATTTTTTATGTCAACAGTGGTACTGGACCACTGGTACAGTGGTACTGGTTATTTTTTTAGTTTTACTATCTAGTGTAATGCTAAGATAGCCTATAGGTTTGTGAATTATATTGGCCCTTGGGTAGTACCGTAGACTGTAGTACCGTAGCAGTAGAACCCATTTTTTGAGAATGAATCATATTATTGTTATTATATGTAGTCTAAGTAGTTGAGTCTTTTGTTCAACAACTAAGTTGATATATTTTTTGCAGCCTTTATCGGTTTTCCATGTCAAATAAGAGGGGTAACAGGGGTTTCGGTAGGATCCCTGAATGCCAAGAGAAGCCACCATTACCAAAACGCAGAACCATAGCAGCATATTTTGGTGGTGGAAATGTTGGCAAGCTACAAGATTCACAAGTTAGATCTCCAGTTGAAAAAGGAGATTCATCACAAGTTGGACCCTCAGACCATATTGAAGTTCAAGTTGGTGAACCTGATATCTCAGCCGAGGATGAACTTGAACACGATTTGGAGGCACTTCCCCTGAGTAGGGAGTCACAAACTGAGATTATAGAGTTGGAGTCGGTCCTGGACCAGTCGGGTGAGAAAACCAAAACTGATTCCATAAATCATGCTCATGCACAAAAGGGGAAAAGAAAATTGGGATCGACGAAAGATTGATCTCGCTGGGATCTGTCCCAAAGGAGTTTTCAGTTAGAATGGGTGGAAAAGTACTGGTTCATTGAACTAGTGCCCAATCCAATTGATGGTGCGCCTCCTACTGAATGCAGATGTAACATTTGCATAGAGATAACAAAGAAGGAGAAGAGGTTGCAGCTTAAAATTGATACCATAGAAAAGCATGTCGGTAAAGTTTACAAGAAGGAAATTATAGATGGAGTTGAAAAATCCGTGCTAACTTGGAAAACAAAGGACAACTGTCTGCATATCAGGAATGCCGAAAAATACGAGTTACACCAGCAATTACGGGATAAGCGTTCTGCAGTAAAAGGTTCCATTGAAGATTTCATTGGGAAAGCAACGGAAGTGCAAAATATGGGAAAAGTAGTTCAATTAAGTGTGGTCTTTTATTTATTGAGTAGAGGACGTCCTATGACAGACTACCCTTCAATTCCTGCCTTATTGCACTTTTTGAAAACTCAAAACTATCCGAACAGTCACTGGTCAGTAAATAGCGGATGGGAATGGGCTAGATGTCTTGCACAGGTTGAAAAAGAAGATATGAAGGAAAAAATAAAAGACTCAAATTTCTTTGCATTGTCTCTAGATGAAGTTACAACAATTGATAATACTTCCTGGGTGTGCATGCATGTTTATACTGTAAACAATCTTTGTCGTCAACCATTTATACTATCTGTTGCTAAATTGAATTGTAGTGCGACAGCTGAAAATTTATATGAATTATTAAAGACTACTCTAATTGAATCTGGAGGTTTGGATAGCATGGAGATTGCCAAAAAGTTGGTGTGTGTTGGAGCAGATGGAGCTTCGGTTATGCAAGGTCATAAAGGTGGTCTTTGCAAAAAGATCAAGGATGATTTGGCACCCTACGCTATTCCCATTCATTGCATGGCCCATCGAATGAATCTAGCTTTTGGAATTGTTAGCAATTTTGGTTGTGTAAGTAAAGTGGAATCTCTAATCAAAGAGATTTACCAATACTTCTGTCGAAGTCCAAAACGAGTCCGGGAATTTCAACACTTTTCTCAAGGACTTACTGATGGGAAGAAGCTTCTTAAAGACAATGATACCAGATGGATCTCTTTGGATGGACCGGCACATCGAGTAATGTCTGAATACCTGTCATTGCTTGGACTAATCCACTCTGTGCGAGACAGATTCCCTCGGCTATATTCAAGCCTAACTAATGTTAAGGTACTCTTAACTTTAGCAGCTATTCTCCCCATGCTACAGGACATGAGAAATATTATAAAAAAGGTTCAACAAAGAGGTATGTACATTGCAGAATATAATAAGCTGCGTAAAATGACATGTAGTAGCCTGGATACTCTGTATCGATTACTACCATTAGATGAATCAAAGTTTGCAAAGTGGATAGAAATCACAGATTTGAACAATCCTAGGAACTTTTTACATATTGGTGCAAACGATGAGGTATATGCCAGGGTATGTGGAGTTGACATACTAATGCAGTACTATGCCCGCGTCAACCCCGACGAAGCAGGAAGTGAAGTTGAATCAGAATCATAGAAGGTACTTTCACGTGTTACAAGTGAAGACTTCAAGAAGATCAAAGACTCTGTGCTTGACTCTGTCAAGCGAGTTTGCTACAATCTTTCATCAGAAATCAGAGACAGATTCCCTCCAGAGGAACTGCTCGAAGCAATGTCAATTGTTTTTCCACAATATTGGTCTCTAAACTGTCCGACTGTTTTTCGAAGAAGGATGACGACTTTGATTCAGCATTTTTGCAAACCTAAAGTAATCAATGGAATCACTATAAATGGAATTTTAGATGAATCTTGACTGAGAGATCAATCATATTCTTTTGCAAACATAATGAGGGAACAATATGCTCTTATGGAGAACCCAAATGAAGAGGGAGCGGTAACAAAGCTTTGGAAAAACCTTGGTGAGAGCAATCAGTTGAGAGAGGCAATACCAGAATATTTCAAGCTTACCGATTTATGTTTGACAATGATATTGGGTTCAGTGGAGGATGAGAGAGTTTTCAGTACTTTGGGCTTCCTGAAGTCAAAGGTTAGAAACAAATTAGACAAAAATTTGGATAATTGTCTGAGGCTCTATAATTCTAGGTATAAGGTAGAAAATTTCCCTTATGACAGGGCTGTCAGCATTTGGAGAAAACGATGTCAAAGAAGAGGGATTGCCAACATTTCAAACCCAAGTGGCAGTGGTAGTGGTGGTGGCAATGGTAGTGGCAGTGGTTCATATCCTGATATTGGAAGCAATGAAGATGATGTTGACTTTGGCATGCATAGT
Organism: Chamaecyparis obtusa; assembly: GCA_027943335.1. NCBI lineage: Eukaryota > Viridiplantae > Streptophyta > Pinopsida > Cupressales > Cupressaceae > Chamaecyparis > Chamaecyparis obtusa. Next base: position 35,049 of record BSBK01003289.1, on the reverse strand, counting down.
GAGTCTGACGCTGACAGTGAATCTGAAGAAAACACAACGAACAATCAAATGTTGTATGCAATAAATGAGGAGGATTCTGATGATAGTGATGCTGAGCCGGTCCAGGCGGAATGGCAACTATAGCAGCTTCTCAACCTCAAGTTCTAACTTCTGTGAGTCGTGTAGTAGGCTAGAAGTAGTAGCTCTGATCTAAGACTCTATCTACTAATTTATTATGTTTGTAGAAGTCAATTTATAGCCTTCATTCACAGTTTCACTGTCCTTTTATAGATGCTTAAATGTTTTTTTTGAACATGTTGATAATACAAACTTACATGTTGAGATTTTCATTGATTGTATTTTTGTAACATGTTGAGATTTTCATTGATTCTAGTTTCTTTAAGAAATTGTAACATAATGCATTTAACAGAATAAGCTCTATTTAAAAAAAATTGTATTATAATTTATAATTATAAATCAGCCTGTAACATAATACATTTAACAATTGTCAATTACAAACAATTACAACCCTTTGCAAATGACTCAACGTCAAATTGAAATGACCCTGAATTCCCTTTTGCAGATATAAGGGAGCAACAATAGCTGTAGGTCGGTTTGTAATTGTATATATAATCAGATTATTACTACATAATACATTATGTGTGTACAATCACATTGCCAATTGTACAATTTTTTCTAGTAGGGAAATTTTTTCCATCTGCTGTGTAGTAATAGTATGCCAGTGCCTGGCTGCCCAACTATCCTGATATGCTGGCTCTTGATTCCTGTAACAATTAACATTAAACAAAGTTGAAATTAAATCCAAAATTTGAAATTAAAGAGAAACAAGTAACAAAACGATTATAGTACTATCACTTACTGAGTTGTTACTTCTTAGTGCTATCAACTATGAGTCATGACTGCCAATGATAGCAACAGTAATAGCTTCAGTTTCAGAAGATGACCCAACTTCTAAGAATTTCTTTAGGGCACTCCATTCTGCATCATTTGGTGGCTCCATTTGTTTGAGGTTGTAGCTAAATAGTTGTAACCTCATCAACAATAAATACTTCTGAGAGATATTTTTAAATGAATCGAGGAATTTATCTACAACTTCATTCATTGTTGACAGTGGTTTGATGCAACTTGCAATTCCTTCTGGAGTGGTATCCTCAGGAAAGTTGCCTAAATCATGATTCATGCTCTCCTGCAACCTTTTCATGTAATTTTCATTTCCAATGAATCTGGCATTTGAGTCAGCTGGATTTGGTAATCCAGCATTCAGCAAGTTCAGTATGATGTTATTCATCTTCTTCAATTCTTTGGAAACAGATTTGAGAGCTTCACCCATTTCCGTTAGTTGTTCACAATGGTGACCGACATCAATGGTCATTACAGAGGCATCCAAGTGGCTGTTTATTCCATGCTTTGCCAAATCCCTATCACTGGATATCTTTACTTTACTCAAAATTTGGTCAGAAACATTTTTTAAGGATTTGGTGAAGATTTGTCTTTTACCAAAAAAATCACTTTTTACATTTTCAAAGAGAAGTCTGATATTGCTATTTAAATCAAGCCATTCAAACAAACTATCAGTGTTCTTCATTATTTTGTCCCAATTTTCTTGTTTGATAAGCTTAACCATGTTTATTATAGTATCCTTCACATGATGGTCTTCGGAAGAGGTCGCTCTATTTTCTGCCATTACATTCTCCATCTTTTTCTTCATTTGAGACATCTCTTTTTCACTCTTTTTATGTATTTCCTCTACTTGCCCTTGCAAATTAGTTGCTCTCTTCCTCTCATCCTCCAATTTCTTCTTCAAATCTTGGATTGTATTTGCAGCAGTTACCTCTTTTTTCTTCTCATCCCCGAGTTCCCTTTTCAAATCATGGATTGCCTTTGCAATGGACTCCTCCTTTTTCTTCGCATTGTCCAATTCCTTCTTCAAATCATGGAGTCTTTGAGTAGAGTCAGTAGACTCCTCTTTCTTCGTGTTCTCCAATTCCTTTCTCAAATTGAAGATTTTCTTTGCAGCTGACTCTTCTTTTTTCTTTGCATTCTCCAATTCCCTCCTCATTTGGTGGATTATGTTAGTGTTTGCAGTAGCACTAGACTCTGTTTTCTTCACATTCTCCAATTCCTTCTCCAAATTACTGATAGTTTTTGCAGTTGACTCCTCTTTTTGTTTCATGTTCTCCAATTGCTTATTCAAATTGTTGATTGTTTTTGCACTAGACTCCTCTTTTTTCTTCTCATTCCCCAATTCCTTTTGCAAATTAAAAATCATATTTGCCCTAGACATCGACTGTTTCTTTTCATTCTCCAATTCAATCTTCAAAATATTATTTCCCTTGACAGCATAGTCCAGGTCAGTTTTCAATTTATTGTTGACCTGTGCACTACTCTCTAAAGACTTGAACAACTGTGCACTAGAGGCTTGTTCATCCTGAAGTCTTTTTTGGCACTCATCCAATTCTTTAGTCAATTTTTCCACTTGTTCATTCATCTTTTCTTGCTGGACAATTGCCTCTGTAGGAGAAGATTTCTTTATCCTATTTTGCAAATCTTTGAACCTATTGTCTGTTGCTTTCTCCTTCACCTTCAGATTATCAAGGTCTGCCTGTAACTTTTCTATTTGCTTTGTAAGCCTTTTGTTTTCCCTCTCCGCTTTCAGAAGTGTAGAGTAGACCATTTTGTTGCTCTCTTTAGATATATTGATTTTGTCAATATTTTTCACTTTTGACAAATCCATTTGAAGACTGGTAACTTGTATATCGTTAGGATTTATTACATTTTGTGGTGGAATATTATCTCTACCCAGGGGCATAACAGCCATGAAGTTCATCATTTCATTGTTTGGATCATATATTGAAAATATTCTGTTAGTAGATCCCTAACATTTAGCAACTGCATCACTTTTCAAAGTCTTCATAATTTTCCTATTTCTTTCGCTTGTCTGTTCAAACTTTGATGCAAATTCATTCAAACTAAAATCTGGGTTTGCTGACAGAATTGAGTGTTTGAAAGGTGAATTATCAGTTGTATCCTTGTGTGCTCCTCCAACTCCAGTTTAACTTACTCCACCTACAATTGTATTTTGAGGATTGCCAACAGACTGAAGATGGCCCATTCCAAATCCTGGCATTTTAGGACTATTTTCTGGGTTTTGTACAGAAGCTACTGGTGCATACATTGGTGAAGTAACCGCTGACATTGTTGGCAGTGTAATTGTCATAACTTTTTGCTTTTTTGCACAAGGTTCATCCATGCTAGTGCCAGTGCCAGTGCCAGTGCCAGTGGGATCAACTACAACTGGATTCGAAGATTTAACAAATAATGTTTTGGGATGACCTTCAGAAGCAGAGACATAATGTTTTTTGCCCTTTCTAGATGAATCATCTTCATTGTCAGAGAGTCCAATGATTGGTTTACATCCTCTTTTGGGTGGCTCTGGTACTGGAAGTGGATTCCAAATCCCTTCACCACTTGCACCAATGGGCCCTAGACCTGCATAACCCATTTTTTGTATCATAGTTGCCCCTCTACCATACGTTTGTTTAACAAAATCACTCATTTGAAGTGTAACAATATCTCTGCCCTTGGTTGACCCGGAATCCTGAATACCTTGAATGTTAGCATCAGACTGGAGGTCCTTCTGCCTTTCATTATCACCGTCACTGCCAAAATCATATAGTACAGTTGGATGCTCTTTATTCCAATAATTGCTGAAAATTTCATCCTCCTCAATTTCATCAAAAACAGCTGATGTCTTTGGTTCACCCAAATTTTGCCTCATTTTCCAGAAATCAGTCATCTTGGGTTGACACCACATTTCAGCTTTGCATGCCTCTTTAATTTCTTTAGGCATAGACCTCGTAGAAGGTTGAGATGCTTTCTTGTAGAAATTTAAGTATGTCAGAGGCTCTGATTTGTGCAATGTCATAATTTGGGATGACAATTCTTGCATTGAAATATTATTCTCTGTTGCATGTTTCTCCATCTCTTTCTTAACCTCATCCCATGAATCCTTGTTTTTAAACTTTTCTATCAATGGCATCTCCTGATGTTGATATTTGCTCGCAGAGTTCCCATTGGCAATAAGTCTCGTTTGTATTATGTTCAGTGGATCATAATTCCAGTGACTGACAAAATCAAAGCCAAAAAAAGTTACCAATTCATTTGCCAGTTTGAAAGCCTTTCTCTCAAATGTGAGGCCTCCAATTGTGAAAGGCAAGGAAGGAAATATCATTTTCTTTTGTTGTCCACTAAAAAGTTCATCTGCGCTCTCCATCTGCCGTACATATTCCAGTGTAAAAACCCTTTCTGTAACATGCATTGGAAGTTTGCAGGGTTCAACCGCTGAACCGTAAAACCTTAAGAGAGTGTACTCTTCCATAAAGAACCAGTCAGCCAATTGAATCTGACTTCCCAGTTGAATGCAATCTTTACAAGACACAGGAAATCTAGGCATCGAAGTGCCTATGATTTTTTGGTAAATAGGTGCCAAAAAGAAGTCTACAAAATGGTTGTAGTTTTTATTTGCAGCAGTCATCCTCATCTTATGTGTCCACTCATATACTGGACTTGGAGTCTCTGATTTCTTCTGGGTTCTCTCATCAAACTTATAGACCTCAATACCAAGCTTGTTGTTCTCTGTCTCAAATATTGGGCGATGCTTTGCTAAAAGAAGGTAGCACAAGTAACTTGTGAACCTAAATGTCTTGGTCTTGCCTGTAGTTGTACTTTGTTTAATCATCAATAATTGTTGTTGCATAGATTCAACAATGTGCTGAACAAAATTATATCTTACATCTACCTGCTCAACTGACTGCCCTCGACAATGGATATTATAAATCATTTCAAGAACACTGGCCCGCACTTCCTTGTTACTGTCCAATCCCAAACAAAATGATAACAAAGAAATAGTATTTTGAACCCATGGCACAAAAATATCATACTGATAAGGAGGCTTATGGTCTTTGTCCAGTGTAACACTAGTAGTGGACTCTGAGGGTATTAAACCCTTAATATATGAATCTTGAAAAGATCTTTCCAGCTTGTCATAAGCCTGAGCTAGTTTATCCAAGTCAATGCGCTCCTTAGAGCTTTATGTTCTAAACCCTAACCCTAGGTCTAACAGAGTCAGAAATTCACTCTCAGTTATTGATAAAATTTCCTCCTGAGTGTTTTGGTTTACAATTGCCTTTCTATTTTCATCATAATTCTGAGCGCATAGCATTACAATTTCAGGGCAAGGGAATACTTCGGGTACAGCGAGGTTTGCTAATCCAGTAACCACAGCAGCTAGTTTATTTGTATATGCCCCAATACTGCTGTTATATTTGTAATAAATTCTCCCCTTCTGTGGATCTTTCCACTTACTAAACAATGAATGTCTAATTGCCATGATTTCAGAATCTCCATGGATAACAGGATCAAAAATATCATGACACTCATCGGTGAAACCTGGGGTTTGTAGCACTCGTCTGAGTTCTATAATGGTGTTCTTTTCCTTTATGGGTGCACTCGTTTGGGAGGTTTTTGACTTTGTTTTGCCCATGCCTGGCGCTACTGGTTATTAGACTTCAGGCCCTACTCAAAATAATTTTAAAGTGCAAACCTAAGACAATTAAAATCAAGATTTCTATTGCTGCAAATTGCAATGGAATTTTTTTGAAAAAAATTAAATACCTGGAATTGAGATTGGATAATTGGTGTTGTCGGCTGATAACAAAGTTTCACAGTGTCACACTTTCAGACTTTAGTCTTCAGAAATCAGAACATAAAATGGAATTCTGCCAGTCTTTGAAAATTTAAAATTTGAAAACCCTATGGCTATCGTATCGGACTCTCGTAAATACTTGAAGTTATAGTTAAAATGAAAGTAATAAGTAATTAATGGTTTTAACTTTAATGTACAATGTACATCTAACAGTAATAAATTGTCAAGACTCAATAATGTACATAAGTTACACGTGTCACGATTCCGGATGAATATTGGCAGATGGGAAAGCATTCCCCAAATCGGCCCGAAATTCATCTTGGGCCGTCGATCTATAGACTATCAAATGTTTATTAAATTTATTATTATTATTATTATATTTTATTATTTAATATTATAAATAATATTAAATAATACAATATAATAATAATAATCATAACCTATAATATAATATAATATAATATAATTATAATTTATAAGCATATAATATAATATAATATAATATTAAATAATATTAAATAATACAACATAATAATAATAATAATCATAACCTATAATATAATTATTATTATTATTATTATATTGTATTATTTAATATTATTTATATGTAATATATTATTACATATAAATAATATTAAATAATATAATATAATAATAACATTATTATTATTATATTATATTACATAAATAATATAATATATTAATAAATACATAAATAATATAATATAATAATAATAATAATAATAATAATAATAATAATAATAATCATAAGTTCATAACCATATAATATCATATAATATAATACAATCTGAAGACTGATAGATCGACGGCCCGGGATGGATTTCGGGCCGATTTGGGGAATCTTTTCCCATCTGCCCAGTTTCATCCGGAATCGTGACACGTGTCACGATTCCGGATGAAACTGGGCAGATGGGAAAAGATTCCCCAAATCAGCCTGAAATTCATCCCGGGCCGTCGATGACTCAGACTCGATGGTCATTATTATTATTATTATTAATTATTATTATATTATATAAATATTATATGGTTATAATTATATTATATTATATGGTTATGATTATATCAATGTATCATATGGTTGTAATTATATTATATTATATTATAGTATAAATAATTATATCATATGTTCTATTATTTTTAATTAAATTATTAAATTATTATTGTTTTTAAATATTTTTAATTTTTTTTAATGTAACTGCATTGGTTTATATTTTATATTTTAATAATGTATTTTTTATAAATTATAATATGTTTTTTTGGTATTCAATTAAAAATAATATTACTTATATTATGTAATCATTTAAGATTTATTATTATTATAAAAATGATATTATTTTTATTTATAATTATTTATTATATAATAGAACATATAATATAATTATTTATACTATAATATAATTATAGCCATATGATATAATCATAACCATATAATTATTAATAAAATATAAATATAACCATGTAACAGTAATACAATCTGATAGATCGACGACCTGTCACCAGATTTATTATTATTATAAAAATAATATTATTTTTATTTATAATTATTTATTATATAATAGAACATATAATATAATTATTTATACTATAATATAATTATAGCCATATGATATAATCATAGCCATATAATTATTAATAAAATATAAATATAACCATGTAACAGTAATACAATCTGATAGATCGATGGCCCGGGATGAATTTCGGGCCGATTTGGGGAATCTTTTCCCATCTGCCCAGATTAAACAATTTTTCAGTTTACCACTGAAGATTAGCCAAGACCATTATTATTCATTTTCCTACAAAACAAGTAATTCACCTCTGAAATTATTAATTCATTTTTGGCAAGGGAAAAAATAGCCATCATTTATATATCCGTCAGTGAAAAAAAACATTAATTCGCCACATTTAAAATGATTTTTGCTAGGGCAAGAAAAAAATCGCCAACATATAATATTTTATTTCCCTATATGGAACAAAAAAATTGCCCTCGATATTAAAATTTTCCTGCCCACAAGATGTTGGATTCGCCAGCATTTTAGGCTTTTTTTTCGGGAGGGGTTTCTTAAAGTTATCCCTGCCCCTGGTGGAGAATGGGGGTGGGTTTTTCTAGATTCTGCTTAATATCAGCAATATTACTTTCAATAGAATGAAGCAGATAAACAGGAATAGACATCAAATCTTTATTCCTAATATGGTTAAAAAATGGCAGGTGATAGTAGTAGTAAACAGTAAACTTACCCTCCAGAGTAAAGTATTTCATAATAATCAAATAGATTTTAGGCCAGAAGTCGGGGAGCTCCTCTCTGTTGAACCCTCCCTTCTTTTGCATAGGCTGTTCCCCCTCTCGAAAAAACTGATTGAGGCTGGTGGGATCCGGGGTCCTGCTCATCTTCTTGTATTTTCCACTAGTCATGGGGAGACTAGTCACTTTGGCAATAACTTCCTCATTCAGATGGAAATGAAGGCCTCCCGCCGAGACCTTACGATTATTCCAAGTGGAGACAAACTGCTTCGAGATCCTCTCATCATGTCCTCCTCTCATGCACTCCATAAACCCCCAAATCTCGCCCTCTTTACAGTAGTGAGTGAGGAGTGCATCACTGGAAAAGGCTTCATCAATCTTATTAGGTTCAATACGCAAAGTATTGCTCCCATTTCAGAATTAGGATCAGCTAGCGCCGGAGGAGTAGAAAAACCAGAGAGCCGAGTAGGGTAGTAATTTTTAGCAGACCACATAAAATGGCAAAAATTTCCCCAAAACCTTTTAATGTAGCATTTGCTTTGAGAAAGTCTTCAGGAGGTGTGCACCATACCAACCAATCTAGCAGATCTGTAGGTGTTATTAATGGAAATAATGCCAAGGATACACCCGTTGTCTAAAATTGCCAAGTAGGCAGCTTGAGTCATTCCGCCATTACCTCACACATATGGGAGGTGATTATCAAAGTGTATGGGGTGAAGAAACCACCTTTTAAAATTCCCAAAAATCTTATGGACATAAGGGCACGTGATCCAGCACAAGTTTGAATTAATCATGATAACAAGTCACAACATTCAAATTCTTCTCCTCCTCAATGATATGCTGAGTCATCAAGGGAAATTCTGACACCTCATTCCAAGTGGTGAGTCTTTGTTGATGTAGGCCCATCACAGCCAAAGAATCAGCGGCCTGGTTCCCTTCTCTGTACGTGTGTTCGACAGTGAAATGTTGAAGGTTATTTAGAAGCATTTTTATTTCCAACAGGATGGGGTTGGCTCTCCATTCGATGCTAGTCCCCCCTTTAATAGCCTGGATTATGATTTTGGAATCCCCTTCAATAGCCATATGTCTTATATTCAAACTCAAAGCGGTTTGGATTCCCCATAACAGAGCCATACTCTCAGCTTGAGTCACAGTGCTGTTAAAAATGGGTCCAGCATAAGAAACAACATAGTTGCCATTATGGTCACAAAGGATCCCTCCTCCACCTTGGCCCTTAGCATTAGCAGCACCATCAAAATTTAATTTGATCCACCCCTTGGCAGGAGCCAGCCATCTAGTGGCTTTCCGGGCAACTTTCTTAGTGTCATCAAACTGGGAGAACCCCTGTAGGATATTCCAATTATCAGCAATTTTGACCTCCCAACCCTTGGGGGGTGTAGAGGGGAGCTTCTAGTTGGCCACCCGAGTATTCTCACAAAGTAATCTGGTACCAAGCTGGAAGCAAGTTCTAGCAAGGGTACACTCATCTCTGAAGATCCGGTTGTTCCTTTCGTTCTAGATCATCCAACAGACATGTGGGGGGATCAGACGCCAGAGTAGTTGGAGCAGCAGATGTTTAGAGGGAGAATTCCAGATGCTGAATTGGTGAACCTCCCTACTGAAGACCCATTGGACCCCTAGTTTGCAAATGACTTCATGCCATATATTACTAGCATATTCATAGTGTATAAACAAATGATTTATTGTTTCTTCCTCTCTCAAGTAAAGGGCACATCTATTTGCCATGGAGAAGCCCCTTTTAACAAGGTTGTCTTGAGTTAGAACTTTTCCATGCATGAGAGTCCACCAAAAAAAGTTAATTTTCGGTGTGAGTTGAAGGATCCAGATCTTCTACCAATCCTCCGAGTTACCATTTTCCTTTAATAATAGATTGTAAGAAGATTTGACAGAGAACCTCCCCGATTGGGTGGGGGCCCATAGGATAGTATCCTCATGGTCTGAAATTTTGATATTAAAGTTCTCCATGAGCTCCTTCCCCATTTGTTTCAGATCCTATCTATCTAGAAGCCATGTCTGTATGTCCTTCCACTCTCTACCGGTCATATAATTAGAGACTCTGTTGCCAAGAATAGGTCTAAGGTGCTCCATGAGAGGTTTGAATTTACATCCCAGATTAGGGAGGTTAAGGATCCAGTGATCCTTCTAGAACCCAGTAGTCTTCCCATTGCCAACCTGCCAGAAAGCCCCCTTGGCAATGATGTTCCTACAATTGCAGATGTTCTTCCATAGTTTGGAACCAGTAGGAAGGTCAGTATCTTGAAACTTCCTATTAAATGAAAGGCCCTAGAGATATTTGGCTTCCATTATTTTACACCATTTAGCCTTTCCCTCAAAGAGCTTCCAAGCAATCTTGGTCGATAGAGCCTTATTCATGTAGTTGATTTTTCTTAACCCCAACCCACCAAGACATTTCAAAAGACAAACCGTGTCCCAATTCATAAGAGACAACCTTTTTTTCTCCTCTGATCCAGTCCATAGGAAGGTCCTCTAGATCCTTTCCAACTTTTCAGCCATGTTGCTCTTGATCTTAAAGAGAGATAGGAAATAGACGGGGACACCTTAAAGGGTAGCCGCCACCAACTAAAGTTTGCCAGCATTGCTCAACATTTTCCCTTTCCAACCCGCAAGCTTTTTCTGAGTCCTTTCAAGAATAGAATTCTAGAAATTCTGAGCGACCTCTTTGATAGTGAGTGGAAGACCCAGGTAAGTGGAAGGAAGAGAATCAGAGAGGCATCCAAGGATTTGAAGCACTTTATTTTGAGTCTCTAGAGGTGTATTGAAGAAGAATAGATGGATCTTTTGATAGTTAATGCATTGACAAGAAGCCCAAGCGTAGCACTCCATAATTTTCTTCCAATACCTTGCCTCAATCACTGAAGAAAACCCAAACAGGAAGGTATCATCCACAAATTGTTCTAGCACCACCTTGGGGCTGGTAGAAGCCAGTTTAACCCCCTTAATTAACCCTCTTTCAGATAGCGTACAAAGATTCCTGCTAAGAATATCAGCAACCATAATAAAAAGATAAGGTCAGAGGGGGTCTCCTTGTCTGAGACCTTTTTCAAGAGCGAAGAAGCCCCCCGGGGAGCCAATAACCAAGATAGAGAAGCACACCGTTTGGGTACATTCCTTGATGATTTGGATATTTTTTTCCTTGAACCCCATTTTTCTAAGAATTTTGATCAAAAAAGACCAATTGACCTTGTCATAAGCTTTAGAAATATCCAATTTAAAGGCCATACTTGGAATCTTGCTCCTATCCATAGCATGAATGATCTTGTGGGTAGAAATAGTCGCGTCCAAAATTTTCCTTCCCAGGACAAATCCATTTTGAGTGGGACAAATTAACTTCTCCAGCAGAGGCTTTATCCTACCAATAATAATCTTGGTAAGAATTTTGTAGAAGGTATCAAGCAGAGGCTTATAGGTCGGAAATCCAACATAGAGGAAGGATTGTCAAGCTTGGGAATGAGGGCAATGTAGGTTTGGTTATGCTATCAAAGAAGACGTCTAGTTCTGAAGAAATCCCTAGCAGCGTGGATTACATCAGAACTGACAATGTCCCAAAAATCCTGAAAGAAGGCCAAGGGAAACCCATCAGGGCCAGGGGCTTTGTACCTGCCCATAGCAAAAACAACACTCTTAACCTCTTCATCCAAGACCCTTCTAGTAATTCTTTCATTGTCCTTTGAAGTGACAGCACAATGGACATTCTCCAGGAGTTGATTTTGAATATTGTCCGGGCATATCGGACCCCTCTCCAAGAATAACTCCTCAAAGTAGTTGATGGCCACCTGGTTAATCTTTTCCTTATCCTTGACTGTAGTACCCCCTTCATCCACTAAAGAATTAATTGTATTCCTTTTCTTGTGGATACTCACTGATCTATGAAAGAAAGCTGTATTTCTATCTCCTTTAGTGAGCCATTGGATCCTGGACCTTTGCTTCGAGTAAATTTCTTCCTTTTTTAGCATGTCCTACCACTTGTGTCTGGTCACTTCTTCATCCTTCTGTGTCTGGGGAGACAAATCTCTAGTAGCCATTTTGGCCTGAAGGGAATTAAGGGTACCAGAGAGTTCACATTTCTCTTTGCGAAAGTCACCAAAATTGTGCTTGCTCCAGCCGTTGACCTCCCTTCTAATTATTTCAAGCTTTTGAGCAACTTTGAACATGGTTGTGCCAGTAATTTTTGTGCTTCACCAGAGTTTAACTTGATCCCTAAAAGAAGGGTGAGAGCACCACATGATTTCAAACCTGAAGGGGGCTGGGTAGGCCTTAGGTTGATCAAACCAGTGAAGAAGGAGGGGGTTGTGGTCTGAGGTGGTTCTGGGAAGGGAAGTTAGGGAAGAATTTAGGTAAAGATCCCAGGAGGCCGAAGTCAGGACACAATCAAGTCTCACTTGAATAAAGTGGTTTCCTTTTCTGTTGTTGGACTAGGTGAAGGGATTTTTGGCTAGGTCAATATCCAGTAGGCCACTAACCGAAATAAAATCAGCCAATTCTAACATACTATCAGAGTAATCAACAAGCCCACCACATTTTTCTGAGGGGTAGAGGGGGGTATTGAAGTCTCCAGCCAGCATAAAGTTCCTTGAGCTATACTGTGTCAGCCGACTACTAAGCTCATTCCAGAGCATAATCCTATCAGGGTGGGTGTTAGGAGCATAAATGTTAAAGGTTATCGAGTCCAGCCCAGCGTTATTAAAAGTGACAGCAAGAAAATATGTTGTCAACTCCAGCAATCTACTATTGATTCTATTAGGGTTCCAAAGTGTGGCAATACCCCTCAAAGCACTCGAAACTTTAGAGTACACAAAAGTAGCACCCGACCATAACTTAGGTGCCATCCTTTCAAAATTACTAACAAACATCTTAACTTCTTGCAATAGAAGAACATCAAGTTTATGATAAAAAATGTAATGTTGAACAACATTTTGTTTTAGGGAGATATTCAGGTCCCTTACATTCCAAGAAAGGTAAATCATTTTTTACCCTTAAAACTTAGTTCCAAGGTTTGTTGCTTACCCATTTCAATGTCTCTTGTGGATCCTCTCAATCTCCTTTCTTGATTAGACAGCCTTCCTCTTGGTGTGTCACCACCCACATCTACCTTCTTAGGCTTGGTTTTCTTCCTTTGAGTTTTCTAATTTCCCGCCTCATCATCCAGATCATCAAGAGAGCTGAATGAGTGCTCTGTATACGGTGCCGGGGGAGCATCTGACTTTTGAGATATCAATTCCAGTGCCACCACAATGGCTGGTTGTTTAGTCTCTAGTGGGAGAGGTGACCCCATCACAGAGGGGGGTGTAGAGGGGAGTGAAGTCACCACAGCCTTTTCCTGTGAGCCCGAGAGAAACTCCATGCCACCACCATTCTCCACCTCCAACTGGAGGGGGACAGACTCACCTACCACTGTGGTGGTGCCAATAGAGGCTAGGGGAGCCACCATATCAGGAGAAGTGGCCTTCGTAGTGATAGGGGCAGCTATTCCCACATCCAGATCTGGGTGTTCCACAGCATCAACTTGCATTTGAGGCGGGGAAGCACACTCTTTCCCTTTGCCCTTATCCTCACGAGCAGCCTGCTTAGAGAGCTTTCAGTTGTTACTTGAATGCCCCCTACGATCAGAGTTCTGGCAAAATAGGGAAGCATTCTCATAAACAATAACTTGTGTCCATTTACCCAGTTTGGACTTCAGAGTGACAAAATTTGGGAGAGTTTTGTTCAAAGTAACATTCACACAAAATCTAGCGAAAACAAGCCTAGATTTGGAACAAATCACCTGATCTATAGTGATCAAAGAGCCGAAAGAGTCACCAATCCATCAAAAAACTTGCTCATCCCAATATTCAAGAGGGAGACCTGAGAGGCGAACCCAGACAGGGGCTGATCTAGACAGGTCCGTATCAGGATTGAAACTAGGTTTCCATTTAATGAGGGCCAGGAAGTGTTTCCTGTAGACCCATGAGCCTGACAAGATAGAAGACAAGTCTTCCAGGGATGTGAGCTTGAATAGAAACAAGCCCCCTGACATAGCAGAAGTCGACATAGAGCCCTTGATCTTCCACTAAGAAGCAATCCACTTCCTCACCATCTCGATAGTGGGTCAAAAGTTGAAGAACCTCCCCACCAAAGCCATTTGAAAGTCCGCCATTGTTCTATTGACAATAGAGTCTAAGAGTGAGAGCTCACCCCCGCTATCGATGAGGACAAAATCAACCAAGAGAGACTCTAGTGTTTGATGTGCATCTTCGACAAGAGCCCCAATCCAGTTAGGCTTTTGTTCAATGGGGGAAGCCGCTTTTAGAGATTCCCACAAAGATTTAGGCACAGGACTTGTGCTAGAGGGAGTCATAGGGGACACCTTGGAGGCAACAGGGTTCTCAGGCAGGTCAACCATGGGGGCCACACCACCCCCAAAGGAGGCAGGCATGGGACCTGCAAAATCTAAAGCCTTGGGCGAGAACCTGCAAAATCAAAAAAACCTTGGGCAGGGAGTTGAGACCAAAACATAAGTTCTTTTTTAATTTGTAAGTATACATATATTTTGTTACCTACATTATAATTTTTATATAATATAATACAATAATTATGAAAATCTAAAAAATAAAAAATAATATAAATAATTTGAAATGTATAACTATCATTTATTATTACAATATATCATAATTCAAAAACTAATTAATTTTCTAAAAAAATTAATAAAAAATTAAACATATTAAAAATATCAGTACTAAATAATAAGTAGAACTATAATTATACACTAATATAATAACTAAAAACTAAAATCTAAAATTCTAATGTTGAAAAGTTTAAAATAAAGAAATTTTCAATTTTTTAAATTAAGATAAAACGTAGTAGGGAGAATCTCCTATGTAAAAACAATGATATATGGTCATCAAAAACATTATTTAATTTCCCGTTGACCTTTATTTAGTTTTACCAACATAACTTTCGAGTCTCCCCCAATGTGTTGTATTTGCAATTTTCTTGGTGAACAAAAAATACCAAATATCAGCCACCAATTGCATCTTACTTTAGTTAGGATGAATATTTTTCAAATATGAAAAAAAATACTGACATGTGATTTGTAAAAAAAAGTGTTAATAATAATGAGTTAAAGATAGAGTGTTGCCAATGACAATACCTAATATAAATAAACACAAATATATTCAAATATGTGACATATACAAATTGTTTGTAGAATGTTAAAACTAGTTAGTTGAAACATATTTGCATTGTTCATGCATCATTTGAAGATATTATTTTGTGATAATTCGTGTTGAATTATTAACATTAATTTTAAACTAACAAACTTTGTAAAGTGCTTTTGCGATATAAAAAGTTTCCTCAACACATGAAAATAGATGTGGTATTTACATTTGAGGACTCCCCCATGTTTGTGTCATTATTGCTCATCTTCTTCTTGTAGGGTTGCTTCCTCCTAGGTGATACAATTGGTGTGTCATACATTGTATTTGGCTGCATTCATTTGCTTCTAATTTACAATTAATTAATCCTTTGTAAGTCCTAATTCATTTTCTATACAGTGAAAATATTTGTATAGGAGTAGTTCACTCTAAGAGAATATTTTGAAGTGTTCTAAGTCTTTATTTGGAATGATGTATAAATTTGGATAAACATTGATAATGATTTTGATTTGTCTAAAATATATGTACAAACCTAATAAATTACATGATTTCATTCACATTCTTCAAAGATGCATATTTAATCCACTCACAAACCTTGTCACTTGTTGGTTCTTCCCTTTGATCTTCACTTGCAGATTTATACTTTGATGGATAACTTAAATAACACTTTGACTCTATCACCACTCCAAAGTCTGCAAGAAAGAGGGGCAATTAACAAGGATCAAAAGAGATCCTCCTACACTTGGAGCCTATTAGCTCAGGCAAGTGTACCCTTGACTCACTTCTCCAAAGGAGTCTCAAAATAATATACAACTATACCCCATATAAATTAGTTAAATATTTTATCATTTGAATGTTTGTGTGTGTGGTTGATAACAATGAAATGCCTCCAGAGGATGGACCAGTGCCTTAACCTAGGGCAAAGAGTCACCCAATCACATACATTAGCTAAAGACCTTAACTCAAACACAACTGAATCTAGGATAAGTGCTTTGCCTATCACCCCTCTCCCTCAAACACAAGGACATCAAATTCTTACTTAGTTGCAAACTCACTGAATCCACCCAAAAGACTTTAATACTAACTTTGTTAGGAACTCAGAGATGACTTCACAATACTCTTTGTTTACCATATGCTAACACACTTTGTGACATTAACATATATGAGCTTAGAAAGGAAGCAAGAAGACATACACAAATGCAAGATCGGGACCCAATAGTATTTTCATTAACATGTTCAGGATCAATACACAATTAGAATAACACAAGGATAAGAAAAGATACAAAATCCCACTCCTCTATCAGTATGACACAGTTAACAACCAGAAACCAAAAGAAAATGTTTTGGAACCCCTGCAAAATCAAAAATTTTGTAACTTATACTCCCTAGTCATCTTGGAATTCTCAAAGAGAATGCAACAAGCTATGGATGACTTAGGGTTAGGGTTTCAACCACCCAACCAGCTGGAAACAGTCAAAAAGTTATTTCAGGGGTGGAAACCCAGACAACTAGGAGAAAGGAAATCCTGGGATGATCCTCAATCATGAAAATTTCTCTGGAAGGTACAGAGAATCATAGACAATGCTAAAAATAGACAACCTTGCAACACGCCTCGAGCACAAAACCACACAGTACAAACTCTACAGATGATCACTCAAAACCCTGGACCACACTGCAATCGGCAAACATATCAGTTCTCACCAACAGTAGTCATTTCTGCATTGAATTTTAGTCCTTCTCGTCGTAGGGAACCTTTCAAAAATTTGAATTTGAAAACAAATGGCTACATCATGGTGCCTTTAGTGCATCGATGGTCCACATTTGAAACTTGATCAGCTTTATAACATGATCGTCTGATCCATTCATCTCGCGGGCTTTAAGTTTTATCTCATAAAAATAGCCTCAGTCAAATCTAGTGAATTGGCGACAAAGGTCTCCGCCAATTCACGAAACACTTTTTACCTCCGCTAAATATTTTAGTGACCATGCAACCCCCTTCGCTAAATTGCCAGACAAAATAGAGAACCACCAAAACTTCTCAGGAATGAGTGGATCTAGTAAACTTTGTTGGCACCGCTAAAACTTCATCCGCTCCACTAAACCTTAGACCCCACTTGGGTCTACCCTACCACATGTCATTACCTCATTTGTGACTCATGCTTGGTCATACTGACATAGGACCCACTTTCTTAAACCTTAGAATCAGACGGCAGGCATAAAATCTCAAACCTCTAACAAAATTCATGAGAAGATACGCCGACCCTAGGTTCTATCCTCGTCACAAGCTTTCTGACAATGGCCCCACTCTGTAGCATCATCCACATCAACCAATAGGATTTGAACAACTATGCAACACCTGGATAATAGTCCCACTGAAACACTAAGCCACCTGGAAGATCGAATGGCTTCTGTAAGATCTGAAAGCCTTTGAAGATTCAATACGCTTGCATGCCAACTGTCGGATGAAGAATCTCCTCCCATCTCTGACAACCTACTGACAGGGAACAAAATCAATGGATGGTACATAACCTTAAACCTCTGACAAAATCCACAAGAACTTACGCCATTTGTCAATTTTTTGGCAATGTCAGGACCCACTGACACATCTGGGAGATTCGAAATCAATGGATGGCGTGTGATCTCAAGGGAGACAAATGTTCCTTAAGATCATGCACCGACTGTAGATTTAAAAGCCTTCAATGCAGGCCCCACTAATAGGATCCCTCTCAATAACACACTGACCAATGAGAGAACACCAACTATGCCAACATGGCAATGGACCCACCTTAATACTGCCGCATAAGAGAAAGTAACATCGACAGCTAGCGTAAGACCTGATAGCTTTGATAGATTCTTTGAGAACTTACGCCCATCGTTGATCCTCTGACAATGTCAAGACCCACTGGCAAGCCCAAACTTAGGTCCCACTGACATCATGTCTAGTCACTACCCGTGGACCAATCAGAAAGCACCGAATCAAGTTACCTGGCATGTGGACCCGCCTGAAAAGAAAGGAAATGTCACAAATGAAATAGATGGTCATCTTTAGTTCGCAAGCCTCTAACACATCTCATGAGAAGATACGCCCACCATCGGATGAAGATGGTGTCAGAGAGCCGAGCCCAGGAAAATTAAGGTTGAAACATAGGAAATATTAAAGCTCAGGACTTAGGAAAAAATTAAAACCTATAGGGCGCTGGGAACTTAGGAAGGATTAAATAGTGACTTAGGAAATATTAAAAGGGGACCCGCCGACACATGAAACCTAACAGCAAACCATAAAGTTGGTCATTTTAATTAGCACTTGCAGATTATACAGTTTAAGTGACCCACAAAAAAGTAATGTGAAAATAGAACAGGGCCAGGGCGAATTTGAAATTAAGGATCCAACGGCTAGATTTTTGAAAGTTTTTTGCCTTAGGGTTTATGCCAGGGACAGGAAAAACATTATAGAGACCAGGGGAAAAATCTAGAGTGATGGAAATTTTTGCACATGCTAAAAGTGGCTTTGTTTGGGGATTTATGCCTCCTGCAGGCATAGCAAGGACTTAGAATCACTGGTTTGAAGCAGACCATCCCACTGGAAAAAAGAAGACAATAAGGAACATGCAGGGTAGAATAGGAAATAGGACCAAAAATTGACAGACCAGAACAAAATAGGGCAAGGGCAAGAAGCCTATTTTTAGAAATTTACAAAATGTGAAAACCTAACTACTGTTCATAGAAAACAAAATACCTCAATTGAAGTATCTCTTCAAGAATTATCCATGAACTGGAAACTCCTGAATATCACCACTGAATTCTTTGATAATGTATGAATCCTAGCCCCATTTCTCATGAATTAGATATGGCCCTAGCCAAATAGGATCAAATTTACCATGTTTCCCCTTATCCTCCAATCTGGCATTCCAAACTAACACCAAATCACCAGGTTCAAACTTTCTGTCAACAGTCTTCTTATCATACAAATTCTTAACCTACAACTGCAATTTGGCATTCCTCATAGCTGATTCTCTTCTAGTCTCATCCAACCTCATGAGGTCCTCAATTCTCAACTACATCTCATCATCTATGTCATCATCATAAAGCTAAAAAAATTTATACATTTCCAATAAGTTATTCTGAGGCATTCTTGCATGAATTCCATATACTAGGTCAAATGGTGCACAACCAATTTCCCTCTTCACAGTTACCCTATCAGCCCATAGAGATATTGGAAGCTTTGAATTCCATGCCCTCTTATTCTTTTCAAGAATTCTCCTCAAGATTTTAATCAAACTCTTATTAGTGGATTCTGCCTAACCATTTCCTTGTGGATGATAAGGTGAGGAATTAGAAATCTGAATTCCCAAACCTTTGCAAAAGTCCTTATATTCAGTAGACCCAAAGCACATAGCATTATCACTTACTAATCTCTCAGGGCACCTAAACCTTGTAATAATATTATTTATCATAAAATCAATAACCACCTTACTAGTTGCATTTCTTGTAGGTATAGTTTCTACCCACTTTGTAAAGTAATCAGAGGCAACTAAGATCCATGAGTGTCCTCCACTTGACTTTTTTGGTATCTCCCCTATGAAATCAATTCCCCATTGTTGGAAAGGAGTCTAAAATTCTATTGGTTTAATGGCACATTACTTGAAAACTTAAGCTTACTAGAGAGCCTTTGACAAGCATCACATCTCCTCACCAACTGTTCTGCATCCTTGAAGATTGTGGGCCACCAGAATCCTGCTCTCAAGACTTTATGAGCAGTTTTTTTACCCATATAATGCCCACCACAAACTCCCTCATGCATTTCTTTCAACAACTTATTAGCTTGGTCCTCATCTACACACTTCAACAGTATACAATCCAAATTTTTTCTATACAATTTACATTTCACAATCACATACTTGATGGCCTGTAATTTTAATGTCCTCTTCTGATTATCATTCATACTATCTAGACATTTCATATTTCTCAAGTAATAAATAATATCTTGATACCAAATATAATCATCCATATCACATATGTAATCAATTTCAGCATGGTTTACCTAATTTGAATCAAGATTGGATTGGGCCATCAGTTTTGCCAATCCTTGACCTCTAACCAACATAGTAATCTGGATCTCAACATTGAACTCTTGGATCCTATTGATCCATCTGCATCTTCTTCCAGACACCTCCTGCTATGAGAAAATATCCTTCACAGCTGCACTCGGCACAAAAGCAATCACAATTGCTCCCATTAAGTAACACCTAAAAGCCTTGATTGCCTTCACAAGTGCATAAGCTTGTTTTTCATTTATGTCATACTTCAATTCAACAGCCTGCAAAGTTTTACTAAAAAATGCAATAGGTTGCTCAAAACCATCCTTATTATTTTGTAACAAAACTGCTGCAATAGTGTGAAAAGATGCAAAGGAAAAGATGTGCATTGGGACATTATAATCAGGTGCCTTAAGCACTGGTGCATCTTTGATAGCCTACTTGATGTTTTTGAAAGCATCATCAAGCTCACCCTCCCAATTGATTGCAGATCCCTTCTTCAACATCTTAGAAATAGGTCTAGTAACTTCTGCAAAATTTGTCACAAACCTCCTTAAGAAATTGACCTGACCAAAGAAGGACTAAATTCCTTTAATATTCTTTGGCCTTTGAATTTTATCAATGGATGCTATCCTCTTAGGGTCAATTCTCACTCCTTGCTTCCCAACTAAGTGGCCAAGTAACTTACCTTCAATGACACCAAAGGCACATTTCCTTGGGTTTAATGAAATACCAAATTCCAAGGCCCTCACAAATATTCTTTCTAAATGAGTGCAATGGTCTTCTTCCTTCTTGGAATAAGTAGTTAGATCATCTTGATATACAACAAGGAAATCATTTATGAAATTTGAAAAGGCAACATCCATTGCCCTCTAAAAAGTAGCACCAGCATTTGTGAGGCCAAAAGGCATTCTCACATAAACATATGTCCCCCAAGGTGTTGTGAAAGCTATCTTGAATTGCTCAGATTCCTTTACAATGACCTGATTGTAGCCAGAGAAACCATCCATCATAGACATCAATTCTAACCCGGTTACTCTCTGCAACATAGCTTCCATATTGGGTAGACAATAATTATCCTTTAATGACTTGATGTTCAAATTCCTGAAGTCCACACAAAGCCTGATGTCACCATTCTTTTTTCTCACAGGAAAAAGGTTTGACACCCAAGAAGAATGCCTTATAGGCTTGATAATGCCAGCATCTCTCAACTTCATTAATTCTTCTTGCATCTTGGGTGCCAAAGTAGGATTAATAGGCCTTTGTTTTTGCCAGAAAGGTTTAGCATCTTCCTTCAATGGAATAACATGCTGAAACAAATCTTCTCTATAAACCTTTAGGTCATCATATGACCATGCAAAAACATGCCTGAATTTTCTCAATAATTCAATCAAAGGTTTCCTTATCTTTTGAGATATATCTCTACCAATGTATACCTTCTTAGGTGCCTCATGTGTTCCAAGATTTATCTCCTCTAGATCAGCATGATCTTCTCCTTTGATATTCTTTTGAACTCTATCCTGGTTATCAAAGACAATCTCCAAAACAACAAGCCCCTTGGGCACCTTGTTAGTTTTAAGCTGAATGACCTCATTGCCAAAGACAACCTCCCTTCCTTCTACTGACTCAACCAAGGTTGAATGATCAAATTCCTGACCATGATACTGATCCTTACAACCCATAAACTTCAAGATATCATTATCATCATCAAAAACTTGTCAATTCTCAATATTATCTGGTATGCTAGGCCTAGCCTAAATTTCAACTTTAGAGATACCAAAAAATGTAATATCATTGGGATTGATTGCAATATTAGCTAACAAGTCAGCCATCTTATTATTACTCCTATCCTTCCACTCAATATTGAAGGCATCAAAATGTTCAATCAAATCCCAAACTACATTCCTATATTGTTTTAGCCTTTTGTTCTTGGAAGCATATACTGACTTGACTTGGGACACAACCAACTCAGAATCACCAACAACACTTAAACACTTAATACCATGCTTTTGCGCCAACCTCAATCCTAACAACAAAGCCTCATATTCTACTATATTGTTGGTACAAAAGAAATTCAATGTGAAAGAAAACTTGTAGGTACTTCCATCAGGAGAAATAAGTAAAATACTTACACCTGTACCATCTTTGCAATTTGCACCATCAAAGTACAATACCCATAAATCACCCTTCACATAATTAGCACTCACCTCAATAGAGATAAGTGACAAAACAGGTTCATTCTCAAATACAGGGATCTCTGCCCTAAAAACATTAATATTAGTATCCACAAAACATGTAGTTTCATTATCAATATTTCTCTCAATTATGTGGCATACTCTTGGCTCTCGTTCAATCTTGACAAATTGATCATCAATCTTGAAAGTGGCATAGGACATATCACACTGTAAGCTTCCACCCATGGTAGCACTCCACCTCCTAGATAGTAGGATCCCATAGTGAGGAGGGATATCCACCACCAAAACACTCATTGTTAGCTCTTTCTCTGGATTTTCTGCCAGCCTATATGGCATTGCATTGATAGTCCCAATAACTAGTACCTCCCTCTAATCCATTGCACAACATCTGCCTTGGATTGTATCAACTTTAAGGCCCAACTTCTCCATGATTTTGAAAGGCATGACAGTATTAGAGTCACCACTATCAATCATACAATTTCTCAACTTCATTCCATTCACAAGAACACTTAAAAAGAATGGATCAATATTTTCAAGGCTAGCATTAACAAAACTATCCAAGTATATTGGAGGAATTTGAGACACAATTCCCTGAGCAACAACGTCTTTCAAGGCTTTATCCTGAGACCCATTGCATGCAACATCATTTCTATGAACATTACCAACCCATATAATAGCTTTGTCTTTGTGTTCAGGGATTCTCAACAGTTCTGACAATGGAACCTTAACTGTAATTTGGGACAATACAGATAACATATCAACTGGAGCAGAAGAAGGAATTTCAATCTACACCACCTTACTATCCTTTTGCTTATCTGACACATTAGGTGTATTGGCCACCCTCATTTTTTCAACCTTAGCAATAGTGTTAATTGGCTTCTCAATCTCACTAGAGATCTTTTCAATTTCAACTCCCTTAGGCTCACAATTCTTGCCTTTTACATTCTTGAATTTCATCATGTGATCACCTTTTGATTTGTTCTCACTAGTCTCTCTGGAGTTGGTACTCTTTATGAACATTCTTGCAGCTTTCTCATTTGTATTCCTTGCCACCATGCCTCTAGTTTGCACCTGGGCAATCATTTTTGCAGTAATCCTATCCATCTATTCTCTAGAAGGTCTTCTCAAATTTACTGGCTCAAAAGAAGAGTTCATGTTACATGTTTTCCTATCAATATCTTCACTATCAGAAAAAACTTCTTGATGAAAAAGGGCCTGACTATGTCTCTTCACAATTACATCTGCCTCTTCATAAAAATCAGAATCATCTTCATATCATAGATATGAAGAAGCCTTGTTGCATCCAACATCATCTTGATCTTCTTCTTGATCTATTTCTTCATTGCCACAATCTTGATTTGCAACCATAGATTGTGCAACCACACAGTGCCCTGCAGAATGAGGGGACTGGCATGCAACACACCAAGGTATGTCCTCCATGACATTTATTGAAGCCTTCTATAGAGGGTCAGGGACACCTCTATTATTATTTCTCCTACATTAGGGACAATAGGCTTGCCATCCTTCCATTGGGTGTTGTAGGGGTAGTTCTACAATCTATTCTGTTTATTAAAATTATTGTTGAATTGAGGCCTTTCATTGGTAGGAGCACTGATGTTCCTATTTGTTGATGCCTTCAAATCCTTCAATTCATTAAGCACCTTATCCAATTTATCTTCTTCTTGCCTCCTAGATCCAACAATCTTATTATTTTCTTTTTTGTATCTCTTGTCCCCAAACAACTTTGGGTCATCTCTCTTTCCACCCAACTTTCCTGATATTTTCATATTATTCTCAATATTGATAGCAATCTTAAAAGAATCCCTAAGAGTTCTTGGTTCTTTGTCCCTCAACAAATATCCCATCTTTCCATCAAATGCATTGAAGTATGTGGTCAGACAGACATTGTCATCTAACCACATAACTTGGAACAACTTATGCATACCCTTCTGAAATCTCATGTTGAATTCAGCTGCAGATTCATTTTGATTTTTCCCTATGGTATTGAATTCATTCAACATGAAACTAGAATTAGGCCTATCACCATACTGCTCTTTAAAACATCGCTCAAAAGAATCCCAAGTATCAATACATTTGTCAAGAAGTCTCTTAAACCAGTCTAAGCATCCTCCATTAGAGATTGAACAAATAATTTCATGACTACATCCTCATGCTCTACCTCATAATCATTAAGCATATCAACAAATAACCTAAGATGCTCCTCACAACTAATAGCATTATTACCAGGAAACTTAGGTACCTTATCTCTAATATCATTTGGAAAAGCATTCGGATAGCCAGGAATTCCATCAAAACTAATTTTCCTATAGCCTTCTAATTGCATAGGTCTTCTTTGAAAACTTGAACTAGTGTTAACCCTAGGATCAACATTAGCGTCTACATTCTTATTAATTTGTGCATTTGACTGCTACCTAGGATTTGCACCTATCCTAGCAGATGAAGAAGGAAATGAACTAGTAGCATTACTAAGTGGAACAGTAGTAGTCATGGATGGCATACCTAGTTTAGTAGCAGATGGGCCAAGAGCATTAACTGATGAAGCCTTCAAGAACTAGATCTTTCTTCTCTTTTCTACAATGGAAGCTTCAATTTCAGCCCTCTCAAGTTCTCTTGCAAGGTCCTCATCTTCTTTTCTTCTTCTCTCCATTTCTGTGTCCTTTCTTGAATTGGGTGGTGGGACCCCTAGTATTGTCAATGATTTACTTATTTGATGTCCCACCATCTTCTATTTTCCTTTCTCACCAGCCACAACAACAGGCCTAGTGACCTCATTTCTATATTTATCCTTTGGAAAATTAACATAACTTTGTACTTGTCTAACCACAGGGCCTTCTTTATCAAACTCATGATCTTGCAGTAAGCGCTCTTGCTCACTCCTCAAGGCCTCAAGATCACCAAAGACATTATGTTGCAAAGTCCTAGGAGTAGAAGCAAGCATCTTGTTTCTCTCATTCATTTCATTGATCTTTCTAAGAAGAGATTGCCTCTCTATTAGAGCATTCACCTTTTTCGCCTCTCTCTCCTTTTGTAACCTTTTATGTATGACATCCTGCTCTGCCAACTCCAATCTTAATGCATTCAAATCATCAGGATCTACCATAATGTCATCAGAACTAGATGACACATCCATATCAAAAAGATTCTGATATGGGAAGTGGACTTGCCTAGGTCTCATGGGTTCTCCTTTGAAATCATCTCTATCAAGATCTAAATCAACCTCCAAACCCATCTCTCTAGCTTGTTCATCTTGACCTGTAGGCAATGGACCTTTGTTCTGAAATACAGCTTTTTGGGTATCATAAAATCTATCCTCACAGTAACCACCATCTGATCTAGAAACTTTGTCCTGTGAACCATCCTCATTTGAGGAAACATGTGGTGCTCTAGCTCTAGTGTTTCTTTTTTCTCTAATGGGAGCACTGGTAGATTCACCATTCCTTCTAATCCAACTCTTCTTCTCTTGTCTAGGCAATTGCTCTAGAGTGACCTCCGAATTCTTTCTGATAAAGGACCTAGTATTCCTCCTCTTGTCCATGATTTAAAATATATAACACTAGTTCTAACCCTTTTGAGTCGCCACCCACCTAGATGGGAAATTTTTAATTGAAATACAACAGGAAAACAAGAGTGCACATACAACTTTTATCTCTAGATTCTCCCCAGTGGAGTCGCCATTTTGTTAGTTCTTCCCTTTGATCTTCACTTGTAGATTTATACTTTGATGGATTACTTAAATAACACTTTGACTCTATCACCACTCCAAAGTTTGCAAGAAAGAGGGCCAATTAACAAGGATCAAAAGAGATCCTCCTACACTTTGAGCCTATTAGCTCAGGCGGGTGTACTCTTAACTCACTTCTCCAAAGGACTCTCAAAACAATATACAACTATACCCCATATAAATTAGTTAAAGATTTTATCATTTAATGTTTGTGTGTGTGGTTGATAACAATGAAATACCTCTAGAGGATGGACTAGTGCCTTAACCTGGGGAAAAAAGTCACCCAATCACATACATCAGCTAAAAACCTTAACTCAAACACAACTGAATCTAGGATAAGTGCTTTGCCTTTTACCCCTCTCCCTCAAACACAAGGACATCAACTTCTTGCTTAGTTGCAAACTCACTGAATCCACCCAAAAGACTTTAATCCTAACTTTGTTAGGAACTTAGAGATGACTTCAAAATACTCTTTGTTTACCATATGCTAACACACTTTGTGACATTAACATATATGAGCTTAGAACTGAAGCAAGAAGACATATACAAATGTAAGATTGGGACCCAATAGTATTTTCATTAACATATTCAAGATGAATACACAATTAGAATAACACAAGGATAAGAAAAGATAAAAAATCCCACTCCTCTATCAATATGACACAGTCAACAACCAGGGACCGAAAGAAAATGTTTTGGAACCCCTGCAAAATCAAAAATTTTGCATCTTATACTCCCTAGTCATCTTGGGATTCTCAAAGAGAATGCAATAAGCTATGGATGACTTAGGGTTAGGGTTTCAACCACCCAACCAGTTGGAAATAGTAAAAAATTTATTTCATGGGTGGAAACCCAGACAACCAGGAGAAAGGAAATCTTGGGATGATCCTCAATCATGAAAATTTCTCTGGAAGGTATTGAGAATCATAGACAACGCTCAAATAGAAAACCTTGCAACATGCCTCAAGCACAAAACCGCACAGTACAAACTTTGGAGACGATCACTCAACACCCTAGACCACAGTGCAATCGGCAAATAGATCACTTCTCACCAACACCAATCATTTCTACATTGAATTCTAGTCCTTCTGGTCGGAGGGAACCTTTCAAAAATTTGAATTTGAAAACAAACGGCTACATCATGGCACCTATAGTGCATCGATGGTCCACATTTGAAACTTGATCAACTTTATAACGTGACCGTCTGATCCGTTCATCTCATGGGCTTTATGTTTTATCTCCTAAAAATAGCCTCAGTCAACTCTAGCGAACTGGCGACAAAGGTCTCTGCCAGTTCATGAAATAATTTTTACCTCCGCTAAATATTTTAGCGACCATGCGACCCCCTTCACTAAATTGCTAGACAAAATAGAGAACCACCAAAACTTCTCGCGAATGACTGGATCCAATAAACTTTGTCGGCACCACTAAAACTTCATCCACTCCACTAAACCTTAGACCCCACTGGGCCCACCCTACTACATATCGTTATCTCATTTATGACTCATGCTCGGTCATACTGACACAGGACCCACTTTCTTAAACCTTAGAATCAGATGGCAAGCGTAAAATCTCAAACCTCTGACAAAATTCATGAGAAGATATGCCGACCATAGATTCTATCCTCGTCACAAGCTTTCTAACAATGGCCCCACTCAGTAGCATCATCCATGTCAACCAATAGGATTTGAAGAACTACGCAACACCTGGCTAACGGTCCCACTGAAACACTAAGCCGCCTGGAAGATCAGACGGCTGGTGTAAGATTTGAAAGCCTTTGAAGATTCAACATGCTTACATGCCAATTGTCGGATGAAGAATCTCCTCCCATCTCTGACAACCTACTGACAAGGAACAAAATCAACAGATGGTGTATAACCTTAAACCTCTGACAAAACCCACAAGAACTTACGTTGTTCATCAGTTTTCTAGCAATGTCAGGACCCACTGACACATCTGGGAGATTCAAAATCAACGGATGGCGTGTGATCTCAAGGGAGATGAATATTCCTTAAGATCATGGGCCGACCATAGATTAAAAAGCCTTCACTGCAGGCCCCACTAATAGGATCCCTCTCAGTAACACACTAACCAATGAGAGAACGCCAACTATGCCAACATGGCAATGGACCCACCTTAATACTACCGCATAAGAGAAAGTAACATCGATGGCTGGCGTAAGACCTGATAGCTCTGATAGATTCTTTGAGAACTTACACCCATCGTTGATCCTCTGACAACATCAAGACCCACTGGCAAGCCCAAACTCAGGTCCCACTAACATCATCTCTAGTCACTACCCATGGACCAATCAGAAAGCACCGAATCAACTTACCTGGCATGTGGACCTGCCTGAAAAGAAAGGCAACGTCACAAATGAAATGGAGGGTCATCTTAAGTTCACAAGCCTCTGACACATCTCATGAGAAGATACGCCCACCGTCAGATGGAGATGGTGTTAGAGAGCCAGGCCTAGGAAAATTAAGGCCGAAACATAGGAAATATTAAAGCTCGAGACTTAGGAAAATATTAAAACCTGCAGGGCACTGGGAACTTAGGAAAGATTAAATAGTGACTTAGGAAATATTAAAAGGGGACCCACCGACACACGAAACCTAACCGCAAACCATAAAGTTGGTCATTTTAATTAGCACATGCAGATTATACGGTTTAAGTGACCCGCGAAAAAGTAACGCGAAAATAGAATAGGGCCACGGTGAATTTGAAATTAAGGATCCAACGGCTAGATTTTTGAAAGTTTTTTGCCTTAGGGTTTATGCGAGGGACAGGAAAAACATTACAAAGACCAAGGGAAAAAGCTAGAGCCATGGAAATTTTTGCACGTGCTAACATCACTAATGATATAAAAAACATAGAAGATGTCAAACTATAAAAGATAAACAATAATTTAATTTATGCCATGACTATTCCCCATATAAATCAAAAGAGAGAAAGATAAATGACATTTTTAAATAACTTTATGAGTAGTCAATTTTATTTTACTTTTTATGTGTATTTTTTAAGTTCTTTCTAGTATTTTCTTCACTTAAGAGTTATTTCTTTTTCTGATTTACTTTGTAGCTTGTTTTTACAAAAAATTTCCTTTCTTCATTTAATCTCCCCTCTCTTCCATCTTGATTCATCTTCTTTTATAGTCAATTTGGGTTCTTTGAGCTCTCTATCATCCCAAGTATTAATCAATTTATGATAATAATTAAGTTTATTTGTTTTTTTAGTTATTTTTTTCTAATAGATATGGAAAAAAAATATTACTAAAAATTTAAATTTTATTTTTACATTCTTCTTAAAGACTTAAAAATAAATTTATGAAATTTAGTTTTAAGAGATTTAAGGAACAACTACAACTGCTACAACTAAACTATTAAAGAAATGAATTAAAAAGTAATTATTTAATGACATTTTTAATTGATTGATTAATAATATATATTTTTCATATATTTTTAAATTAAATAAATATTTTTTCCTCCATCTATGACATAAATAAAGATTATAACAACTATAAAATAACTGAATTTTAATTTTTAATAGTTTAATGATGTTTAATTTATTGACAAAAAAATCAAATAGAAACAAATAAACTTAATTATTATCATAAATTTATTAATACTTTCATAAACAAAATTTAAAAATTCAAATTATACTTTTTGTTTGTTAAAAAAAGTAAATTTAGTTTCTAATCTAAATTTTTTTACATTGATAAAAACATTTTATCACAAAAAAAATATCTTATATAAACTAATTCAATATTTTTAACTAATCTTTGAAAACAAGAGTATCCACACAAATAGACAAAAAAACAAATGAAAAAATGTGTCATCAGTCAAACATTTATTTTTTAACTTAACTTTAATTTATTTTTATTTACATTTTTAATTTCTTCTGCCATTTTCACATGTGAGCGGAGATAATATAGATAATATTAAGCATATTCACAAAAGTAAATAAATAGAAATAAAATCAGAATCAAATAGTTGGTGATTAATAATTCCAAATGTATCCAATGACAATTATTCGTTTCCCTCATGTTACAATTTTCCTCAATGTTCCTCAACAATTGTGGGTAGAAGATGTTGCTCGTTAAGCATCATCCGCATTGTGGTTACTGGCAGAATTTGGTTGGGTAGAAGGGAGGGCTCCCACATTTCTATGCAAAAGAATGCCCAGATTTTGAGGTAGGGGTCGATAGTCATTGTCTTGGAGCCGCCGT
The DNA here is from genome assembly GCA_027943335.1 of Chamaecyparis obtusa. NCBI lineage: Eukaryota > Viridiplantae > Streptophyta > Pinopsida > Cupressales > Cupressaceae > Chamaecyparis > Chamaecyparis obtusa. Next base: position 4,712 of record BSBK01003289.1, on the reverse strand, counting down.
TCTGCAAAGGGTGTGAGCAGCTAGCTTTCATTTTGGGGGGAGCCTTTAAATGAATGCCTGGGGATGCACGGTTGTGAAGGTCGTCGAGAATGCATGTATAAGGAGGCTACTTTTTGCAGGAACTAATACAAATGGCGTTTAGGGCAGGTCTTTTTCATGTTACGTGTTGTCTCAAAGTCAAACAGACAACTCCAACACCAAAGACTATGGCAGACATCCCAACGGCAAAGGGAAGAAGCAGTCATCATTTCAGATTACTTGTCTTAGAATCCACCAGTTAGCAATTGGGCCTCTTTCTCTCCATGTAGGTTAGCGGTGTGTCATTTGTATTACATTTTGTGCCTAGATTTTGATGAGTGGACTTTGTATAAATGGAGATGTATTAAAAGACATTCCACCTACAAAAGCCTTTTCCTCGTGCAGTATGAATGTGGGATACATCGCTCATGTGAATTTGCTAACGGTGGGAGGTAAGAGGTTTTCTTCTTTGTCCACTATTTCTTGTCTTGTTTCTTTTTTCTTTTTCACCCTGATGATGCAGAGGTAGCTAGAGCTTGTCTACTACATTTCCTTTCTATTTGTGAGAAAAATAGATGTGCGTAGCGTTCTTGGATCAATGTTAATTTTTGTGTACTACAAATTTGGCCAACATGTAACAGTTGTCATTCTCCCTTTGAATACGAGTCGATTTGAGAAGTTGGTTTCTAGTAAATAGTACTTTATTAAAAGCCTAATAGCTGCTCGAAGCGAATCATCGAACAAGATAGACTCGTTTCGAAGGTTGGCCATGTAGAGAACTGACCGTCATTGCCAATGTTTGTTCAGTACATGCATTTGCATGTTTAGTTTAACATTAGGTAAGATTCTTTGCTGGGTTTATCTACCAGTCTCTACGTTGGGTAATAATCTAGTGAATAATGCAAAGTAAATGTATGTAACATTGATGCTTAATTTAATACTTTGAACTGCGAATCGTTGTTTTCTTGTGAGGCTACGAATGGTTACTAAGAGACTGAAACCCAACTTTGGTACTCTATATAATAGTTGCCTCACTACTATTTTAGGTGAAGGAAAAAATCATGTGTGGAATGCAGAGAAAACATAATTTTTTTGTGTGATTAATCAATGCTCTGTTTTCCCTTGTTTTCAGAATTGTGTAGATCTCTGTTTTGAATGTTGCGGTCTGTTTGTGCTTTAAAATATATAGCTAGTCTCAGAGAACTAGAAAAGATCTTGGGCATGATATGGTGAAACGATTGAAGGTGTTTGTTGCGCATACTCAGATTGGGCACACTTAACCTGCTCGAAGACTCCCAGTATCACACAGGTGGGAAAGATGATGACAAAAGAGGGGAAACGAAGCCTACCAATTTGCACTTGCTTGCATGATTCTAAAGCCTGTTCAACAAATCAAATTTGTGTGCAGCCTACAACCATTGCAGCCAAATATCTCATTTCCTTGGGGCATTTTGAAAATAGTACACACGCCCCATTGGTGATTTGATGGCGCCAATACCCATTTCAATCTTCCATTATGACAGAGACAGAGAGGATCCAAGCAAAAAATTTGTGGAAAATGACATTAATGAAAAATCTTCCGAGTTCGCTCTCAACAAATCCATTTTCTACCATTTTCGATGGCCATAGCATAATCACATGTAATTCCTTAATGTATCAGATAAAAATTATGCGTACTATCCATGGCTGTCAGAAAATTTATGATTACGGCAAAAAAATAGCACAACACCCAGACAATGAATACAGAAAAAAAACACTTGCCAATAACCAGTGCCAGCAGAGGCAAGGTGATGATGATTCCCGAGCAACTCCACCTACCCATTTCGAACAGCAGGAAACAAAAATCCACTTTCCCTCCCACCGCCGCCTTGGTCTCCTCCTCCTCTTCCATAAATCTCTCCGGCCTAAACTCCCATGGATTCCCCCACCATTCTGGATTGTTCCCCAGCCACCACGCGTTCACCCACAACCTTGCTCTCCTAGGGAATGTGGAAGCCCTCAACTGCAATGTCACCACTTCGAAGCTTGAAAAAGCTTATGAAAAAAAAGCTGATGACATGTAAAGGTCAAAATAAAATGAATGGATCAGATCTTTTCAATGTCAGTCATTGCCTTCTCCATAATGTGTAGCTGTCGGATCAACAAATCAGGCCGAGCCTCTTCAAAATGAAAATTCCTACGGCGTAAAAAAGCAAATTAGACATAAATATAGCTACATGATTGACATCTCTAAGTCTTCACCTAATCATTTCTAATTAAATAGTTTTTATATTGTCAAAAAAGTATGGTTGAAAGGATCTAGTATTCCTTTATTTTTAATAAGAGAACAAAACCTTGAATATTTTTATTTTAGTCATGTAATAAATCATTTCATTTTCTAACATTTCTAATTTAACTCTATAATAAATATTTTATTCTTAAATATTTCTATCTTTAATAAGAATCTTTTATTTAAAATTAATTTGAGACATTTTATTTATTTAGTAAGAATCTCTTGATCAAATTATTTGTATGAATCATTGAGCTTCTTAATATGGACTTCTTTTATGATGTATTCCTTTCATTCTTTAGCAACTATTATTAAGAACCAAACTTTATTGCCCATGCACACATTTTCTATTTTATTATTTATGGATACACTAGTTCACATAAACCTAGTCAATATCTTTAATTATCCTCTCTTAATCAAGGCATGTGTTTTAGATACTTGTAATTCCTAATACTAATATGGCGATAATGAAAACTTATATGTTTTATCATATAGTAATTCATGGTCCTTATAACAGATTAGATTACTATACACCTAATGATTGATGGATTATGTTGACCTAATAGCACAAAAATATCACAATAAATTGGTTTATGTTTTTGATTAGTTAAGTAGGGATTTTGAAAGGGCCTTGATCCCTTGCACAATTTTTCATCTTGTCAAAGGTGTCCCAATCCTCATTCTTCCAACAATCTATATCACTAAATTTGACAAACCTAATAGTTGACGAATTTATTAATATTGTATATAATTCATTTGAATATTTTCCCAGTTACCCTAAAAATTACTTGCATAGTAATAATAATATTTAATTGGATGTGGACTTCTTAGCTCAGATGTTGTAAAATGACAAAAAAAAAACACTGAAAACACATTGTTTTATGTAGATTTGGCTTTTTGCAGTTCTTCCATTTTTTGTGTGGAGAATGGTCATAATTATTCTTAGCAACATAACCAATTATTTCAAATAGAGTCAAGATGCCACATTAGTACTTTTTAAACACTTTTACATGAGATCTACTCAACACTCCTTGCTCCACAAGATAGGAAGCATACAACACTATTTAGAATAAATGACACTGTTAGTTTATGTGCAAATTGTGGTTAGGTTACCCAGACCCTTGTAACTAGCTTCATTTTTCCACTTAAGTAGCATAAATATTTGAAAATGGATAACAAGAGTTTGACATACATGGTAGTTTCAAGTATATTATTTGATCGATGTTGTTCTCACTAAGAAATGAGGAGAAAAATTAAAAAAAATATCTTTGTGACATCTCTTTTGGTTAAATAAAGTGACTATAACCAAAGTAATCGTATAACTTAGAGCTTTAGCTATTTACTTATGACTAAATAACCCTAATTATAAAAATAAATCTTTACATCCCAAGGCAAGAACACAATTTTATGTATCAAAAGGAATTATTGATTATTTTTTGAACATGGAGATATCAACACAATATTCAAATTATTAAAATATTTTGAAAATAAATCATGAAGGAAAACTACCGCATTTACATATATGTATATAAATTAATGTGGTTTCATGAATGAATTAAGACTAATATAATAAAAAAGGATCAATATGTTGCTATAATTCACAATATTTCTTGATCATTATAGTTGTCTACATTTTCTAAATATATACTACTTATCTCAATTTAAATTTGTCTCTTACTAGTTTATTAGAACCTAAGTTTTTGTTACATAAAGGAATTTCAATAGTCTCCCTATTGATTCTATTTTAATATAATTTAATATTTAAGATTTAATCCAACATAAATATTTAGATATTTATACAGAGTCATATAAATGCATTCTTGTAATCACTTTAGTTATATGTATGTGTACATGTATATATACACACACACACATGTGTGTGTGTGTGTGCATACACATATATACATAGATAGATAGATGTACGCGCACACACATTTATTTACATACATACACAAACGTGTGTGTGTGTGTGTGTATGTATGTATATACATACATACATATATATGTATGTATATACATACATACATATATATGTATGTATATACATATATATGTATGTATATACATACATACATATATATGTATGTATATACACATACATATATTTGTATGTATATACACATACATATATATGTATGTATATATACATACATATATATGTATGTGTATATACATACAAATATATGTATGTGTATATACATACATATATATGTATCTATATATATATACATATATATGTATGTATATATATATAGATATACATACATGTATATATATACATATACATGTATATATATATATACATAAATATATATATATATACACATGTATATATATATATACATGTATATATATATACATGTACATGTATATATATATATACATGTACATGTATATATATACACACACATGTACATGTATATAT